>VZRH01004991.1:388413-412897 GCA_013397555.1 Urocynchramus pylzowi | reverse complement strand
GTGGGGGGGTGGGGATGTTAATGAATCCTGCCAAGGTGAAAGGAGGACTTGTCAGTGCCCAGAATGTGCTGACCAAGTTCCTGCAGGTGTTGCATGTGGAGGGGGTTAATGCTTCATACAAAGTTTACTTATTTGAAGTTACTTAGGGTTGGAATTTAGCAGAGTGAGGCAGCAGTGCGCATAAACTGCACACAAATCACACTCAGCAGAATGTAATCACAGCTGAATCATAATCCAAACACACATTTCACCCCTGCTCTCCATAAATGTCTTCATCATCCTGACACTCTGTGACCCAGGTGCTGGGAAGGACCTGGTCAGTTGAAACCCACTCAAGCCCACTGCTCCCTTCAAATTACCTTCTTTATCTTTAATGTGTTTTATGTTCCATTTTGGGCTGAGCCAGGTTTACTCTCCCCGTGCTGATCTAGAGAACTCAGAAAGACACATATTCATTCCTTGGTCACAGTATTGTGTAGCTGAAGAAAATAAAACATAGTTGCTACATTTAACAGAGTGGGAAAATAACGTGCGTAGCTAGAGGCCTGTTTTTCCAGTTCCAATAATATAAACATCATGGAATACATTTTGAAGGAACTGAGAGAATCAATTGCCTAGAAGTAAATGAAAAATGGATTTTAAAAGAACATCTATTTATCTAAGGTAGATAGTACAAAAGGCAGCTAATAGCTTTCTTTGATAACATAACCAATTTTCTACACAGGCAAAGGAAACAGTGCAAAATTCTTTGTAAACATAAACAAGTGGAGGCAAATTGCTGGCTGATGGGTTCCCTGTAAACGTTGCCTTGCCAGGAATTCTGTAGCTTGTGGGAAGTCAGGAAAAAATGCTGTATGAAAATACCAGCATGGAGCAGGTAACACTCACTGGGAGTCCACACAGCGTGTGTGCTGCATCAGAGCTGCCTACTCCTTGCCAGGCTTGGGCTCCACGGGCAGGGTGGGGTTTCCATCACTCCACCCCAGGCACCGAGTGCCAGGGAGAACCCTCGTTCTGGCTGTGGAACCAGCACTGGGGAACCTCAGCCCTCTCCATTGTCCAGCCTGCTCTGGAGTTCATGGGCTGCAGGTCATGTCTGGCTGGGAGCTCAGGGCAGGGCAGAGGTGCTGCTGGGGGGATGTGTGTATTTAACTGTGGAGAGCAGGACAGAGCCTTCAGTCTTCCTAAGAGGATGTTGCAGAAGTTTGAGATGTGCCGTTGGCGGAGGATTTGTGAAAGAACATTTGTTTCCTGATGAAAGCCCCTCTTTAGGAGTTCACAGTTACTTTTCAGCCATGAACTCAGGCACAGAGTTGACCTCTCTGGGCGGTTTGAGAGCCTGCAGTTCACAGCCAGGAGGGACCATTGTGAAACCTCTTCCCATGAATGTAAAGATTGTTTTCCTACTGGGTGTATCCAATTCCTCATCTTGTTGACAGTTCCCCAGTTGTCCTGATGGGCCTCCCTGACAGACAACATTTCAGCTTAAAATCCTCTCCCGTTGGCCCCTGCATATTGGATAAAGGAGTTTTCAGCTGGTGCAGGTAGAGAACACTCTTTTATTAAAGCAGAGATGTATCTTTTTTGTAAAAATGAATTTGGCTATTAGCCTTATAAAATATCTCATTATTATTTATAGCTGGTGGCAGTGGGAGGGATGTCCCAGCAAGATAAGGACTGACTTGTGACAACCATTTAGATATTTGGAGTGACCTCACAGAAGTGTCTGGCTGCTCTAATCCTGATGTAAATACCTGACCAGAAGAAGAAATTCCCATAAATTTATAAGGATCCTGGGTTCCTGAAATGTGGCATGATACACCTATAGACACCAAACTGGAGCATGGAATGGAACCAATGGAACCTCTGCCATCAGAGTTCATGTTTGAATTCAACACTTCTCTGATTTCCAGGCACTTTCCATCCTTCTTCTTTGGCATTTTTTACCTTGGAAGGACTCTGGGCATTTCCTCCATTGAACTCCCTTTGCTGACTCCGTTTTTCACTCTTATTTAATAAGCAGCAGGAAAGCTATTACTTAACATACTGCATTAAAGAAAGGGTGACATTCTAGTCCTGGCAGGCAAAGGGAGTTTTGGAATTGACTTCAGTGGGGTTTGGATTTTATGCACAATATTAATTTCCTTTTTTCAGGAATACTCACGTCTGCTCTAATGTAAATAAATATTACCATGGAAAGTTATCCAACTGCAATTACTTTTTGCATTACATCCTAAATATCTACTTGTACATGACATTTACTAAAGAAAAACACTTGCAAATTACATGTTTGATTAACATTACATCTTTCCCAGTTTAAAAAGGGTATGGTAATTGAAAGCTGCATTACTTAGAAACCATGAACTTTATTTGAGCTCTTCTCTATAACTGCAAATCTTCCCTTTTTTATTGAATATTTCACTGAACATTTATAATAGGTGGAAGGAAAGTCCTGTTAAAGCAAACATCCCAGAACATGAAGGTAATGAACAGTTCCTGCTTTGTCACTGAACAAACAAAGGTGCACATGAAAGGAGACTTGGGTACAACAAGTGCTCAGGTTTTGCACCCTTGGTTCCTTCCACAACCTCCCTTGGCTCTCTCAGTCTCTGGGAGCCCCCCTGCCCCACTGAGAGAAGTTCCCAGCAGCTCCCAGCACTGTGCTGGGGGTGCACCTTCCCAGTGTGAAAACAGACATTGCCTTTGAGAACAGGCACCCTTGAAAAGAGGTGATGATAAAATTCTCTGCTTGCAAAATTCTTCACAAGCAGAACAATGCCCTGTGGAGTTATTCTTGCAAAATGCCATTTGGAATGTTGTTTTCCCAGCCCTGGAGTCCAGATCCCACACCAATGCTGTTCAAGGAGTTAGCAGTGTATTGCTGATCCCCTCCCAGAGTCAGTGGTGGTTTCTCTCGGTGCTGCTGGGTGAACTCCTCTGTGTGAAGCTGAAAGGAGATGTCACATGTGGTGAATTTTGCATTAGAAATGAGCTCCTCAGTTTGGGGTGTGAATATTCTGGGACTGTAGCAGTGTTCCTGGGGGAATTTATTTGTGCTGTTTCCAACTTCTGTATCAGCTCTAAGCCCAAAGTTGGTCAGACAGTTCCAGTGCAATTCCTGCTTGTCTTGCTGGGAACATCAGGTCCTTGGGCTGTTGGAAAGCAGAGCTGATGACTCTTAGGGGAACAGGGTTAGTGGGAAAATGAATATGAAGAACACTGGCTCTAAACCTAAATAAATTTTACCTGTGTTCTTTTGTTGCCTTCTTATGATGCATGTATGATATAAATTCTCAAAATCTATTTTTATGCGATTGCCAGCAGCCTACAAATCGAGTAAGTAAGAATTATGGCTGTCATAACAGCATCGCTTATGAGGAAATAAAGGAAAAGACAAACATGTCCATACAGTACTTATAAATCTATTATAAACTGTGGTCTGGGCTTTGCTACAACATTGTTAATTTAATCTCCATTGCAGTGTACAGTTGATACAGTACAGAAAATTTACTGTGCATGGAACTTGAGACTCATCTAAATATGAGAGTCAATTCATGTATGTGCGTGCGTGTACAAACCTCCAGGAGCTTGGGATGTGTGATGGTCTTGTAGGGATGAAATCAGTTGGCTGCTAATTTGAAAATGCTCTTAATCTCTAATTGCAGCTGATGTTTAGAGATGTTCTTCCCCAGCAGGTGAGGCAGGGCCACTGCCAGCGTGTCACACCTTGGGACCGATGTTGGAGACACAATCCCTGCCCTGGTGTGCACCTCATGGCAGGAGCAGTCGCTTGTCCTGCTCAAGGCATGGAGTGGTCCTAAAATCAGTCATGGGCAGTCACAGCTGTTTGCTTGGGAGTTAAATGTTCTGTCCCAGGGTCATTTCACCACACAGGCCCACTGAGTGCACCCCCATGTGAGGGATTCATCCCATCTCATCCAGTTTGCTGCTCTGGGAATTGTAATTCCTTGGCAGTCCTCTCAGAGACAGAGGTGGACAGTGCTTTGCTGACCCTGGAATTTGCTTTTTGGCTGTGCCTCATCCCTGCAGCTCTTTTGGTTTTGCTTCTCCATCCGAGGTTTTGCTTCCACCCTTCCTTCTGGCTTATGGTGTGTCCTGGGATGTTGCTCTAGAAAAGATCTAAGAAGAAGAAAAAACTGAAAGAAATGAAAACAGGAGTTTTGTGAGAACACCTTTAAAACATGAACACACAGTGACGTCCTGTGGAAGTTTCTGCTCTCAGACAGGGGCTTATGTTTCTTTAACCCCTCAGGCCAGCCAACCACGTTCATTGTACCTTCTCATCTCATTATTCAGAAGTTGGCCACACTGTTCCCAATAGCATTCCTAAAAATGTCATGACTTTTTTCCTTTCCTTGGAACTTGGCCCTGTGCAGAATGCTCATTTTCAGTAAGTTGTGCTGATTAATAACTGAATTTCTCTCCATTTTATTTCTGAAATGCCCTTTGCACTCACCGGAGCAGCCAGGTCACCAAGAGGAGAATGAAAACTGGAAGGAACCACAGTCTAAGCACCTAGTTGGGAAACAAATAAATAAATATCACACATATTTTTATGGAAAACATTGAATAAAGTGAATGTGAGGAAGATACTGCACTTGCATTACTCAGGCCTTTGAAGTACATGTCTATAATGTATTATTTGTTGTGCATCTGCCACTGCTGCAGTATCAGCTAATGAGGGAAAGTTGCTTTAGATGTCACTTTAGAGTAAAAGCCCAAGACTTAGTGGGTCCTGGGCTGCAGGAGGGGCTGGTTTGCTGTTCCCTCTGTGGCTGCAGGTAGCAGAACTCCCTGCTTTTCCTGACGAGTGGTGATGGAGTGCCTCCTGCTCATGGAGGGAGGGCAGGACTGCAGCTGAGAGGTTTCTGTAGGTGAGGAAAGGGATCCAGGGAAACACCCACCTCCCTCATCAGCCCAGGCACTCCTGGGAAAGGCTGGCTGGGTGCCCACTCACAGCTGCTTTGAGGGGCTGGACAGATGGGCAGCTCTGGGCCCTGGTCCACTGGGCACAGTCAAGTGTGTAAATCCCACCGAGATCCCTGGGAGGTGGACTTTGGCTGCCATCCCATCCCTCTTCCCAGCCTGCCCCACAAATGCCCCTTTGCAGGGACAGGAGGCACTGGCTGTACCACATTTGCATCTCCTGGTGGCTTCACCCATGAGAAAGTATCTGGTAGGGATCTTCAAATAATTTTTCATTTCCATTGTTCCTACAGAGCTACAATGGGGAGTAAGTCAAAGAGAAAAATCCACCTTTTAGCTCCGCTTCTAGCTCAGCATCCCGAGGGAAGCAGATGTGACTTCCCTGTGATGATCCATGGCTGCTCTCCTTCATGTGTGGTTGAGAAGATGTGAGTCCTGAGGAGCTTCCACAGTGCCTTGGTTTGGGAGGGAATGTCTCTGGTAGTTGGAGCAAATGATTGACTCCCATGACTGGGACAAACCTCCCTCCACTCCAGCAGCTCCTTCTGACCATGGACCTGGTGTGGGACCAGTGACCATTAATACACTCAGTCTCCTCACTCAAATGGTGGGGACAAAAAAGGTCCATGTAAGATTTAACCCTAAAGCACCCCAGGTCTTCCCAAAAGGAAGTCTGTGTCTGAGGGAAAAGAACCACTGTATCTCTCCAACACATGGCTCAGCTGAAACTGGTTTAAGTATCTGTAAAAACCATTTATTTAGAAGTTGCATAAGCTCCCACTTATTCTTGTACATGAATTAGAGAGGATTCTGTTTCAGTGTTACTGTACTTCTCATACTTGCCACTGACAGCCTTTCTACATCATATAAATAATCTCTAGAGCACCTAATTTAGTACTCTTACAGTCCAGATGAAATGTTTATGTAATTTCCCTTCTTTTGAGATAAACTTCAGATACAGAGAGAAAATTGACTGTAAAAATGACATTGTAGGACTCTATATTTATCTTCTCTCAGTGATTTCCATAGCAAATTTACTCCATTTACCATTTGAAGGCTTTTTTTTCCTGTTGCCTTATTGTAAGCATGGCAAACTGAGCATGAAATTGTACCATCATGGTGTGTTTCTCCAAATCACACTTGTCACACTTGTAATCTCAGTAGAGGCAAAAGACAGATTTGGTGTCTGGGCTGCACTTGTAGCAGTGATCCCTCTGTAATTACAAAAAGACTGTTTTATTAAATACCACACCTCTGCTATTCCTAGGCTGGAGACAGGGAGGGACATGTTGGGATTAATATTTACAGAGGTGTTTTCCAGCACCAACCAGGAGCAGCACTTTGGTGTGATAGGCATTGTCAGGAGACAAAATTTAAAAGCCTTTGCCTCCAACTGATTAGTCCCATATGCATCCTTTGATGCTTAAAAAAAGGGTTCTTTTCCTCAGGGCAGTAATAAAATCATCCTTTTCTGTCTCATTGTCTAACTGCAGCCAGAGAACTGCAGTATTTTTGGATATTCACCAGTCTGCCAAAGGCTGTTGGTGGGTTAAAACAAGTTCCCAGTGAGGAGGGGGAGACAGTCAGACAGAAACAGACACACAGAGACAATATAATTCTTGCTTAAAGAAGGAAACAAAAGGGATCCTTTACACTAGATTTTTTTTTCTTTACTTTTTACTTTCCTGATCTTTTTACTTTTATGTCTTGCATTAGTAATGCCTTCAAGCCAATATCTTTTCAGCTCAGGTTCTTATCTGAATGCCCAGGGTCTTTGGTAGAACAAAGTAAAACTTGTTAGAATTGTAGAAGGCAAATCAAACCTCTGATGTCAATCAAAGTCAGGAAAACATCAGCAAATCCACTGAAACCAGAGAGCAAACTGTCATAACTCCCAACCCCACAGGATCTGATATTGGAGAGCACCTAGGGAATGTTGTTTATGACACAGAGATCATGGAACAGGGGGTCTGATGGATGTGGAGTTGTGTAGTGTAGATGCATTTAAATATCACATAGATTTCATGAGGTTCAGAGTATGTGCTCGAGATGAGATTAGGCAGCATATGGTCCTGGTATCTGTGACTGTCAACACATCCCTTCCCTTCAGCCATAGAAAACTGTCTTCAAGAGGTAACCTGCTGGTGGGAAAAAATCACTTATTTATTGGCAGTCTACTCCAAAAGCCAAACTTGAAAAGCAGGAGTGGCATATTAGAAAATACTAAAGATCCAAGATTAATTTCAATAATTATCCTTGTGAAATGTTTTGATAGATGGCTATATTTAAAAGGAGTGGCAGAGTCATTTTGGATAAAAAGCAGCGTCCCTTGGTGCTTTTGTTTTTTCCACAGAGGCAGAGGTGACATTCAGTGAGAACCTAACTCCTAACCTTTGAACTGCTCCATCTACTACATGGTCTTGGTGCCCAAGGAAATTCAGTGTTCAGCTTTCCCTGGCATTGGGTGGGGGAGGGAGTTTCTGACTAACATCCATTTTTGATGTGCAACAGAAATGCCATATGGAGTCAAATTGGTGATCGCGGCTGCTCCAAATAGAGTGTTATTTCTTATTTGCGACATCTTCACAAAAAAATCCCTTCAAGCTTGTCTTTTAGTGCTGAGCTCTCACATCTATTGGCCAAGTCCTTGATGAAAACAGGGAACGATCTGGAGAAGTCGGTTTTACACAGGCATTTTTCTGTGTTTTATTTCAAAGGCTCCTATTATTAATAAATTGTAAAGAACATTCTTTTAATCTACTGCTGCACCTTCTCATTGCCATGAATTCATTTCCTGTGATGATCATGGCAACACAAAGGGTGGCTCTGTAAATTCAGGGCTGTGCAGCGAGACCTGACAGTGTAGGGTCCCTGCAGCACAAGGCATGGAGTGTTCCCAACTCCCGGTTTCGGGTGGCAATTAGCTCCCTAATGCTCCCAACCTTCCCACCTCCCACCTCCTCTCATGGCGGATAATATTGACATTTAGAAGCTGCAGACAAATGCTGCAGTAAGGAAGGGAATGCTTTTTTAATGGAGGCTTCTGCCATAGCTGGGAGAGAGCAAATGTGTGTACACAATTTGCATGCATTTCAATGTGTATCTCCTGATGAGTTCCAGGGCACTGTTTGTTTCAGGGGGAAAAATAGCTGATGTAGTCACCATAATTGAATGAAGTCTATTTTAAATATTCTAATGTGGGAGAAAACCATTCTCTGCAGAAGGCCACAGTGAGCCTGTGTACCTATGAAATCACATTTCAGTCCTCAAAATAGTCCTGGAGTAATACATAGACCTTTTTTGGCTTTTGGCACAGATGAAAGTCCCTCAAAAGGCCTGATGGCAGTGATGGATCCAGAACATTGCTAAGCCTGTCACTACCTGGGAATCTCCTTGGTCCCTTTTGTCCTTTGGCTTTAGGAATCGTTGGTCCCTGCCTCAGCCCCAGCTCTGGCTGCCCTACAGCCCGTGAGGGACAGGTATGGACATGCGCCTCAACACTTCTCCCTGGTTTTAGCATAAACCTCATGAGCCCACCCAGGACTCTGGCCAAATCCCAGGTGCAGCAGTGCTGTTGATGTCTAAATTTTGGGACCTCACCTGTCCAGATTAGGGCAGGTTGCCCCCACAGCTCGGGGTCACACCTCAACTCCGTGGTCACCCCTGTATCTCTCTGGTGCTGTGATCAGCCCAGTGACAGGAGAACACAACCAATGGTGAGGTGAAATTCCTCTCAAAAACTGCTCCCCAGCTTACCCTTTCTTTGATTAGTGACTTGGACTCTCAGCATTTCACACTTTGGGCAAAGGCTTGTCTACCCCAAGCCAAATCTTTCAGGAATTGCTTCCCCTCCATATTCAGTACAAACCAACTTTAACTGTGTCTCTTCCTTCAATAACTTTGTTTTTAGGGTAGAGAATATAGAAGAGGTTTAGGAAATTGAATACAGCCATGTTCTATCCTGTGAATACAGCAGACACAGCTTCTTGTCTCTACATGTGTTTAGTTACTCCTCATGGTCTTGGGTTAAAGGCTTCCAGCAAAAACCATCCAGCATCTTCCAAATTTGACATTGGGGATGGTCCTGTGCAGGGCCAGGAGTTGGACTCGATGATTCTTGTGGGTGCCTTCCAACTCTGCATATTTTGTGATTATATATACACCTATATCCATAATATATAATTTTATAAATTCATAAGATTTAAAAAAATTGTTATTTAACCTTTTTTTGGTTTAAAAATGAGTTGAGAAGTTTTTTGTTCAGTGGAACTTCATTTTTAAAGAACTCAAGACACCCAGGAAAATAGCAGAAGTGGTGCAGGGTGGAGCAGAGGCAGGCAGGCAGCAGGGATTCCTAAAACACAGCAGCTGGAATAATCCAGCAGATTTGGCACTCAGCTTCTCTTTATTTGTACCACGGCGCTGGTGACTCTTTGATGTGAATTAGGGAATGATGGAAATAGGAACCCACATAAAACATGCATTATTATCCATTCTTTATTCACATCAAATTTTACAAAAGTGACAAATTCAATTTAATTTCATTAAATTTTCCAGTTGCCTGGAAAACCAGGAAACAATGTGATCCACCTGGATTTTTTGCCTTGTCTCAGACCTGAAAGGAATTCTCTAGTCCACAAATGATCAAGATTAGTATTTGCTTTGCTTTCATGAAAGGTTACCTGTAGAGTGCCTCACATTCATTGGGAAATTTATTTCCTGATGAATCCAATTTACATTAATGTGGGCTCATTAAAAGATAATTATTGTGCTGAGAAGAGGACCACAGCATCCATCAATAGAACATCTGTAATTGTTTTAGTCGTATGATAAAGAGATAATTCTGAGTTCAGCTTTTCATAATGCCACTCTTATAAATGTCAAAACTGGATCCTTATTGTAGCAGCTATAGCAAAACTTAATTACTCTGATAATTATTATCAAGAAGCAGATGTCTCGCACCAGCTCACCTTCTCTCCATTAGCACAGTATAGAAACCTTTAATGTTTTAACAATCAGGACTTTGAAAGAGACTACAAGGGTCATAAATGTTAAAATATCTGGATCAGCCAAGCTTTGCTTGGAGGAAATTAGCACTTTTCAAGGCAGCATTTGGAAAACTGTTAAACAGTGGTCCAGCTGCAAAACTCATCTGTACAGTTTCCCAGCATTGGGGTAGATTTAGTGAAGATACTAAAGAGAAAATTTGGTTTTATCTAATGAATTGTGCTCTGTGTGTGGAAGCACACATTAGAGTTCTGGTTGTGTTAGCAGGCTCACCCCCTGATTAACACTATATAACAATAAATAACAGATCCTTGCATTTGTAGAGCTCTATACCTTCTTGTTCCAAGTATTTCATTAAGTAACTAATTAAGCATCAGAGCACCTGAATAAACTGGGAAGATGCCCTGTACAATAGAGTTCATGGGTTTTAGCCTTGATAATTTCTTCTTGGTGTAGGTAAACACACACTTGATAACAGGGAGGACAACATAAAGGAAATGAACAGTGAGGAAGAAGCAGAAGGGCAGATAAAGGATTCAGTCCAGTGCTGGAAGTCAGTGGAAATGGTGTGTGAGGTGGTGGGGCTGTCCATGTGTGCTATTGGCAGAACAGGTCATTCTCTCACCTGTCAGGGGGAGTGTAACAGCCAGCCCCAGAAAATCCACTCCCAGCGATGCCCTGGGGACTGCAATTCCATGGCTGGCAGTGGAACTAAAGGGACAAACAGACCTCATACTGTCCCTTCCACCCAAGGGCCATCCATCCTGGGATTCTGTGATGCCACACAAGTGCCTCCATGGCAGCAGCAGTTCTGCCATTCCACGTGCATCTCTCTAGGGAGCACTGGGTAAATTCTCTGCCTCGCTGGGAAATTTATACAGGAAAAAAATATTTACTGATGCCTCTGACAGTCAGAAAACCCAGACAGTCGAGAGTGAATTCATAAACAAACTGACTACAGAGGCTCTAAATGTCCAGCAAAAACAGAGAACTAAAAAGAAGAGAAAAAACTCAGCACCATTTGATTCAAAGAGTATGCATTAAATTCTCATTCCTAAGGTTTCCTTTCTAGTTTGTACTTGCAGAAGGCACTGGCAATTGTAAGGACATTTTTCAGCCTGAAACTTTGCTCATCTGTTTGAAGAACACCCTCACTAGGAGCCGAGTCACGCACCCAGGTTTGGAGTAGCGGCTGCAATCTACCACTTTGATTAAAGAAGTCTAATTTAAAATTACAAATGTATTTTTCCAACCATTCTTTCAGCTCTGCAAATGCTGAGATTCTTTGTGAAGTGTAATACAGTTACTTTTATGTAGTAATACAGTTCTCAGTGTGTCTCAGATAACATCAGGCTCTTACATATTCTGACTAGGCAATGAATTTCAGTTAATAATGATGTTTGGGACATTAGCACCTTTCATCTGGAAATACTGAAGAAATACAAAAACAATACAGAAACCTCAGAGCAGGATTTCTGATGGGCTGACCAAGGCACGAAATGTGGGCCATGATTCATGTCTCACAGTGGGTCAGGCTCTTCTCTTTCCACCCCGGGCTCTCAGATCGTTGCCTGTACAATGGGCTTGGAGCCAGATCTAACATTGTATTTTTATGGCACTGCAAAGCACAAACCACCTCCCACTGCTTCTTACATTTCACAAAGGTGGGAATATGACTGTGATCCGGCTCGACTCAGGAGTTCATCCATATTTAGAACGGCATTTAGCACATCCCAGGCCAAGTTTACATATGCATATGCATGGACTGAAGCAAAGCAAATGCTGTAAGACCCAGCCCAGCTCGCATGAGGGAACTTCCAGTGCTGTGACACGGCTGCAAGGCTGAGCAGGGTGAGTCTGGCATGGAAGCCAGGCCTTTGCCTGCCCCAGCTGAGTGCTTTCACACTGCCTGCTGTTCTGCCCCACAGCCTTCCTGTGCCACATGCTTTGCAGAAAAAGTGTTTTCTGAAGATATTCCAAAGACACACAGCATCATTTTACTGGAATTACTACAGAGACCGAAGTTGTCGTGAATCCACCGGTGCAGATCACTGAGATAGCAATGGTGTTTCTACACAGAGCTTTTTATCTTAAACCATCCCATGATTAGAAGAAAGTTCTGTATATCACAGTAAAAAGCAGGGATCCTTGAGTTCCCTCCAATATTTTTAAAGGCTATCACTACCACAGATAGGGTAGAGGAAATGTGCCTGTCTGTGGAAAGTGAGATGGAAATAGATACAGACTGTACCTGCAGCTGAAATAATGACTGAAGGAGCTGTCTCCAGATGAAGAGCACACTTCTGAAATACCCTGTCGCAGAGCATTTTTTTCTGAAGTTAAACCTAGACAGAATCTCTCCTAGGAATAGGGAAAATTGATTTGCTTACTGAATTGCTCACAGGAAAAGCTGGTGTTGAAAGTTAAAGTAATTACAAAGAATGGAAAAAAATTGGGTCCAAATCAGATGGGTTTTTTTAAAATCGCTGATCCTGCCTTTGACTTAGGCAGTAATGCAGGGGTGTGCTCCCATCAGCACAAGGATTTGAAATGCATAAAGACATGAGCACTCATTGAGCATAGATGGTAATGTCTGAAAAACAGATCTATAATTTCTTTCTTCTCCCTCTTGCTTGGTTTACCAAGGTGTCCCTGGGGTGCTCATTGTTAAACATATTCATAAAAGTCCTTCAACTCTAAGAGAAGTGAAAGATACAGAGCAAAATCCTGCTTTTGGTTAAAGCTGAGCAGCACCAGTAGAATTTGCCAGTGGCTCAGCTCCTCCCTCGGTGTAAATTAGCACTTACAACTCCAAATGGAGTTTTGTAGTTTCCACCAGCTTGTTCTGCTTGCAGCATTACAAGTGACAGCTGAGTTTGGCTCGTCCTGCTAGAACAAATAGGAAAAGGAGAGAACAAAATATCCTTTGCCAGCACTTTCCAGATGATCTTTCTTTGTGATAGAAGTGTTTGTATTTTAATAAGTGCCTTTTTCACACAGTCCAGCTACTTTTTCTTGAGCCTGCAGAGGGAAGACCCAAGCAGATCCTCAGTGGGGGCCAATTGATGGCGCTTCAGCAGTGAAATGGGCAAATTCTCACAGCACAAACCTGTAACTCTTCACCTGTAGCCAACAGCATTGTTACTGTGAGGAGGGGCTGGTGGAGCAGCTGTGAAAGGCACCTGAATTATGCAGTGATCTGACACAGACTGGAATTTTCCCACTGAGGAAGTCCCTGCTTGCTGTAGTGGTGATTATGCAACCCCAGCTCTGGCTTGTTGCTCTTTCCTTTCCTTGTGTTAGAAAATAGTAGGTGTACTCTGCAAATCTGCACTTTCCTTATGAAATCTCCTTGTGCTTTAAAATCTATATTATATGAAATGTCAATCTGTCCACTTTTGTCGCTCTGAATACAATAAATATCAGGTTAATAACAATGACTAGTAGAAAACCAGCTCCATGGGAATTGGGGTGGGTTAGCTGAAAAACTCCACTGATTGAAAAAGAGTTAAAAGCCATGTCATCCTGTCACCTTGCACTGTGACAGTGCTCCCTGCTCAGCCTTCACTTCCCTTCCATCTCAACACCAGCTGCTGCTCTGACAGTTCCCACAGGGATCCAAAGGCTGGAGAGGGCTCGGCCAGGCAGCTCATCCCCGTTCCCTGAGCTGCAGCACGTGGGAGGTCAGCACACTCCCACTTTTGCTGGTCTGGAACATTCTCCTTAGGAATCTCTGCCTGTAAGAGACTCACCAGACCCCAAATAAGCAAGCAGAAACATCAATGCTATTTTTAAAATGGCTCTAACCTTCTGTTGTCCTCATAATTGATTTGTGATTGGAAAAAAAAGAGCAGTGTAGGATTTGATAGGTGACCTCTGAGATGAAAGAGTACAGCAGTGCACAGCTAGAAAGGGAAAGAAAGAAGGGAAAAAAGATAAAGGAGAAAGTTTTAGGTACCTATAGTGCATCTCATGCACGTATATGACTGAGAAAGTATAAGAAACCATATGTTTCTTATTCCAATTGTCCTCTGCACCCTTCTCTCCGAAGAAGGGATAGTAATGAAGTTTTATTACACATAAAATTAGCTTCTCTAAGTGCTACCATTAACTAGATAATAAAAAGAGTTGCCTGAATCTTGCAAAAGAATTGTTTTTTAAAATGTCAGTTAATTGCTAAACGACTCCAGCTCCTTTCCAACTACTTTATCTTTGCAACAGTGAAGTCTTCAGCAACTGACTGAAAGGTTTTATGTCCCTCTTCTTCATTCCCTGCGAGGAAAGGCAAGAGACAGTGGGAGCCTCTTACACATTGCAGCAACTTTTGGTGTTGGCCCCTTTAGTGTCTCCTGGCCCTTTAGTGTCCCCAGGACAGACTGACCCACCAAAAAGCAACTCTTTGGGGTGTTCAGGGCTCTCCCAGGCCCTGGCTCAGCCCTGCTGCCACCTGGATGTTCCAGAAGGAAGAGTTACGAAAAAAATTATCACAAACATGCTTTCAAACATAACTGTACATCAAAAGAAGTCTTCTTTGGATTGGTGGGATGGGTCTGTAAACCCTGAATTGAGGTTTAAACTGTTTCAGGTGAGGTGTTCTTCCCTGGAGCCAGGGATGAACCATCAGTGAACAAACAAAGGAAGTGGAAGGAGGCAGAGATGATAGGAAGATCCACACCAACAGGAGCAAAGCCCTGTTTGGATCCCCTTTCAGACACGTTCACTACTTGTTGTTGGGGATATTCTGTGTGAGGCTGGGATCCCATTCCTGCAGCCCCTGGCACCTGGCCCTGCTTGGCTTTGCCCAGCTCCAGTTCTGTGGATTCCTTTACATCTGCTCTCCTTGCTCATGGTATCTACTCATTTAAACCTAGTTCAACAAAGCTTTTCAGAACAGGTTTAACATTAATCTCATGCTTTGAAATAGTTTCAGTTGAAGCCTATGGGTAAGTGTCTGGCTGGAGTAAGCGCTGCTGTTATGAGCAGCTTTGGAAAAGCCCATCAGCTGTGTGCCTAATGCCTGAGCATCCCCATGCAGAGCACTCTGATTTGAGAGCAAAGGATCCCAGGGACATTGGCAGAAGGCTTTCTGGGAGCAAAGGATCCCAGGGACATTGGCAGGAGGCTTTCTGGGCTTTCTGGCTTTATCCACAGCCTAAAGCATCATCAGTAACAGAGAACTGCATCACTGTCTCTTCCACATCTCCTTATCCTTCAAGAGTTCTATTTAGATTATTGTACAAATCAGTATGAATCAAGCTTGACTTTGTTTTTATCCAAGGATGCTGTCTAAACTCTTCTCATACTGTACAGAAAAAACACTCCTTGCCACCAAATTCTGTCATCTTCATCCAGTTTTTCTCGGATGAAATGTCTCTGGGACTCAAATGTCAAGGTTAGTTCCAGATTTTTAAAAATCTTACAGGATCTTGTATCAAATAGGTGGAATTTTCTCCAGCAAAAAAGGCTATGTCTAGGCTGTGGCCAAACTCTGTACCAAGTTTTAATGGGGAGCTCAGAGAATTAATTAGGTATGTAAAAATTGTTGGCAGTAATGAGAACTCATGTCCATCTCCAAAGCTGGAACCTGTGGTTGAAGAGACGAATTGCTTGGGAACACATCCAGCACTGATTGTTTTATGTGAGATCCCAGTGACTTCCATGGGAATTCCTTTATGGAAAGTCAGTGGAATATGGCACCCTGGTCATTGCTCTTTAAGAGGCTTTAAGGACTTCAATGATTTTTATGACTTCAGCTGCCCTACAAGGGAGATGGTCTGAGCCACGTGATGTGGTTCTGGGCTGAATATGTGGGTGATGCAGGAAAGCCAGGTGAGAAGTGGTTATCTGAAGTGCTTGTGAATAAACTCCTCACCCTACACTGTCAAATTGTCTCTTCTAGATAGATTCACAGAAAAAAAATATTTGACTCAAGTTTGCAGACTTATATTCCTGAGACAATTTTCCATATCCTGGCACATGAAAATGTAAATTTTCTTTAGGTGTGCTGACGGTTTTCTGAAGAAAGATCAGAGGAATCTTAAATGTCTTAAAGCAAATCAAGCTCTCCAGATATGGTTGTGCTTTTGAATATGCAAAATATCATGACTGGAAGGTCTTTTGGCCAGGAGTCTCTGAGTTGATGTTGTTCAGGCCGTTGACAATTCCACTTTCTCTTCCCACAGTGCAGATGTTCACAGTGCTGAAATGCTATTTATGGGTGAAGAAAGATGCTATTACAATACTCTGGCAATAAAGGGAGAGTTCTGTGGGTTCATTGCTTCTTTGTTAAATACAAAACCCAATAAAGGGATTTGGAAGATGTCTGGGAGGGATAACTAGCAGAGAGTGAAAAAATGGGGAAAAGGAGAGACTGATGGAATGGTATAGATCAGAACACACACAGGCAATTCCCTCTGGTTTACATTCTGATCACTCAACAGTGTTACTCTGCAGTAACTCCTTGAAGCTAATAGTTTATAAAACAAAATTAGTCTGGAGAGAAAAGCAGGTATTACACATTTGTAAAAGGGGAAGAGGAATTTGACCTCATCGAGAGACATTAGTGAGGAATAACTGGGGGGGAAATTCTCAGAAGTCTTACATTGCACTTTGAAAATGGATGTAGGATCTGTGTAGCTGTGATGCCAGAACATGCCCAAGTACAAGGAGCTTTGTGCAGCTGCTCCTCGAGGGGCCTGGCAGCCAGGGCTGGGCTTGTCAGTGCCCCACATGTGCTCCAGCAAAGCCAGAACCACCTCAGACAGCACAGAGAAATCTGCTGCAGCATCAACAGTTTACACACTTAAATCCAGTCACACATCAGCTTTTAAACTTTCTATCATTTCTCAAAGTAAGAGTTAGATTCCTGATATGAAGAACTTTTGAAGATTTTCCTCTGCAGCTGAAGGAAGTCAGGGATTTCTGTTTCCTGGGTTATATGGATTCTTACCTTTGGCTGCTGGGACAGTCACTGCAGGCTTGCAGGGCCAGGTTTGGTTGTGGGGGACCACAGGAGTGAGAAGATTCTGTGAGAAGCTGCCAGAAGTTCCCCTGTGTCCCATGGAGCCAAGGCCAACCAGCTCCAAGACAGACCCAACACTGGCCAAGGCTGAGCCTGTCAGGGGTTTACTGGAATAACAGAGTTAAGATGGGGAAAACCCCAAACCTGTGCATTTGCAGTTGGTGGGAGGAGTGAGAACATGTGAAAGGAAGAGCTCTGCAGACCCCAAGGTTGTATTTTCTGTTCCCTGTCCAGGCAAGGAGGGCAGTGACAGAGTGGCTTTGGAGGACACCTGGTGCCACCAGGGACACCCCTCTCAGGCACTGCCAAGGCAGCACATTTGGACTCTCTGTTTGCCAAGCTGTTGTGTTAGTGGAGGCTCTGGAATGATTGGTGATTTCAGGATGTTGTTTTCTAAAGAAATTGGAAACTCTGGGAAATGAACTCCTAAAATACTGTGTAATGTGTGTAACTCAGTGTTTTGGAGTATCAGCTCTTTGAGGAGGTGAGCACTGTGCATATTAAAAAGATGTCTTTTCAAAGCTCTGAGCTGTTGCTAAAATGTTACAATAAAAAAGTCATTCCCTCCCAAACACATTACCCGTTAATGCAAACACAGGATTTTTAAAAAAGCCATTCCATTCCTTGGTGCTGAGAGCAAGGAAACAATCCAGAGGCTGCAGCCTCGTGCCAGTGACCTCCTGTGTGACTCAGTGTTGCCCTGGAGAAGAGCATCACGCTGGGGCTGTGGCTCTAATTAGGGGACAATAGGCAGGAAGAGCTCCAGAACTTTTGAATGGGGTCAAGAATACCTTTTGATCAACTAACAGAGGCATCTTAGGATGAAAGTCATGAATGCTAAAAGCCATTTCAAAACAGCATTGGAATAGGATAAGCAACACTTCAAGCACCTGAGATCAAATAAGCAATTGTTTTGTGGAAATTCTTGATCAAAGAGACAGCAGTTCCCTGCCTGATGCATCACCAGGCTGTGAGAGGGGGGAGTAAGCACCAAAATTCAGGTGTATCTCAGCTTAAAGCACTGTGCAGACATGGGCAGCTGCAACCCTGCAGGAGCTGAGGATACATCCCTACCTCCAGCACTACAGGAAACAACAGAAGTATTTTCCTACTTGAGTTCCAGATGCAGGGAGAAAAAAGGATGTTACCAAGGGGAAAATGCAATATGCTGACCATCTGGTGAGGCACTTGCAGGCAGGGTGAGATCTCAGCTACAGGAATGGATCCCCCACATCTCTCTCAGCCAGACTGCCAGGCAGCAGAGATGCAGAAAAGATTTGGCTATTAAGAGGTGCTGTGAAATACCATGGTACTTGAGAGGATTAACATAACCAAGTGCAGGCTTCAGCTGCTTGACTCTTTGTATGTTTTGCACTTATGTATCATAATGTAGCAATAAATAATGTAGTATTGCATTAGACCATATGTTGAACATTAGCAGGAGTGATGTCACACACTAATTACTGTGAACAAATGACCTATGATTTCAAAGCCATTATTTCAGAAATGTGCAAGTTTAACCCTGTTTAAAGTGGGAAGGACCAAGCAGGTCCTTGCTGAGGAGGCTGCTGTGAGGTCAGGCTGGGTCTCAGTCCACGGGATTGGGATCAGCAGGGTCCCTGGGCAGGCAGAGGCCTGGCTGGGACAGAGCTGGAGACCAACACAGCTCCAGCTTTGCTCAGGCAGTGGCTGAGGGTCCAGGGCTGAGCTGAAATGCAGCCTCTGGGTCTTTGGGCTGTGGGTGGTGGTCCCAAGGGAGGCTGGGCAGGGCTGTCCCATGCACCCAAGACCCTGAGAGAACAGCCCAGTACAGACAGCAGGACTGGAATGGCACTGCTGGGGGGTTCTTCCCAGGGAGGAGCTTCCCCATTGTCCAGGAGCACTTTGGAAGTCACTCCCAGCTGTGCTAACTCTCTGCAGAGGGTCTGGTGTGTCAGGTCATGCACAGAATCAGTGTTGGAGGAGACCCACAAGATCATCCAATCCAACTGTGTGACATTGGTTCAGTTTGACCAGAATTTGACTTTTGCTTACTGAATGGAACTTCCTTTCCAAGCTAACTTTTTAACCATCCCATCTTTGAGAACCTTCCTCAAAGGGATGGGTGAAATTTGGAACACACTCTCAATGCCAAATTCTCTCTCTTGTGCAAAGCAGAGGTTACATTGCTGTTCAGCCTTTAAATTCTGAAAGCTGTGTAACAAACTAATGTTTACAGACTATCATTCCTTATTTCTCTCATTGGAATCAGGCATAGCATAGATATTTTTGATAAATTATTAAATATATCCACCTGGTAGTCAGGTTGAGCAGTGTTCATCCTAAAGGCTCAAAAAATAGCACATTGCAAGTGCAGTTTTTACTTATTATGCAAGACTTCTTCTGCAAGCAGAAGTGAAGAGTGGGAGAGGTGGAGATACAATCCCATGTGTTGATGGAGTGATTACTTCAGGAATTCATTTATGTTTGCTAAAAAACTTTATGCAGATTTGTCCAGGTCATTTGGAGCTCTGCCTCTCAACTGTGCACATGCTGAGGATTATGAAACCCCACTGAGTTCTCATCTTCTGAATTCCTTTTATCTTGTTTTCACTTTGGACTGCATCATACTGAAATTTAGTGGGAATATGTTACTTCCCTAACTGCAGAGTTACCATAATGCATTTAACATGGCCTGCATATCAATTACATTCCTATAATCACGGATTAAAGAGTCTGGAACAGTGCATATAAAGAAATCAAGAATTTAGTTAGGTTTTATAACTGTGGGCTTAGAGTCAGTGAGAAATAAAAATGCATGCAGACTTGGTTTTCCTTCTCTTCCCTTCCTTGGGCAGCTGCCCAAATGTTGCATCTCTGAGTTAGAAAAAGGAGTTGGGTTTGGCTTCTGTACAGATTCCACATTCACTGAGCTGCTTTCTTCATTTAGTGAGCGCTCTCTCTGAGCAACACTGGCCACATTCATCTTTATTAGGCTGTAATGGGAGGCACTGCACGGGAAGCCTTGATCCTGAGCTCTGCATAAAACTGCAGCCTGCAGATGCTCTAATCCTACCAGCTATTAGCACAATAAATTTATAATTGATATATAGGTGTAAGTCTTCCACATCACCTACCTGAAAGCGAGAGTTACGAAATTTAATAAACTGCCTGTGTCCTTGGAGCTGTGATCTCCCTTCATGGGAGAGAACAAAATGTCCATCAGTGCTCCTGACAATTACTAGAATCGTTGTTAATGTACTATGAGGAGTAATTCACCATCAGGGCAAGCTCTGAGACACAGTAGGCAAATTTAAAATATTTTATTGTGCTAATATTACAGTTACAAGTGATATTTTAAAGCAATTTGCCATGATAATGTCAATGCAGTGCTAAGTAGTTCCTTTTAATGCTGTTCACAGAGAAGCTGATATCCACACAGATGTAGCAAGGCTTCTGAAAGACAGGCTTAATACAAGGGGGAAAGCAAAATCAGTGTGATCCAGCAGAGTTGTGAGGAGAAAGGTGCTGGGTGGGTTTCTGGAAGGGGGTGAGTGCCTGAGACAAAGCAGTGTTGAGTAACAGATGGAGCCAGGACACACCAGTGACTCCACCACGGAACTGGTGCAGTGCAATTTACATCTTTTTCTTTCTAAGGAAAACAGAAATGCTATAAACATATGCAAAAATAGTTAACTGTTACCTCCAAGGCACTATTTCACCACATTTCTAGGATATTAAGACAAACTAATCATGTCTCTAATAAAGAAATGCTGTTTTTCCTCAGCACTATACAAGGGAAGCAGCATCTTCTTGGAGGTATATATTTGATGAACTGCAGCACTGATTATTTGATTGATTTAACTATCAAAGAGGTTATAATAATAATAAACCAATTCAAGACATCATTAACTAGCAGAGCATTTGAAATAATACAAATGAGGCAATGATTCATGGGCACATTCAGATTTATTTTGTGGACTGTTGGGGTCCTTAGGTATTTAGAGCTAGTTTACACAGAATTATGAACACTTATGTAATGCTGTTTTCTGAGAGAAATCCTTGATCATAACTGGTTTGGAACCAAGCAGAAAACAAAAAGAGCATCTAGAGCATCAAAAGGAAAGAAGCAACACCTCCAGAAGGAGTTAGAAAAATGCAGAAATTTACAGAGAGCTCAGCACAGGGTAAGAGTGGGAACTACCTCCAGCTACCAGATATTGGACCATTAGTTACCTCAAATTTGGTTTGGAAGGCTTTGGAAAAGAAATGGTTCTTGGTTATGCTTTTGTTTGTGCTCCTTCATCTATGGGTATCTTTAATTATGCAAATGTGTGCCTTACTACAATTGTGAAGGCAAATATTGGTGATATTTGTGAGTGCTGTGGATGCCTGGGGTAAAGGCTGACTTTTGAGGCACGTGAAGCTGCCATGGAATTAAAGAAATGTAATTTATAACTGCATTCATTTGATTGGTGAAACATCTGAGTTTCCATTGCTGTCTCCTGTATTCCATATGAGTTTGCCTCCCCACGCTGATGGTTTGAGGATCTTTAGCACAAACAAAGACTTTGTAATAATGGCTTCCCCATCTCTCCTTCCTTCCGACACCGTGCATGTCCTTCACATCCAATGGAAAAAACTGATCTCCTGCAGAGACTTTGGAAGCCACAGAAGAGGCTCCTCTTCCCCTCCTGAGCCTCACCTGAGACCAGGTGGCCTCAACGTGGCTGTTGGAGGTTTCATTCACATTTTTTACAATTCCTCTTTATTGCTGCAACAAAGGACTTCCTTTAACTAGGCCACCCATTAAAGATCAGATACTTTTATCCTTTCTTGCCAGACACAAACTCTTTTCTCCTATCCATAATATTCTTTGCCTGTTTCTGCTTCATAATCAATGTAGGCAGTTTTATTAGTTCCAGGATCTAATTTAACATCAAAAGAATCAGACCACTTCTCTGGTGTGTGAATGACTGGCAGACCCGATTCAGGGAGGACATAAGGCACATTTAGTATTTTATAGAACCAGGTTTTCTGTCTGCCAGCATAGCTGCCTTAAATGCAGGGAGAGCTAAAGGAAACCATGGTGGGTACAAAAGCAGCAGTAAAGAGTTTTTTGTGCCAGATCCCCAAAGTGTGCCTGTAAAAATATTTCCTAAGGCAGCTCTCCATCACTGCTCGTGTTAAACCTTTTAAGTCCATGTGTAATCTGGTAAATCTTATTCATCCAGATAGATGGATTGGAATGAGAACTCACCCTGCGAGGAAAGACTGGCCTGCAGAAGATAACAGTTCTTATTTGTCATCCTCTGTTATTGTAACCATATTACAGGGGATAATGAAGTGCAAGGGACAGCAATTAGTTGGTGGCAGCACAAGTGATAAGCACAGCACCAGGACTTTCATATACTGTGGTGTGCAACGCAGCCTATTGATTTAACGGCGGGTTTTCTCCCTTTCACTCTCCAGTAAAAAACAGCACTGAGATTTATGTGAGCAGCACTGCTTTGGAATACAGATCAGGCTGGAGGAACGCTGGTGTGAATCTTTGGATGCTCACAGTTTAAAAAACCCCAGCCTAGGTTAATTCATAAAGTGCTTTCCAAAGGGGCTGGATGCCGTGTGGTCCCCAGCAGGGCTCCTTGGCTTTGTTCCTCACACCTGACTGCCTTTAATCTGCCTTTTAACTGTGCCTGCGTGGAGCCACACATGCTTGGAGCCACCAGCAATGTGTCTCTCTCCAGGCCTCTCCGAACTGGGTCACCCTTCAGCTATTGGTTAGTGGGAAATTATTCCCTTTGAGATTCCCAAGCCGCTCCATGGGGCTGACTATTGTCATGTTCTGGCACTGAGATTGTAGAACAGATTATGGGCAATCTGTCAGTTCAGGCTGTTCAAGGAGAGATGAAAAATCAGACACGTGTTGCTCTCACACTCTGAGCAATTTGAACAAAGACAACAGAAAAAATATTTTTCTCCATTTATTATTCCATTATTATTTCCTATTATAATATGGCAAGCAAAGCACGAAGTGTACCTTGAATAAAGAGCTCTAGTGATGTATGGCCCTTGGCATTATCAAAATGTTCCTGTGGATCTCAATGGAGAATAATTTCAGGTGTCTTCTGTTGGTTTTGATGTTCAGCAGCTTCCGCAGATCCCGGGGAGACTGAACCCCACCCCAAAAATGACCTTTGGTTGCACCTAGGAACACACTTCACTTGTCAGGGCTGAGGCCAATCTACTACATGGTGATGATGCATTTAGATTAGTTTGTAATTAATGTTTCTTGGCACAATTTTAAACTTGAAAATGAGAATCTAGAAGAATTTATTGTTGATCTTGGGAGAGATTTTAAGATCAGTTGAAACCGTGGCCTTTGAATACAGGCCACCAACATCATAGGAATTTTTGTATGGACTTTCAGAAGTGTCCAAGGCCAGGTTGGCTGGGGCTTGGAGCAGCCTGGGATAGTGGAAGGTGCAATGAGATGGTCCTGAAGGTCCCTTCCCATCCAAAGCATTCTCTATTCCTCCCTCTCTAACCTTGAATTATGTAACATAATGAGTTGCAGGCTCTGCCTTGAGCAGGGTATGGCTTTTTTTGGCTTTGTCTCTGATAAATAATCATCTGCCAGTGAACATGTTTAATATTGTCACCTAATGTTGTAGGTTAAAAAGAGAATTGCGTTGGAAATTTCATTCTGGTAAACAAGCAGTGAGATGACAAATGCCACAAAAAACAACTCCAGTCACTGCAATGCTTAATGTTTTCTAGTCTTGGTTTTATATCAGATTCCAATTACAACTACAAAGGCAGAACCCCAATGTTGTTGTAATTAGAAGACATATAAGCAAATTAAGAATTGAACAAATATTTCAGAGCTTAGAATAAACAATCCTAATAACCTTTTTGGCCATTAAAGAAGCCAGTTTTTTATTCTAAATAAAGGATATTCTGGCATTGGCTGAAGAAGGATGAGAAAGTTGTGGGGAATTTGAGTTAGTGGGATGATTTACAGTGGGGCAAGAATTCCCTCCCAGCCCTGGCCCTGGTTTAGATGGTTTCTGATGCTGTCTTTTGGCCAGGACAGTCACTAGCTAGATCCTCAGCTCTTGGATTAAACCAGAAAACAGCCCCATGGATGCTGCACCCCCTGTGCCCTCAGGCAAGTTGTAGGAGTAATGATCCAAAAGGGTTTAGGAGTTTTATTGCGGCAGGGAGGCAGCAGGGGTCAAATCTGCACCAGAAAACCTATAACTAAGTCTGTAATTCTTTTATGGGCAAAGCTGCAGGGATTTCTGCTTGATTAAGGATTGCATGATTGAGGCCAGTGACATTAACAGGCACAATGTCCCCTCTGCATCTAAAATAGTGATCAAACATGACAGGAAAAGCCATGTAATAGCAAAATCCCAACACTTTCTCCCTGGTAAAAGTGTCTGCATGCTTCCCGCCCTTCCCAGCTTTATAAATGGGATTTATTTCTCTTTTTTTTTTTTTTTTTTTTTTTCCATTTAACAAAAT
>VZRH01004991.1:308300-388337 GCA_013397555.1 Urocynchramus pylzowi | reverse complement strand
AAATGGGTTTTTTTTTTTTTTTTTTTTTTTTTTTTTTTTGCCATTAACAACAATTTTTGGAACTTCCCTGTTGTATTTAATGCATACCTCTTGCCTGTCCAGGCTCTGCACTTCCCCAGCTTTGTTTTGAGGCTGCATGATCAATAAATGTCACTGCTGAAGTGCTTTGCCAGTTCAGGTATCAGAAATGAAAACAGAAGCTCCAGCTCTCTTTTACTGGTTGTGACAAATTGATTCTTTTTGGTCTACCTTGCATTTCTCTCACTTCGTGTGTCTGAATAGAGGGGGGATTTCTCACAGCACCTGCTGCTGGGCCAGCCTGAATTCCAAGATCCTTTAAAAATTTGTTATTAAATTTGTCTTGTGCTCACGTAAAATGGGAAGTGATGGGATTCTTATAATTTGAAACCATTTGTGTTTTGGCAGTTTAAAATACTAAAACAAAGGCTGTCCATGCAGAATGAACCTGCACTTGTAATTGCAATTTGTCCCTGAATACTCAGGGCTGTGCAATTAGGTGAGGAATTAAATGCTTAAAGGACCACTTGGGCACTTTATGGCCAAATAAAAACATAACTATTCATAAGTACAGGTACATATATGTTTGCTTAAAAAGAAACAACAAACAATTATTGGATCCCCAGAGGAACATTTGTTCCCTTCCCCAGGAAATAAGAGAACTGACTTGTGCTGAAGGAAGGATTTTTATCCTTGCTGCACAAAACCTTACCAGGATTGTTTTCCAATTACTGTTTTGAGCAACAGCACAAGTTCAGGAATGGATTAATCTGAAACTTTACTTGTAGCTCCCTAAAATACATCCCCAGTTTACTCTATTTTGCAGCCAGTTTTGCTGAGACACAGCAGTGCAGAGAACTTTACCACTTGGTTTAGCTTCTTTTTCCCCAGAAGTCCATTAACAAACACTTGCTGTTCTTAAGAGTTTGTGACACATATGAAATGTAGAACTCACATTTCTTCAGAGTCAGTAAATGAACTGAGTGTGTATTTTTGTCTGCTGGAATCTGTCCTTGAGATCTCCAATTCTTTTTGCTTAATTTCTGTGTTCTGAAAGTTTTTAAACTGTCAGCAAAGATGTTTTACCTGTCTTCACATTATGGCAGGAACTGAACCCTACTTTCATTAAGGGGTAAAAAGGTATGCCAATTGGATTCTTTTTTTTCCTCAGATCCCACAGGAGGTATGGGTGAGCAAAANAAAAAAAAAAAAAAGAGCAGGTGAAATATGTACCCACTGAAAAAAAATCAGAAGAGCTTTAGTCATCTATGCAGAACACATACAACACCTAATTAAATCAGGTTTCATTGAAATTAAAATAAACAGCCTGAATTAATGAATGCAGCTTGTGAGGAACACTCAGCTCCCATTGTGCAGGCAGACTTTACACGAGGCATTTTTGATAAGACATTTTGGGGGGCAGAAGCTGTCACTGTGTGTTTGTACCGAGGAGAAGGGCAAAGGACAGGACAGAGATCTCTGCTCTGGCACCTGGATGTGTCCCAGCTCCTCTGCTCCCTGCTGGGTGACCTTTGGCAAGTCACATCTCATTTCTGACAGCCTCTGAAAGCATTTTGTAGTCTCCTCAGGAGTAGCAATATTTAGGAACAAAGCATCATTGTCCCAGTAATGTGTGATTTGCGTGCTGCTTTATTCCACAGGATGGGGCTTAAACAAAATGGATGGGAAATGCTGGCTTGTGCTGGATCTCTGCACAGGAGTGAATCTTACCCAAGATCAATAGAGTCATTCCCCAGCCCTGTGGGTTTTGAGTGCCACAGCATAAAGGAATCAGGTCCTTCCCCAAGAAAAGCACTATGCCTCTGCCGTAATTGCTAAGCTTGGGAATTGGATAAATACTAAATTCTTGGTTTCCAGTGTTTTCCATTTCTTTGTGACTATTAATGAAATTACAGCCCTGCTAATAACAATGTGACATCCTGGCCATGGGAAAGGTATGTGGGAAATGTCACAAATGTCAGAAATGCAAGTTTGAGTGAAAAAGTGCAAGTCCTCACCTGTTGTTGTCCTGCTGACTTCATCAAGGTTATACAGTGTTTTCAGGAATGCATGGGAAGTGGTATCTTCAAGTTATTATTTTGGTTTTCCATAAGATTTGGCCACCTCTGATGGGCTGGGGGAGTCCAGCACCTCTTCAGCAGAGACTGGTGGAAACAGCAACTACAACAGTGAGTGGTTTCCAACAAATCCAATGGCTCCTGTAGGGTGGTGGGATCTGAGGGAGCTGCTGCCAGCCTGTCCCTGGGCATGGTTTCTCTCTGGAATGGCACATAATCCTCTGGACCCCAAACCTGAGGGATGCTGAGGCAGAAACTCAAGGGAATTCAGTAGTTTCATGCAGTGTTTCAGTTAACTGGGTTGGATTTTTAAATTCATCCCAAACCTGTGCTTTAGGCAGCTGGATGGATGCAATTTATAGTTCCATGTCCTTAAATGCTGCACGTTGTACCACAGGCCTGCCTGGTGCCCACCTGGGCTGTTTGGCACCTCCAAAACACCCACTGGAGACACGAGACTCCTTCTGCTTCTCCCTTAATATGGTATTCTGAGGTTAAAGAGATGGTAAAGCTTCTTCTGATCACTAAACACCTCATGGAGTTTTACATTAAACCAGCTCTAGGTCAGTATGTCCTGGCCACATTTCAACTTGGGTAAATCACAGGGCACAGGACTGGATACTCTGGCTCATTTTATGCTTCATCCCCTTGATTCTGTTGTGTATCAGTAACACTCTGAGGACCAAATCTTCTGGTATCAGCTGCCTATACTAGAACTGCATCCACTTCTACCCAGAACCACTTTGATCTCATTTCCTTATGCACAACATCTACTGAGAGCACCCAGAGCAGGCAGGGAAAAGAGAGCCTCAACTGTGTCGGTATTTGCTCCTTTAATATATTTTGGGATGTGAGTGGGTTTATTTACAAAGCACGTGTAGTTAAATGTCATTGAAAAATATAATTAAAAATCAATTAAGAAACCATTTTAAAAACAAGAGGTTGTAAAAATGGAATTTACAATAATAACCAGACTAAGCATTTGGTATTTACATGTCTGCACCAAATAGCAATTCCCTTGTTAGTTGTGCTTGAGTGACAAGGTACTCGCTTATCTCCTGGATATAAATTCCAATATTCTTGTTATTGCTGGGACAAATAAATACCTGCATAAAGACTTCTTGCACTGCCAAGTAACACCAACTGATTAAATTCAGACAATTGTTTTTTTGTTCTTGTCTGGGCCCAGTGCCAAAATGATCCCATTGTATGAAGGGCCAGATTTTGCACTCAGCTTATGCTCAGTTAATGCAAGGTAAATACTGTGCTACCAATACAAATCTAAGCACAGAGAGACATTCTGAAATGTTTTAATTTCCTACATAAAACCTGAACATGCAGAACACATAGAAGCAAAAATGGAAGCGTATTTGGCCTATAACATGACATGGTGGTGAAGGCAATTGCTGTGACTAGAGCTATCCAAGGGGAAGGACATGAGTTGTACTTGGAGTCTGTGAGGTACAGAAGTCCCTGGGACACATTCTGGCTTCAGATAAATAACTGGCAATATCTCCATAAACCCACTAGAATGCCTATAGGTACATATGGAATTCATGCCTGCACACTCTGGATCTGGCTTTAAATGGTAAGAGCTCAAGGGCTGTCCTGCTGTGGGATCAAATATCCCAGATTTATAACCAGGCCTGAAGTCTTTTTCTTTGTTAATACTCATTGCCTTCCTCTCCCATCTTCATCGTGAACAGTTGGGGGTATTCCTGAGATTCTTGTAAAAGAGGTGGAGATTAAATATCTAAAAAACATTTTAATCATCATGAGCCCATAGGAAACTCTGGAATCAGTGATAATGTCCATCTGTGATGGTTCCATGTTGAAGGGGATGGGGCAGGATTACCCTTGGGAAATCCTTTTTGGACCCTTGCCAGTTCTCTGCCTGTGCCTGTGTCCACATCCCTTCTCTTCCTGGCAATACTGAGGTGAGTGTTGGCTCTTCCTGAGGTTTGGAGTCAGCCTGGAGAGCAGGGAATTGTGCTGGAGAGCAAAGTGCCTCTTTGTGGGGTGGGGGGAAGGTTGGTGGTAGTTGCTGCAGTGGGTCATTTCTCTCAGATGAGTGAGATGTGAAACATCCCACACCTTCCTGTTTGATTCTGTGTTGATTGGGTTCTCTCCTGTGCCTGGCTGTGGCTTCTACGATTTAGCTCTTATTCCTCATTACATGCACAGACCAAAATGAATCAAAACCCTCTTGAAAATCTGACATTGCAGCCCTTTAGAATTTGGATGACATGGAGAGTCTGTTTCTCCTATTTATGACTAATCAGAGGTTTCATATGTGCCACCCCATGCTCTCATCAGTTCAAGATGCAGAAATCAGCCCCTTTCTTTTACCATTGCATCCTTCTTTGTCTCTGAAGATCTCCATTAAAATCTTACTGTAATACTCAATCTGCATTTTCCCCAGTTTTCAGATCCATGGATACACTGCAATAACACACGCTTGTTTTATGAGGAGGGCTTCCTACAAGTATTTTATTCCGTTTTAAGGATTTCTTCCCTCATTTTTTGGTCCCACAATTCAGACCATTCCCAGGGGTTGTTGCCTGTGCCATCCCTGCACCCCTCGCAGCAGGCAGCACCCTGGTGCATCCCTCTCCAGACATCTTCCCTCAGATCCAGGCAATTTGTGCTCAGACTTGGATGGAATATGGGTTTTTTGTGTTCGCATATGAACATCTGCTTCAAATTCCCCAGCCAAGAAAGACAAGAAGCAAATTAAACTATTTGTTCTTCTTTCTGTCTCTTTAATATCAAAGTCATTCCTTACATGCTCCTTAAGCTTCCACTTTTGATCAGGAGATATTAAAAATGGATCTAAACAACTCACATCTTAATCATATTCCTTTGTGAGCAGGGTAAGAGTGAGGGGAGCAGAGAAGAGAAGCCAAAGCTGCTTTGCTGCTCATGCTCAGTATCCAACCAGTATCCAACACTTAATTCCCTGCCCTGCCCTGGGAGCAGAGGGGAGTCCCTGTCCCTCCTGAGCTGCCCTGTGCAGAGCACGAGGCCTCTGGAACATCCTGCAGCTTCAAATCAATCTGTGCCTGCTCTGGAGCAGCCTGGGAACAATCCCCTGCTGCTCTCTGGTTTGTGCTGGAGACCTGGAAAAGGGAGTTTGGAGGATGACTCAGACATTCCTTCTTCCCCCTGGGCTTTCTTGCAGTGCCAGCCCAGCAGCCAAGTTGCTCTCCTGGGTGCCTCAGTTGCAAGTTCTCAAAAATCTCTTTAAGAAAATTCTATAAAATGTCTTTTAAGAAAAACCAAAGAGAAACTTGAATGTTTTCACAATCCTATGCAGATTTTGGAAAAGATGTTATTCACTTCAGGAGGAAAACAAATAAGTTATGGTGCTATTTGGATTCAATCAATGAAAAATCAAAAAAATAAAATAAGGTTTAGCATTTCACAAGAAATTGTTCATTCTACACAAACCTGATTTCATTCTGTGATGAAATCACAGATTTAGTTGCAAGTTCTATTAGAGTAGCTGTGCAAATAAAATAAATTTTTTGACATGTTTGATTCAGTACTGAAGGATATTCTGATTAAAAAATCAGCACTATACAATTATCAACAACATGCATTAATAATTGAATAAAAACTAAATGGCAGATCTCAAAAAGCAGCTGTCAATGTGGAATAAACATCAAATGTATTTCTGGTGGGTTTCTGCTATTTCACTTACTCCAATAAATATTTACATTACTGATATAGGAGTAAATATGGAATCACTGCAGCAAAAAATTGTGAATGACAGAAGAACTAGCAGAGTGGTGAGTGCTGATGGGCACAGAGTGTTCACACAGAGCCACCTAAACCAGCTGACAAATTATTTTAGCATTTCTAGAGGAAGGCTGAAATTTATCTCCACATTATTGACATCCCTGCCCGTGGCAGGGCGTTGGAACGAGACAATGTTTAAAGTCCCTGTTAACCCAAACAATTCTGTCCCTTCCAGCCCAAGCCTTTCTATAATTTCTGGGATTCTCTTATTCCCTGCAAGGAGTTGCGCTTGTTTTTGTAGGCAGTGAAGGCTCTGGGAACTGAAAGATCTGCATATCAGTAATGAGATGACAGAGTTTGCCAAGCAAAGGAGCCAAGGAAACTGGAGCTTTGTCCTTGGGCCAGGTATTTCTTCCCGCGAGTTAACTGGAAATTCCCAACCGCTGGAATCCGGCGCTCCCACACTCCGGGCTGTGCCCAGCCTCCTGGCGGGCAGTGCAGGCTGAGCGGGCCCCGTTCGCGGGAGCTGTCCCGCTGCAGCGGAGCTGCTGGGGCCGGGGGGGCAGGGGAGGGACGGTGCGAGCAGCGCTCCGCACCCGCTGCCTCCGCTGCCAGGAGCCTCTGCCGCCGCGGCAGCGCGGGTCTCCGGCCGGAGACGCGAGGAAGAGCAAATGCGATCCCTTTTCTGCTGCTGAGGTGTCTCAGAGGTGAGAGGGCAGCTTGAGAGGAGCCTCAAATGCTTGAAGACCCCAGAAGTGCAGAAGGGAGCCCTGGATTATTTCCAGAAATAAAAAGAATTGGCACCTCATTTCCATGTATCTGAATTCAGTTCAGTGTTTCGGTTTTAACAGAGAGTCATCTTAGGTCAGTGGGAAGATTGTGATTTGTTTAGTAAGGTTTATGCTGGGCTTTGCAGCCCTGCTTGCCACAAACCCTTCCCTTTCCCTGTGGCTTAAGGACACTGAGGAAAGGAGACCTTCATCCTTCAGGGAGACATGTAACTATGAGGATTTTTTATACTTCTCCTCGTGCCAGCTCAAACTTTATGGATAAGTTAAGAGCTGCTCTTCCTTGCGCTCTCAGTTGGCCATCTGTCACTGACACTAAAAACCCTTGGAACAGGAATATTACAAAGCTTTGGGAAAGATCTCACCATGCCCTTAAAGGGGTGTGAGGTTTAGTGGGCAGCTGTAGAAATGGCTTTGCTTTATGGACTTCACATGCTATAAAAAGGCAACTCACTACCCACAGTCTTAATTAGAGTGCTCTGGACTCTTAAGGGGGATGTGGGAGCTTTGTCCAAGCCAGACAGCAATCAGCCAGTGTGACTCTTATCTAGGATGCAATTTTGGGAATAAAGTCTCTCAATTTGGACATTGTATTCCAGAAACATCTACTTGCAGTAAAGTATCAAAACAAGACATTTTGAGTCTCACATACAGCTCATACCTTTCCAGAATAGTGCAGATCTGGGAGTCTTTGAGCTCCCACAGGAGTTAAATAATGATATTTATAATCATTTGTAAAGCCATTCCCTTGGAGGAATGACAGGAATGAGCCTCACATCTCTTACAGCACAAACTTCCTAAGTGAGGAATGAAGGAAGTTCACATCTTCTCATGATTTATACCCTGATTTCTGGTTCCAGAGTCACATTGCTATAGTTTGCAAGCCAGGGGATCGTGACAGCAGCTAAGGCCTCCTTTTTCTGAGGACTCTGTGGGCACCTAATGAATTCACTGTGAATCTCCCACTGTCTGTTTAAGGTTTGACTCTAAATGGCAAGATCAGTCTTTGTCTCTCCTTCTACTGAAGGAGCTTAAAGCAAAGTTCCCTGAACAGTGAGGACTAAAATAGCTGAACACAGCAAAGAAACCTTTCTCAGTGAGCTGTCTGACATCCATCCCCTCTTCACAGGTACTCTGCAGGTCAATAACACCTCCATGAACCCAGAAACCAACCTGCCAGACAGCTTCATCCTCACACCCCCTCCATCCCACACTGCCTTTTGGCTTTGAATTGCTGTGGTTCCAGTCAGTCTCTCCTTCCTCTAATAGGCAGACATGAAGTTGTCATCTAGAAAAACCAGAGTTACAGTGAAAATCTGCATCTTTGAACCACACAAACCCATCTAAATCTTTCCAAGCTCATCCACTTCCAGTGTTAATGAGCTGCTGTGTGACACCTCATGGGAACAACATCCTATAACATGGGGAGAAGAACCTCCTTCAGCCCAGGAGAGGCCCTTGGGAGCAGGCAGACAGGAGGAGCTGCTCAGCCTGTGGGCCACAGCAAGGCTGCAGAGGCTGCAGTTCCACCTTGCTTTGTAATATTGTAAGATTTATTTTCAGATCTTATCAGCAATTCACTGTGGGCTGTTCTCTGCTGAGCAAAATTCATCCATCAATCTCCTGGCATGGCCACATTCCAGCCTACACCGAGGTGACAGTTCAGTTGTGCTAATGATCAGCCTCACATCCACATCCGCATTCCCCCCTGGTCTGATTCTTCTTCTCTTATGATAATTTAATTGATTGAGCACACTGGCTTCTAGTCAAGAAGCTCTTCTCAGTTTAACTCTCAGTTTAAAAAAATCACCGCTCAACATCTCTATAATTAGAGTTAGTTGCTAAAACCCTGTATCCAGGTGATTACTGGTGTATGAGAGGGACATATCTTGAACTGATCAAATCAGGGATTTAAACAAAATGCCCTTGATCCATGTTTCACAATTCGTTAATGTCTTCTACTTTGGGTAGTTTTCCCCTTTTTTTGGTGTTAAATATAGCTGGGTTAGGAAGGTTCATGTAGAATCAGGACAGTTAGGGGTAATTTTTTATTCATATCCCTGTTATTGTTTGGGGAAGCTCAGTAGGGTTCATTAATATTGCATTTCCAATGAAAAGGCACTCAAAAGCCAAACAGTTCAATTATATTCTGAAGCTGCAATGCGATACAAAAATGAGCAGTGCAGTGATGCTGTCCTGGCTTAAACCAACTGCTCCTGTAGTCAACAGCACCACTCCCCCCTCCATTCCACAGGGCAGCTGTTCCACAATGCAAACCAAACCAAATGCCACGATCTGAGGGGTTCATTTGGGGTTTTGTACTTGAGTCAGGTTCACTGAGAGGCTCAGGAAATGAAAGGAATCTTTGGAGTGACAGGGTTTGACTGATCCTGTGTGCTGACCCTACTTCCATGAAGGTGTTTATTTGCAGGAAAGCTCCCACTGCAGGGATGGAACTGCAGCTGCTGGAGAATGTGCCAAGCTTCCTGTTCTGCTTTGCATTTGCTTGGTCCAGTAGAAGCATCCAGAATGTGATAATCTGCATCCAGAACTACACAGAATTTTGAAATAACCCTTTCCAAACCTCACTGTTCCCCTCCAGCCTGGAGGGGAGAAGGTTCTGGGGAGACCCCAATGAAGCCTTAAAGAGGGTGATAAAAAAGAGGGAAAGTAACTTTTTACACTCATAGATGGTGAGAGGACAAGGGAGACTAGTTTTAAACTAAAAATGAGAGAGATTTAGATCAGGTGTTAGGAAGGAACTGTTCCCTGTGAGGGTGGGCAGGCCCTGGCACAGGATGCCCAAAGAAGCTGTGGCTGCCCCTGGATCCCTGGGAATGTCCAAGGCCAGGCTGGACAGGGATTGGAGCAGCCTGGGATGGTGGAAGGTGTCCCTGTCATGGCAGGGGGTGGAATGGGATGATCTTGGAGCTCCCTTCCAACCCAAACCATTTGTGATTCTGTGCTTATCCCCTACTTTTCTGAAAGAGAGAGTGAAAACTTGTGATTGATTCCAGTGAAAGTGAGATCATGCTTTATATGCAGAGGACTCTGATTTTCCTGATGCAATGGGATCTGGATGCTCAAAATGATGACATATAAAAATTTAATGTTTTGGAAGTTTTATTATTTTTCTTTATAGGAAACACCAAAGTAAAATTTGATTTTGCTGGATTTATGGCTTGATCACTCACCCTATTAAGAGTAATGATTGCACTCTCTGACCTTGTAGGGCACCAGCTATGAAATTTGAGATGATGGCCCAAACATTTTTGCAATACAATTCTTGGCTAGTGCGTGACAGGCTATTGACTGAAATACTGTCAATGCACAAATGAGATTATAACCAGAGAAGGTCTTGATTGCTTTGGTCTGTTATTCAATACCCTCTTCCTATAAGCAGCTTCTTGGCATTTTTTTCAGGCTAACGTAGACCTTCCCTCCCTGACAAATGACACGAGTTGATTGCACAGACAGACTCTGCTGCAGATTTTTTATCTGCAGAAGACTCATCTCTAGCAGGACTCTTGCACTTGGTGTCTGCACTGCCCGAGTCCTGTGCTCTGGAAGAGCCACTTTGAGCCTCGTTGGCTGTTCAGGATTCCAGGAAGTCTGATCTGGCTGTGATGGAGAGAGCAGGGCAGCCTCACGTCCTGCTGGGGCAGCGTTCCACGGCTGCACAGGGAAAGGATGGCTGGAGCGCTCAGCTTCCATTTCATTTAAATGAGCACAATTGCTTTACTTCCCCCCTAGGTATAACAATTATTAAGAATTTATATTGCTATTCATGCTGTATAATAATGAACAAAAACTGAGTTTGCACTCTTAACCTTTGCTGTTAGGTAGAAATGGAGAAGCAGCAACAGTGACTCTTATGAGACCAGATATATCTGCACCATCACACTCACGGCCTCCTTTTGCACTTTGGGAGACAGAGAGTTTGTGCTGTATCATCTTTGGATGTCCCCACTGTGAAAAATAACTAGTTAATGCGTTTTTTACTTTCTTCTGTATGTTTCCAAAATAAATCTATTCATCACTTAAACAAACCCACCCCGCATTTCTCATGTATTCTGATTTCTCAGTTAAATATTGTTCGTATTTAAATATAAATATTGTTCAAAATGTGGCATTAATATTTTGCCTACTGACAAGCAGTTCTGTACCTTATTAAAATTTAAACAGCCATTATGTACATGAAAGTTTTTTTGTTGTAGTTTGCAAGGTGCTATAACAATAATTACCCGAGTGCATCAATCATTTTTCATTGCCTCATTTGTATCACGGGGATAAGTAGCTCCAATTAAAATCCCATTTTACATAAATAGATATGGTTTGAATCAAACCACAGTCTGTTTCCACTTCTGAAATGCTGGCCATAGGATATCTTTTTCATTATTCAAAATGTATGATGTGTACTGCTTATCTTTTTGTGCTTAAAAAGGCATAAGTCTGCAGGCAGACATGCCTTAGTGCAGGTTTGGCAGGGAACAAATAATTGTTACTGTAATTATCTATCAATTTTACTGTTCCAAATATTATAGCCAAAAAGCTAACTAGTATAATCACATGTTTATTCCTGACACATTATAGTTTGAATAAGCAGAACTGAAAATGTTTAATATGAATTAACAGCTTCAGGAAAAAATTATAATTTTTCTATTACTCGCGATTTCTCCTCCACCATGGCAGCTTTTTCTGCTAGATGAGCTCGTATTGTCAGTTATTGTGAAAAACCAAATGAGGGGAAACTTGGGAATTATCTTCTGCTCCACTGTGATTAACTCTGCAAGGAAACAAATCAGACTTTGCCATTCACACCTCTGTCAGAGGCTGGTTCCATTCCCAGGCTGCACCTGAGGTAAAGGAATGCTCTGCCCTCTGTTCCCTCTGGGAATGGTGGGGACTCCCTCCCAGGCTGAGGCAGTACCATCCACCTTGGTTTTTCTTCTCCCCTCTGTACTGGTTTGATCCAGCCTTCAGATCTCATAATTTTTCCTTCCAAACCTGGGAACATCTTGCTTCCAGAGGGTCAGTTCAAACCCACCTGTTCCTGCAAAGCCTTTGTACACTTTCAAAGTTGGAATGTTCAAATTGCAAATGGATCCAAATTCTCTGTGCTGCTCCAAGGGGCTTTTAATATAATTTCTGCAGAATCTGGAACTTGATGAGCAGAAAATTGCAGAAATCTCAGTGACTCCTGCAAAGGGGCTAAACAGTAGTTTAGGTCACACTGTGCCTTCCCTGTAAATTCCCTTTCTTTCCTCAGCCCAGTGCTCTGCTTCTGGAGATGCTGGGGACAGCAGTGACATTTGAGAGAGCCCAGGCTGTACCAGGTGTTGATGGCCTGGACACTCTACAGCCTCTGGGAGCACCATCAGAGGGGAGCTATGGAGTAAATTAGGGGAAAAATTGAAATGAGACTGGGAATTCAAACTGGGAAGAGGTTTAGCTTAGATATTAGGAGGAAATTGTTCCCTGTGAGGGTGGGGAGGCCCTGGCACAGTTTCCCAGAGAAGCTGTGGCTGCCCCTGGATCCCTGGAAGTGCCCAAGGCCAGGCTGGACAGGGCTTGGAGCAGCCTGGGACAGTGGAAGGTGTCCCATGGAAGGGGTGGGACTGGGTGAACTTTAAGGTCCCTTCCAACCCAAGCCATTCTCAATTCTGTGATTCTACAAAAAGTCTGAGACTCGGGCTCAAAAATATCCTAAAGTCTTTATCCCAAGTATTTAAGCATGTGCTGAAAGAGTCATTTTGGGGCTGTCCAATATGAGGGCAAATTTGGAACTTACACCAAATGATTTAGCTCAGTTTTTCTAACTGCTGCCTTTTTGCCTCAAATCAGTGTCTCCCACCTTCACGTTCCTGCTGCTGCTGCTATGACTAAACCCCTTATTTGTGCCATGCTGTAATCACCAGATTCCTCCTCTGGAGTGCTGAAGCAGTAGATAATGTCTATGTTTTTATTTGTCAGGTCAGGAGCACCAATTCATAGCTCAGGGATCATCAGCACTGTGAGCTGACACCAGAGTCTGTCCAGCTGCTGTTTTCTTACAGTCACACAACAGAAAATCAATGGTGTCAGGAACACTGGGATAATTCTACTGTTACAATCAATACATGTTGATTAAACCAGTTGTGTCTGTTGGGTAAATTTGCTGCATCATAATTAGAATTATTAATTAAAAATAGGAAATCAATTGACACAAATTAAGCAAAAAAAGAAATTTGCTTTATTTCTTTGACACTCTCTCCAGAGGCCTCAATAACTGTGACAACAGGGATGTGACCAAGTGGCATTTGTCAGTTTTTTAATGCTGTCCTGAGTTTTAAAAATTGACTTATAAACCCTGCTAATGCAGCTCCCAGGAAATCAGACAGGAGATGTCTTGTGTGCAAGAAGCAGCTATTTATTTTATTACAGTTAGTCATTATTCCCTGCCTATCCAGGAGTAAAAAGCAGGAGTCATGTGCGTGGCACTGGGGAGGGGAAGCAGCTGGGGAACGAAAGCCTTGGGGAGCAAGATGAACTCATCCCCTTCCCACATTGTTTTCTGTTTTCAGATAACAAGGATAAACAAATTGATCATTTCTGTGCTGGTTCTAATGGGCTTCTCATTGCTGACTACTTCCTATAATGTGCTAGTGACCTTCATTATTTTCAGGGACACATTATGTGGGACACTAAGGCAGGGACAGCAGGAATTCATGTGCTCTTTCATTCAGCTCTTTATTTTCCTCTCTGTTTTTTCAGGATTTTATATAATTGGTTTTTGGTTTTTTTTCCTTCTTTTAACCTATCTCAGTGTTTTTTTCCTACATACTCTTTCTCCTTGTTTCCTCCTACTCTTACTGATTTCCCTTTTTTTGTCTAATAGTTTCCATGCCTGGTTTTCTTCCCCCCGTTCTGCTTGCACACATGAAAGCAAAAAAGTGCAGGATTACTTTGGGTCTTCATACTTCTATGTTTTGCTCACCTACAGCCAAATATTTTCTCTGAGCTTTCACACCTATGTAAGATGTGAGGGCAGAAAGGACAACTGGTTTGGGTAAATGTGTGACTGGTCACTGCTGGTGCTGGTTAATATAATGTTCCTTTAGTAATCATTGGTGGTAAACTGGGACTGTGTTGTTCATCCTGGAGAACAGAAGACTCCAGGAGACCCCAGAGCCCCTTCCAGGGCCTAAAGGGGCTCCAGGAGAGCTGGAGAGGGACTGGGGACAAGGCATGGAGGGACAGGAGACAGGGAATGGCTTCCCACTGCCAGAGGGCAGGGATAGGTGGGATACTGGGAATTAGGAGTTGTTCCCTGGGAGGGTGGGCAGGCCCTGGCACAGAGTACCCAGAGCAGCTGTGGCTGCCCCTGGATCCCTGGGAATGTCCAAGGCCAGGTTGGATGGGACTTGGAGCACCTTGAGATAGGGGAGGTGTCCCTGCTCATGGCCTGGGGATGGATGATCTTCAAGCTCCCTTCCAACCCAAAGCATTCCAGGAGTTTATGATCTCATTCATACAGCTTTTCTAGTCCTAAACCTGTTTTTTTAAGGTGTTTTACAATAACAGTATTTCATTGACGTGTATTTCCAAGACCAGTCAAAGGTAAGAGCAAATAAAAACGTCTTTAGTTTAAAAGCCAGGACAGATTGAGTGGTTTGCACAAGAATCAGGAAAAGCAGAGTTGTTAAAAGTCCCAATTCCAAAGACTTATGGCCATGTCTCAGGCAGGCTCAGCAAGCTGCCAGTTTGGACCTCCCTGGCAATGGAGAACATATGGAAGCAGGAGGATCCATCCACTATATCTGAGCACAAGTGTTGAGTACCTTAAAATTAAGCTGTAAAACCTGGGCATCAATAAAAAACTTTACAGCACTCGTGTAAATAGTGTAAAATAAGGTGGATGTACTCGAGCAGTCAGAACCTGAGAGGGGAATTCTGGCAGCTGTGCTCGGGGTGAGTTGTGCTCCCAGTGGGAAGCAATAAAGAGCTCCCACGAAGAAAATGGTCCCATAATTGAGACTTGAGAAAACAAGGACTTGGATCGACAGCCTCAAATCTTTTTTACTAAGATTCCACCTGGCAGTATTTTGTGGGCAGCAGCTCGACGCTCTGTTGCCAGGACAAAGCTGAGGATAAATCAGGTTCTAAGGCTACACTGGGAAAACGAGCAGTGTCTTTTGCTTTCCTTTCAGTGGGCTGTGGATCGGGTTGTAATTAGAGTTTCTGCTTTATAAATCTTTGTCACAGCATTTGTCACATGTCACGGCTGTGGCCCTGCTCCACCACGGGTCCTGTTGCCATAAGTGAGATGTAAACAGTCATCAGTGGTTCCTCTGAAGCTGCAGGGCAGGCAGGAGCAAGTGCAAGGTTATCTCTCAAGGTGTAGCCATGATGAGCTACAATTACTGTTTTTTCAGAAGCTTTGAAAATGGAATTACTTAGCTTATGCATAAAAGTGCTTGTTGTTTCTTGGCAGTCAAGTGGTGTTTTGATTTTTAATGAAATTCACTGTATTTGCATTATGAGGTTAAAATTATTTTTAAGTCCATGGGCCTAAGAATAAGCCTGAAGTCTTTTGGCTGTTTCAAGGAAAAGTAACAGTAGAAATCTGTGTTCACCTCTGACATGCTTAAAAACTTGAAAAAAAAAATACTGTTATCACCTGTAAATTGTTGATTGTGGAGCCTTGCTTCTAAAAATGTACAGAAACTGATACCAAAGTTGGAAAAATTGAGTCCTTTCCCAGACTGCTGTTAGAAAGTTGGCTTTAGCTCTTGACACAGCTCCTCTTGCATTCCTAGGAAGGAGCAGGGAACAGGACAGTGGTTTCAGCACTGACCACTGGGGGCCAGAGCCACCACAGCTGGGAATTCAGAGATTTTTTTCTGCAGTCCCTAAAGAAGTGTTGCTGTGTTGCTTCCAGCTCCATTCAGCTGCTACCATGGAGTCGTTCTGTGATCCACTGACCTGCTGGGTTCAGGAATCACAGAGTTGTGAGATAGACTCTGGAAGGAGCTGATTGAATTGCCATGTTTACTGCAGTTTCTCAACAACTTCCTTGCTTTGCTAGCAAATTTAAAAGGTTAAAAATGCAGATTTTTAAAATTATGTGCACCTGTGTTCTCAAGTCTCAGTGGGAAGTCACCTTCTTCAGCTTTTAAGTGCACAGACCCAATAATTTCCACTACCTTGATCCTGATCCCCCAGTTTAATTTTCTCTGTGCCTTTTAAGAGTCAAGGATAATTCTTGGGCTTATAATGTTGCTTTCAATCTTCTTTCTCTCAGATCTGCCTAGGAATGAGTGAAATGAGTCAACAGTAGAGGTTTTTTTAAGCCTTCTTCAAGTTTTACACCAGCTCCCTGACAGAAAATGTTAGAATTCTTTTAGTTTGACAGAAATTAAGGATGTGCCAAACAGAGGAGTCTGCATAGATGAGAGTTGCAGAACAATTTCCCCCATTTGCTGGCTGTGAGGTCTCTATAAGGGCAAGTCCTTCTGGTACAATATGAACTTAATTCATTTACTTGTAACAATTTTAATTAACAAATAACTGAAGAAACTCCAGCAGTCTCTGTCTGTGGAGTTTTACTGCTTTTTGGATCCCTTGCCTTGCAAAAATTCTAATTGTGCAACCCTGGCAATCAGCAGGGAAACAAAACTTACCAGGTCCCAGCACGGTCTATGGAAAATTTTGCAGCAAATATTGTGTAACTTGGGTTTGGTTTGTTAGAGAGCAGGAGAGGGAGAAGATCAGCACAGGTCTGTGAGAAACACTGTCAGGGTTAATGGGGATGGAAGCAAATGCAGAGAAACACACCTGGAGAATCCCAGATTTCTTTAGAGAGAATGGTGGAGCTGGGACCTGGAAAACCAGGAGGGAGAATCCCAGGAAGTGTCACTCAGTGTCCCAGCCCTGGCTGAGCAGTTTGGAGGGGCTGGGTCCCTTCCCCAGGGTGCTCAAGTCCTGCACCAGCCACGTCCCACTGCAGCTTGCATCCCAGGGATGCTCTTTGTACCAACTTTCCACTTTTAAAACACTGCTATTGATGAGAAACAGAAAAATACTTTATTAATTAATCTCTGTATACATAAGAGAGTAATTTTTCAACTGTTTAATTCAGCACAGGACTATAAATGTAGTGAAAAAATATACTATAAGGTACTTATAGCATAAATTGACACTTTAGATCTTGGAGCTGTCCTATCTCGGTGCTATCACTTCCTTTCTGGGGAGTTTTGTAGTTTCATGTAATTTGACTGTCTCCGTTTCCCTTCCATGAAATGGTGATTAAATACATTTTCCAGCTCGTAGATGGACCCTGAGAATTAATCAGTGTTTGCATGGGACTCTGGTGACGGAGGCAATTCTGTTAAATGTGCAAAGTCACATTTACATACCTACAGACCCTACATGTTCTGATCTTATTGCACAGTTTAGAACCCAAATAGTTGCATATTGTCACTTTTTTTATTACACCAGCATACTTTGAATTTTCTTTAGTAATGTACTCTGAATAATTAATCACTCAACTAATAATTATCCATTCCAAATAAAACAACTTGATTACTAAGCCTGATGAGGAAAATCCAGTCAGGAAAGAACCCTTTCAAAAACAACAACATTCTGCAGATATCCTTAATATTTAAAGAGTGAGCTATATTTAGTAATTCTTCTGAAGCAGGGGGAGAGGAACGGATGCTAATTTCCTGTGTCATCAGATTTGTGCATGTGTGTCAGCAGCATTCCTAAATCACCACCCACCACACAGCCCCATCCTACAGGCATCAGGAACATCCAGCATTTCCCTGCGTGGTTCCTGTTGTGGGCTCGTGCCTCCTCCTGCTCATTGATTATTTCATATTTGGGGGGTTTGGTGTTTGCTCTTCTCAGAGGTTCTGCAGGGAGCAGGGCACCTTTCTTAGCCAAGGAAACAGCAGAGTTGTGGAATCAGTGTCATTTTCCAGATGGCACTCACTTAACCCACAGAGGCCAGCCCTTATCAGAGATGATTACGGATGATGGAAAGAAATTCCCTGGCTGCAAAGGGCACCGGGGTGAGCCCGAGGTGCTGCTGATGGCACTGTGCAGCATGGCCAGTGACAATTTAGGTGATGGTCTCATCAGACAACCTCTTTTTCCCTGTGATTTTTTTTAAGGTATATCTCTGCTGCCACTAGGAGAATGTAGAGATCTGAACCTTAAAGGGAGTCTGGCCTTTAAAACCTTTAATGCACAGGTGCTATGCTCTCTTCCAGCAAAATCCCATTCACTTCTCTGCTGCCATCCAGCCAGGAAGTCATGTGTGTCTGTTTTGCTTTTTCCTTGTCAGTGGCAGTTGTCACTAAAAAAAAAGAGAAATTAAATTAATCCAGGGGTGAAGCTGTTCCACAGTTCCTCGGGCTGCAGCTGAACCCCAGGAACTGACACCCCAAGCCTGGGAAGTGGAGCTGATGTGTGGATTGTCCTGGTTTCTGTGAGGCTGACCTATGGATAATGCTGCAGGCACAACCAGGTTGTTTGTAAACAATGAGGAAAAAACATGTGGAGTGATAATTTCGTGTTTCTGCCTGCCTGACACTTGATGGCTTAATGCAGGAATCCACAATGGGGAAACTGTTCCGAAAGCACCGGCTTCCATATGGCTGGGATTTTGTCAAAACATTTCAGCTCAGTACACCCCTAACTGATTGTGAGCAGGAACAGTTTTGATCAGCCTGTTTTTCAGAATGTAAAACAGTTTAAGAATTGTCTGTTTTTAACATCATAACAAGAAAGTTTCACTTCCCAGTTTAGAGCAACTTCTGCTTTAGAAATTGGCATTAATTTACGCTTCTGTGAACAACATTGGAACATGTTGGGAAGTCAAAATAAAATATCAAGGTTTAGACATCCAATCTCAGTAATTTATGAGATAAGACCTTCTCCTCCTGCTTGGCTCTCCAGAAGGAAACCCAAGCCCCACTGGTGGGCAGAGGAGGCTGTAGGGACACAGGCAGAGGTGCCTGAATGCTCTGTCCAGCACTCAAGGCTGGTGCTTTGCTTGCTGAGGCTGCTCTGCTCTCTCAGCATTTGCATCCTAAAGAAGTGGTGCAGGAGAGCTGCAGCACTGATGCAGTCTAAGGAGCTGCTCTAGGGACACTGGAATTTTTCTGGCATAAACCTCTCCTGATGCTGGGCTCTGTGTCCTCTGCCTTTCCCAACACACCCAGGGACACGCAGGCTTTGGCTCCTGGTATTTTAGCTATGCAGTATTTGTCTGCTTCATGATTATCTCTTCATCAAAAGCACATCCCAGATCTCTGTGCCTGAGTGATGTGAAAAGAGATAGTAGTATTCTAATATTTCAGTATTTTTGTTTCTTTTTGCACCAGTAGTTTCAGACTTGCTATTTTCTGTTGGTAAATATCAGAAAGGTTTGCAGAGACTGTGCTGAGTCTCACAATGTGTTTAGATGAGTGAACGTTCCAGTTTTTACTGGGTCACACAGGGCAAGACTTTTTTACAAAACTGTTTCTTTTTCTGTGCCTGAAAGGGACATTACTATTAATGGTTTATAAGAGAAAGACAGCAGTGTATTTAAGATATCTTGAAGACATTAGGTAACATTAAAGAGCCATGTGAAGGTTCAAGTATGCCCAGAAGAAAAGAGAACAGCAAGTAGCTGGTGTAGGTACCTGCACACAGCTTTTTGCAAGCCTTTGAACTGTTTTAGATATAAAAGACATCCCTTTTTCAAAGGCCACTGGGCTTTCTGCTGCTCTAATTCTCTCTGAATGTCTGTAAGTAACAGAATTCACACTAGAAAAGGTAAGATTTTTCCTAGATTCAGTTGCTGGGGCAGAACATCCTTTAAGCTGTTATTGTTCAGCTGAAGAGAAGTGCACAGGTGACCCAGTGATAGGACAAGGGGGAGGGGATTTAAACTAAAAGAGGAGAGATTTTGCTTAGATGGTAGGAAGGAATTCTGCCCTGGGAGGGTGGGGTGGCCCTGGCACAGGTGCCCAGAGAAGCTGTGGCTGCCCCTGGATCCCTGGCAGTGTCCAAAGCCAGGCTGGGCAGGGCTTGGAGCCACCTGGGATAGTGGGAGGTGTCCCTGCCCATGGCAGGGGGTGGAACAAGTTCTTTAAGGTCCTTTCCTACCCAAGCCATTCCAGGATTCTATGATTAGTCATTAGGAGGGAATTGTAGCAAAGAGAGTAAGTGGTTCTTTTTTAGTCTCCAGCAACACTGTTGGAAATAAAAGCAAATACCACAATCCACAGTGTTTACTTTGTTTCAATATCAACACAATAAAATAAATTGCTTATTGACCATCTTAAAAGTGAGTGATGAGTCAGGGCTGTGAGTTATGTTATGCATGAAGGATGTGCTTATCCATCCCCCTGAAGGGGAAACTTTATGGTACAATTTGCAGCTGCTGAGGTGGATACAGGATTTCTTTCATATCCATGTCTTGATTTTCTTCACTGCTCTACCAATCCTGATCAGCAAATCCAGGTCTCAATTCTGCTCCCTCTGCTCCACAGCTGCAAGGGAGGGGACACATCCCTGCACAGGAAGGACAAGGAGAAGGAACATCCTCTACCCCTTGTTGTAGTGACAAGAAGCTTTTCTCCTTTAAGCACTGCTTTAACTGCAAATAAAGAGATATTGCCTATCTGGCAAAACATCAGCAGGGTGACCTTCGACAAGGCTGGGTTTGTGTGCTGTGAAAAACAAGGAGCTGAGCTCGTCCCTAGAGCTTGGCTGGGCAGGGCTGGTCCTGCTCGATCCCCTGCAGTCACACAGGCTAGAAAGGTGACTCCAGGGTTGGATCAGGTTGTTTCCACATGCTGGATTCCCCAGGTGAGGGATGAAGTTGTCCTGGGGGAGAATGTGGCTGAAGGGCAGCCAGCCTAGGCAGCCTCCTGCAGCTCCAGTGGTCCTGTGGGTCTGCTCCAAACTGCATCAAAGTCAGCTGGAATTACTGAATCTAGGGCAGGGTTTGCTTCTGCTCCACAACCACCTTGGTTGTTTATTTAGATTATTTAGAGCAGGAAGGAGCCCATGTGGGTATTGCACGTGGCTTTTTCACACCAGGCACCGCTGTTGTGTCAACAGCTCCAAATCTCAGGGACAGAGGCCTCTCTGAGCAACTCTGCTGCCACCACCCCTGAGCCCCTCCAGCATTAACTTCTTGAAGGCTGCATCTCCTCCCTGTCCCTGTCCTGCAGTGTTTTAGGCATATCCAGTGTATTTCTACCCCTTCTTGTAGGCAAAGTTGATTTTACTTCTGTGCAGAGGCATTACCAGAAAATTTCATTACCCAGTCAATGAAAACATCTAAAGTCCATTACAGATGTTGAGAGAGAATGTTTTACCCAGTTGGAAGACTGAATTTGGAAGTTACTTGCAGATATTATTATTACAAGCCTGTCCTAGACAATAATAATGAAGTATTGATGGAAGTTTTGCCAGAGCAAAGACTGCTGGGCTTCATACAGAGGAAAGATAGTATCTTCATTTAGTTTTATTAGACTCTTGATACTCTGCCCATGTATTTTTTAATTCACCACAGTAAAATTCTAATTAAAGAACAGACTTTGCCTCCCATTAATATGACACTAAAAAAAAAAAAACATTTTAAAGAATGCAGCATCTTCTCCACAAAAATTATAATGAGAAGACAAGCTGCCAGTGTTGTATAGAATGTTGTCGCTCCCTTATGAAGCGTTTCATGATTTTAAACTCCTTGTAAGATCCAGAGTGTCAGTAGAGTTAAAGGCTCATTAAACAGAGCAGTAATTTCTACAAAAAGAAATAGGAAATATTCTCAGGTTTTTTTAATGTTCTAATTTTCACTTCTTTTGAAGCGTCTGTCAAAATAACTCTTAGTAGAAATTCTGTAAGCGCCACACTTCAATATCTGTCAGGAGTAGAAGTTGTTTCTTCTTTTGCTGGTTCCAAAATATATTGAGTTCATTACAGGATTTGATGAGGCTGACATCCAAATACTTAACTTTTCTTTGACTTGGAGTGATTTTGTTTTCATTTATCCTAAAGACAAACCTCAGCTAGGTGAGTGTTGTAAGCATTCTACAGAATACCAGACGAATGTTCTTTAAACAAGAATTACTTTGGAAAGCAAATGTTTCCTCAGAGGATACTAAATAAACTGCAGGGTCTCTAAAGTGCTGAGCCTGAGTTAGGTACCACATGGTAGAGAGTCAGTGACTAATGAGATCATCATCCAAGATTAAATCAGGGCCCAAATCAGCCACATGTTCCATATCTGATTCAGAGCAGGAACTTCTGGGAGAATCAGCAAAATCTTTCTTGAAGGATGAAAATCTGTTCTCCTGTCCTTAAGAAAGGAAAAAAAAACCCTAAACACAAAATGAGGTTGATTTCTTCCTGTGAGTAATAATTTATTCATTTTGGGAAAAATCAGCTGATGTGTCCTTCCCAACTTTGCATTTCTACCTGATGAAGACTGATCCATAAAGTGGGAGGATGAGACTGATTGCAAGTCCTGCCAGCCTCAGATTAACCCCAGGGGTTTTCCTTTGGGGTGGATATACAAATACATATTTACATATGCAAAATACATTCTCTGGGCAGTCTTAGAGTGGTAAACACTGAGACTGGCATTTTCTTCATTATAATTGTGTGAGCTGTGACTGAAAGTCTGGCTTTGGAGATAAAAGGAATCCAGGATTGGGAACCTTAAGGCTGCAAAGCTACAAGCTCAGAAGTCAGCAAGTGCCAGGGTACCCTGTGCTCACATAATTAAAGAAAATATCATAATTCATAGGCTCAAGTACTGAATTACTGCTGTCCTTCCAACCTTTAATCTGACATTTTATTTTTGTGACACCAGCTCCATAAGTCAAATGTCTTATTTACATGGGTCGCTCCTTGTTTGCTTTGGGAAACCAAATGAAAGCAAATGAAGAACAAGAAAAACCTCTTCAAGAGTGTCATCAGGCTGATGTTCAGGTGGCTCATCAGCAGGGACAGAGCACAGCCCTGACATGTGGGTGATGGACTGAGAGCACAGGGCTGGCACCCTCCCCGTGGGCCACTTACTGCACAGAGATTAAACAGCCAGTGGCCCATGGCTGCTCCCAGGAAAAATTGTAAGAGGAGTCCTGCTAAGGCCCTGAAGTCTTTAATTTCAGATTGCTTTTCATCTGGCTGGAGTCTTTGAGGAAGGCAGGTAATGAGTTATCCAGGGGTGGCACTGAGTGTCTGCAAATTGCATTTTTTATAGTTTGATTGAGTACAGGTGAATTTTCACTGGGGACACATGAGTACACCCCTGGGTGTGGGACAGTGCAGGTGTCCCAGCTGGTGAAATCATGGAATTAGAATGTCAGTCTCTAAGCATTTCGAATAACATTTTTGAAGGGCACTTCTGAAAATCTGTTAATAATATGTGTTATTAATATTTTATTAATGTTATATGTATTAATTGTGTTATTAATATGTTCCAAGGGTGATCAGTCTTATGAGACAGAGGTTTTTTGGGTTGGAATCAAGCAGATCAGCAGGTGATGTGTCAGTGACCTGGCTCATGCCTTTAGCAGTGTGTTGGTGTCACTTGAGGGGCTCAGCTCTGCTCAGAGCCAACACAAAGTGCTGGGAAGTGTCATTGTAGGGGAATTCCTTCTTCATGGACTTTGTTCCAAACCTATTGCTGGACTTCTGTTTGCAAAGGTGTTGAACTGTCCCAAAAGGAGTCATGTTTGTGCAGGGAGCACAAACTCAACACAAAGCTGTAATTCTCATGCTGAATAAAGTGCAGGGAATAAAAACCTAATTGATTATTTTAAATTTTCCTTCATTATATTCAGGTATATGTTTTACCTTTTGCTGTTTCTTTGTTTGCTTTGCATTAGCTGGGTCAACCATCTGATTCCAAAACTGAATTAGACAAAAAACCCCACCCAGAGCTAAATCCACATTTCACCTCAATTTGTATGCACAGAATCATTTTAGAACACTACAGTTACATTAAGAGGAGAATCTAGTCCTAATTTCAAAGTAAATTCTAAAATAATCTCTCTTAAACCATGTCCTCCTAGATTTAATAAGTTAATTTTATTTCCTGTTTGCATTTTTAAGGGCTAGTATCTCATTTAAACATTACAAACTGAATTTGGAAATATTCCAGAACATTGATTATTGAATATGAGCACGTTCTGTGCTTTAGCAAATTTGTAGAAAGCTGCTTTAAAGTGTGGATTAATTGAAGTTTCCCATCAGCCCAGTATGGTCCTGAGTCCTTGGGCCGAGGAAATCAGACTCTGGGGTTTTTTCAGCTGTGCCTTGTGCAGGATGTTTGGGAACATCCCACTGACTTTGCAGACCTGCAATACAGAACTGGTGCCTGGCTATGAAAGAGCCACAGGGAGGCTGATGCTGATGAGAGCAGAATAAACTCAGACCTTGAGACCACAGGTTGTGGTGCTGCTGTGATAGAAGATTCTGTTTTCATATTAATGGTGTGTGTGCAGTGATGGAAAAGCTCTGGAGTAGCACTTTTGACTCGCTCTCATTGGGATAAGTCACTCCATAAATGTCACCCCTTCCTTGGGAATCTTTTTATTCCTCTGTTACCTTTTCAAACTCCTGAGTTTGCTTCATTGTGTCTGACTTGTGATGCTGCACTGGGTGCTGGGTGTCCCTATTGACCCAGAACACAGGAATTCCCTCATCATCCCTACAGGATAAGCAGCCCTTGGGGAGCACAGCAGCACTTCCCCTGTGTCCTCGAGGTGCATTTACCAGACACAGCTGCCAGCAGGGTGCCATGCATGACCACAGCAGGAACATTTCTTCACTGCAGGAGTGGTTAAACACTGGAACAGGCTCCCCAGGGAAGTGCTGGAGTCACCATCCCTGGAAGGGTTCAAAAACAAGCAGATGTGGCACTTATCATGATATGGTTTAGTAGGCACAGGGGTGCTCAGTTGTAAGTTAGACTTGGTGACCTTGGAGGTCTTTTCCAACCTTAAGCATTCTAGGATTTGATTCTGTTTGCAGAGCCTGCAGGAATTAGCCCTCACATTAGGAAGGAATTGAGGTTTCAGTGTGGGAGTAGGGATGAGAACAGGAGGAAAACCCTTGGTGCTGCTCTGAGCAGTCTCTTCTGAGGAGAGAATCCCTCTCCTGTCACAGCACCCTGTGCACACCAGTGTGATTGTGCTTGGGCACCCAGCTTCATCCCTCACAGAGCCACATTCATTTTTACTGGTGACAGTTCATCTCCAGCCATATTTCTGATGGTGAAAAAGTGAGGAAGTTAGCACGTTTGCCAGGGAGTGTGAGCACGTACCTGAAATATGGCAGTTCCCTTCAATGTAGCATCTCCCAGGAGAACAGGGGCTGTTTCAGCCTCATCCCTCACAGTATTGACATCCCCACATGCAGCTAAGGGGAGCATTTGTACCTCCCTGACATCACCTCTCTCAGGTTGCTTTCCTTATTGATGGTCTGGTTAAAGTCTCTGTATCATTTTGACATTTTTAATGGCATCTGCATTTACAGCAGAGCGCTCGTGTGAGCTTTAATCAGCTCTCTGTTCACACGTTGTTGCTGTTATTATTTATCTCTATTACAGTAACTCACTGAGGCAATCAACAAGAGCAGGATCAGACTGTGCTAGGCCAGGGCTGGGGTTTTAAATGGTCTCTCCTTGTCCATGGGAGAACTTGCTGATGATCCCAAAGTGCAGCAGGATCCCGTGGCTCTGAGCCTGCTCTGCTCTCTGTCTCTGTCCCAGAACCTGGAGTCACTGTCACACACCAGCCAAGATTTGCCCCACTGATGTATGGAGAAAAAATACATTTTGGTTGCTGAAGTCTTTTGTTTCTTCTGTTTTATAATTCTCTGCCAGGAGCTACTGGATCCCAGTCCTGTAGCCAATTACACACTCAAGTAGTTTCACACCTGAGCGAGCCTTCTGAGCTCAGTGGAATTAATTGTATGAATAAGTATTTGGATTTTAGCTTATCATCCCTGTATCTACCTTGCTAAAGGTACAGAAGTGCCCACAGTGCAGATCTCAGAGTTATCATTATATCATTAGATAAATATCACATCATGTTCCAATGAAATGACTCCAGTCACTGGAGTCACTGCAATATGAGACTTACAGGAAAGGGAAAAGAAAAGCAACAGCAACTGATAAACTTTGAGCAGCAAAGATCTTATTTTCATGTGAGGTTACTGCAGTGTGAAAAATCAGGTGAGGATGCAATTTCATTATCCGAATTTTACACTGCTAACAAATTATATTGCTGACAAATTTCACTCAATTCCCTTTGGTGAGACTGTGGAGTGAAATTTGCTACAGGGAGGAAGCAAGCATGTGACCAAATACTGGTTGTAAATAAGTGTTCAAACAGGATGGACTTACAGAAAAGGAGCTGTGTTTGGGGCAGGCACTGTACACTTGAAACAAGATGCTTGAACTAATGATGGGAAATGGTTTCCCCTTCCTACAAATGGTTTTCTTTTTCCTTCACTTCCTTTCAAAGTGAAAAACACAAACCCAGCAGACAAATTGAATGCTTGGAGCACCCACCTGAGACATGAAAGAGCAAGGATAGAATCATATCTTGTAATGAGTGTTATTTATTCATATTAGGGAAATTAATTGCAACTGGAGCTGTATCAGCTCAGAACAAGCCACAGTGTGCAGCTGAGGTTCTGATGTGAGGTGGGAAGGCAGGAATCAATCCCCAGAGCACACAGGGTGCAGTTTGATCCCTGAACTCCACTTTGCTGTGCTGAGGGACATCAGCTGTGCTTGTGTGGCTCAGGTTTGTGTTCTTTATGGAGGTGCAGAACTGCATCCCTTGATGTTCAAGTTGTGCAGAAAACAAATCAGTGTTTCTGGAATGGAAATTGCTGGGGAACTCCAGCAGCTCCAGCAGCTTTGCTCCCTGCCCCAGAGGGCTCACACAGCCTTAGCAAGTGTCTATGTGAAATAAAGATAGATCATCTCTTCCCACAGATTCTCAGTAATAATTTAAGTCTTATAAAGAGTAAGATTTTGTTTGCTTGGCTCCCAGTGGTGTTAGAGAGGAACTATCATCCCTGTTTACAGCTGGGGGGGACATGAGGCAAAGCAATAAACGATCTGGGGTGAGGCACGAGTGGGATTGTGCACAGGGGGACATGGTGTGCTCTGCTCCCTGCAGGACATGAAACCTCTGCACCTGCATCCTCTAACACCCTGCAGATCTTTTGGAGACCCTGGAATTGTCTTCTGGGGGTTTATTTCAGCTTTTAACACTTGCTCAAGAAACACAAATTTGTAAACTGGTAATCAGCTGTGCAAATTAACTAAGAGCTGTCTTCTTTTTCTGCTGGATATCATCACTGACCAATGAGTATCCTCCTTCTCAAAATGAAGGATAATAAATAAAAATATTGCCAAGATTAATGGATAGAGGCAGTTTTTCAGTGTGGGTTTATAGCCAAGTACTGTAGAAGGAGAGGGCTATGAAATTTCTAGGACAAAAGCACCAGGCTTAAGTGAGCTTTACATTTACCTCGCTAATCCTGGAAACAGATCCAGGGCTGAGAAGCAGCCTGTGTCACCTGGGATTAGTTTCCATGTTTGCAAATAAAGGAGTTTGTGAAGACAGCCCTGTTGCTGGGATTCCACTCTGCTCTCCTGCTTGGCAGTGGGATTTACACCACTGAGGGTTGGTGGTGAAATTGAAACCAGCTCTGAGCACAGCCAGCTGTGCCTGGAAAGCCATCAGTAGCTGTGTCCTTCCCAGTAGCCTGTTCTGAACAGGATGAGGATTTTCTTCATCCTTGCCACAGCTATGGTGAAAGGCTGCTAAGTGGAGGGTAGGGCTGCTGACAAAATCCTTGTTTTCCTGCAGACATTTTGCTGAGGAAACCTTGACCTCAGGTGTCTGCTTGAGCTCTGTTCAGTGCATGCAGCTCAAAGAGGTGTTGTACAGGTCCTGCTTGGAGACCAAACTAGGAGAAACTGTTCCTGTAGGGCTGACTTCCCTCTGCCATCCTCCACATGCTCTTCAAAAGAGAAGGGATCAGGCAGGATTGTCACATGAGGGTTCTCCCTGTGCCTTAATGCATTCCATGTGGAATCTCCTCTCCATATCAGGGCCAGAGGGTTTGGGGTCCTTCTGTGTTGCTGTTATTAGCACAGGAATTACCTGATACATTCACTCCACACCTTCATCCCTGAGCCTGGGCAGCCTCAGGACGTCCTGTCTCCAGTGCTACTTTATTTCCTCCCATCTATTTAGTCCAGACAACAAAAGTAAATAAATAAGTAAATAAATCAGAAAACAACACCAAGGAGAAAGCTTTCTTTAGATTATCTTGTATGTTATCTTGTGGGAACATAACAAAGAAACAATATTTGATGACATTATTAAATTGACAGGATTTGCTTGGCAACACCACCTGCCATTAAGTGCACTGCAGGCAGGATGTGACCCTCTGCATCTAATTGCACTATAAATTCATTCCTTCCAGCAATCTAAAAGCACTAAGAAACAGGATATTAAAAGATTTCAGGCCTGATCCAATAAGATGTTAAACAAGTCCTCAACTTTAGGTGTAACAGTGGTGCCGTTGTGTCTTTGCACCCTAAAGGATGCAAAATCCCCACCCTGGGTCGGAGGGGAAGATGCTGAACCTGGGTCTGGGCGGGGGATGAACCTGGGTCTGGGGGGGGGATGCTGAAGCTGGGTCCTGGGAGGGGGATGCTGAACCTGGGTCTGGGGGAGATGCTGAAGCTGGGGTGGGCAGATGTTAAAGCCAGGTCGGGGGCCAGCTGTAACGGTTTGGGAGCAGGGGTTCCTTTGGACGGCTCTGGCCGAGGTGCACACGCGGCTGTGGGGTGAGGCAGCCCCGTGTCCCCGCGTGGGTAACTCCGTGTGCGTTCGCAGGCTGTGACAGCGAGCACTGGGGGCCCCACTGCAGCAACCGCTGCCAGTGCCAGAACGAAGCGCTCTGCAACCCCATCACGGGCGCCTGCGTGTGCGCCGACGGCTTCCGCGGCTGGCGCTGCGAGGAGCTCTGCGAGCCGGGCACCTACGGCAAGGGCTGCCACTTCCAGTGCCAGTGCCACCACGGGGCCACCTGCGACCACCAGACCGGAGAGTGCCACTGCGCGCCCGGATACACCGGCGTGTTGTAAGTGCAGCAGGAGCGCGCCGGGACTCCCTTGAAGTGGTTTGGGTCGGACGCGTTTAACGCGAGGAGTAATTGGCTGAGTTTACACCCTGTGGTACACTGGCCTTTGTAGAAATCAGGGAACGGGATTTCAGAGAGAATGAATAAAGGGAACCTCTGTTCTTGCTGCTGGTTATACCTGCGTCCCTGAAGGGAGCCTTCAAGAGAGCTGGAGGGGAACTTAGGACGAGGGTGTGTAGTGATAGAACAAAGGGCTTTAAACAGGAATAAATGGGATATTGGGAAGGAATTCTTCCCTGTGAGGGTGAGGAGGCCCTGGCACAGGTTGCCCAGAGAAGCTGTGTCTGCCCCTGGATCCCTGGAAGTGTCCAAGGCTAGGTTGGATGGGGTTTGGAGCAGCCGGGGATAGTAGAAGGTGTCCCTGTCCACGGCAGGGAGTTGGATCTGGCTTCAATGTCTCTTCCAAGCCAAACCATTCTGGAGTTCTATGATTCCATGCTATTAAAATAAAATATAGTGCTAAAATAAGCTTAAAAATCATTTATATGTTCCAACTTGTGCAACAACTCTACCTGTTCCTAATTTCAGAATGTGAATACAATCCAAATTACAGTGGAGTTTTGATAAGCAGTTGGACTCTCTCCTCATTAGCAGTCCAGTGCCACATCAAATGGGACTTTTCCATCCCCAATTTATTTGACTTTCAATCTAACTGAGAAAGCATTGCTGTTAACTATATCAGCTTAGTATCTAGGGGGTAAATTTTAAGCACAGAGAGCAGGGATTTAGCGGTGTGACTCCTATTAACTTTAACGAGAATCATGTAGCTAAATCCCCATCCACCACATGGAAAGTTTACCAGTAGGATTCACAAAATCTGCATATTAATTTTAGGACAGCAAGCAATAGTTTCTTGTTTAAAATTGCCCACAGTGTAACATCAGTTCTCATTAGAGATCTTTCAGTAGCTTCAGAAGTAATTATGTTTTTCAGAAGTATTTAAGGGGAAAAAGATAATTTAGTCACAGAATTTGCTTGGAGATCTATTGTAGGTGAGTTAATACTTTTGCAGTCTATTATTATTTGTTGACCTGCATGAAGGGGAAGGTAAAAAATAAGGACAGAGTTAACCCTTATAAATAAGTGATAGGCCTTGAGCATATTTTATTTAGTGCCTGATTTCCTCCTAGACTTGTGACCTCAGTCATGGAGGCTCTCACTGCTAAGGACTCTGCTCACTCTTGGGAGTGCTTCCCTTGACATCAACGTGTCAGTTCTCAGCAGGGCCAGCCCCTGATGTTGTAGGAGCATCCTCATCAGAGGACAGTCAGTTAGGGGAACAACATCCTGTTGTTTCAGAACCTCGATGCTGAAAGCCCTGATGTGCAGTTGTAGGAGACACTGGGTTTTGCAGGGATTACCCCCACATTGCCCCCCATGAGTACTGAGAGAGACTCAATGAGCTTAAATAGCCTTTAAATGATGTTGAGTCCTTGCCAGTCCATTATACACTGCAGATGTTAACATTCAGTAGCAACTGGAGAAATTTCAAGCGTTTTAATCCCATCCTTTTATTCTGTTTGCATCTTCTTTTATTGCCATGTCATATAATTCACATTGAAAGCTTCATCCTGCAACTCATATTTTCCTGGGCTATTTTAATGGTTATGGGTTGTCCTGTTGAGATGGGTGGGATTTGGTACATGCAGAAAGGTTACACACATGCATCAGCCTTACAGGGCTGGATCCATGGCACATAAACAGCCCCAGCAGAAATAAAAGGAATCTCAGCTAATTGGCAGTGCCAGCTGAGCCTTACTGAGGTTTCATCATTTGCATGACGACTCCCACGATGACCTGTGTTGTGTGTTTTCCTCATTTGCTGTTCCCTGGAAGTTCCCTAAGCTGATCTCTGTGTTTCTGTGTTCTCCCCCCAAGCTGCGAGGAGCTGTGTCCCCCCGGCAGCCACGGAGCGCAGTGCGAGCTGCGCTGCCCCTGCCAGAACGGCGGCGTTTGTCACCACGTCACTGGGGAGTGCTCCTGTCCTGCTGGATGGATGGTGGGTACTGCTGCTCCTCACCCTGGGCCTGCAACTGGGTGTTCACTGCTCACTGTCTCAGCTGATGTGTGTCAGCCAGGATCTAACAGTCCCCAAACTGGAGACACATTTGCTGGGTGTGCACAGCATCTGCACAGACAGGCCACCAGTTTGGGACCTGCCATCTTCCCTGGAAGTGTCCCAAAAACATGTGGGTGTGGCAGCTGGGGACAGGGGTTAGAGGTGGGCTTGCCAGTGCAGGGGGAGTGGTTGGACTTGATATCTTGGAGGGCTTTTCCAGCCTCAGTTGTTCTGTGATTCTCTGACTGGTAGGTGCCATCACAGAGTTTAAAAACAACAGCATGCCGCGAGCCAAGAGAGTTGTCTGTGAGTTCCAGTTCCTTGGAATACTCCCTGCAGCCTTAGACAGTGCCCTCACACAGGACAGAAAGCTCAAAGCCCAGCTCAGCACTGTCAGAGGCACAAAGTGTCCTGTTCCCCTTCAGGGGAGAGGGAGAATTCAGGGGGAATCCGAGGCTCAGAGCTGAGCCCAGGGCACAGAGGCCAGGTCAGTGTCTGTCCTTGCTCAGGCACCACTGCCATTGATTGCCAGAGATTTGCTTGTGTCAGGACTTGCACTGCAGAGAGACAGCTGCCCTAACCTTTAATCCTTTGTGTCAGCAAAGCAATGCCAAGCATTTTCAAAGTCCTCAACTTTATCAATAATGTAATAATGAACTCTCTTGGGGCATGCTGAGTCTCACAGGCCTTCATCCCATTTAGCTATACTAAACTTCCTGGCACTTTTCCTGTATCTGACAATTAGTCTCTTGGCAAGTTTCTGGATTTTAAAGCATGCAAGTACTCTGAACTTTTCATTTTTACATGGAAGGCCCTGCAGATCATGACACAACTGTGAATTCTGATGGGGACCCTCTACCTGTTCAAATATACAAAAGCTGAGAGAGAGGTTTATGTTCCTTTCCATTTATATATCAACTGCTTTGAGTTCAGAAGTAGAAGCTATAAGATGCTGCTGTGCATCAGCAACAATGTTCTGTGGGAGAACATTGCTGTCCTTAAGTTTTGGTGGACAATATCTCTAACTGGTGAGCTGGAATCTCTCTAACACCACCCATCATGGCAAGGGTGGTGATGAGGTTATTCCATTTCAAATGACAAAGGCAAAACTTGTCAGAAGTGTGAATATGGTCCCTTGCCCTCACCTGGCAATCAGTGGTGGCAAAGAAAAGGTTCTTTCCTTGAGTGCTGGATCATTAGGAAAACAATTCACATATTTCTGAGGGCCTATCAGTCCATTCTGGCACTACCTCCTAAGAAGTGATTAACAAAATGATTCACATAAAAATACTACTTTTTTCATCTCTCCTCCTGCATGCCAAGATTTCTCAGGATCTAAGGTGTTTCGCTGTGTTCTTCCTTGCTTGTATTTTATCAGGAATTTTCTCCTCTTTTTTCAAAATTAAAACATCACTAAACAAATAAGAATATCAGAATAGAACAGGAATTCTCAGATGTCTTTTAGGATGCAGCCCAGACCCTAAGAAGAACCAGAGCACTGCACAGCAGCTGTGGTTGTATTCTGGCCCAGTCCTGCCCAATTCCTTACAGCCTGGAGTTCTTTTATGCATTTTTAGGAGCCCAGAGAGACTTTTCTGAAAACTGTGTTGTTGGCTGCTCTGTCCCTGGAGAAACCCTAGAGTTAACAATTGATGTTTGAAACAAGCATAACTGAAAATTGAAGAGAAAGATCAAGTATTCTGCAGAAAGGAACTGAAATTATAAGTAAAAGCACTCAGCTTGTAAATGTTGAGTTTTTAAGTATAAAGGGTCTCTCCAGGGTTTTAATGAAAAGCTGGTAATTCAGTATACAGAGAGGGATAACAAGTGTGTGTTCATGCTATATTTTTAACTCTTGGTGGTTGGAATGGTTTGGGAAGTGAGACATGAGGGGGCTGTAAAGGAGCAGGCGAGATGGGATTGCTAGACAGCATTCATTTTATTTCACACCACGGATTTCTGTGACACCAGGAATTTTACTTGCTGATTTTGAGGCTTGAGACTGCACATATATATTGAATATACCATCATTTTGGAAGGAGAGAATTCTCCCTAGAATTATACAAGTGCAAATCCACTTGGACTTTATTGCTGCTGGATGAGCTGCAACTTTTATCCTTTCCTAGGTTGGCTTATTAACAGGAGCTCAGCTCCCTTGGGGTTTGGTGGGATGGGGAAGGGAAGGCATTGACTTTAAAAGGAGGAAGTTCTGGGGTTCTGAGGTTCTTCCTTGGATCTGCCATCTTCAAAGCCTGGTTCTTTTATGACTTGTAATTTCTTTCCTCCCACCAGTGCTGAATCTCCCAGCAGCAGGAGTTCCATGGATGGTGTCCTGTGGGACTGTACTGCCCCATGGGTTCTTCACCAGGAGGATGGTGGCCAACAGCCTCTATTGTTGAACAGTCAACAGAACGTGGCTTCCAGCATCCCACAATGTTGGGCTTTTTCCACTTCTGTGCCTTTGTGGCTGTGGAGTTTAGTGGGTGGCTGCTTTAGGGCCTCATTAACAATTTACAGGTTTAATTCTATACATCTTTCTCATTTGCAATATTAAATTCTCCAAGTGCTCTCAGGAAGCGGGGAGAGAAGTTAATTTAGCATTTACAACTCTTTTCAGAAGCCTTTTGAAGGACTAGATCTCTGTGCTCAGGAAAGCAGCAATATTTCCTGACATGACAGAACATTTGTCACAGGCAACGCCCCCTGTTTGGCCCCAGACCCCCTTCCCAAGGCATGGTGGTGCTGTGGTAATACAGCACATTCTGCTCATCACTTCTCTCCTATTGATTCTGGGCATTGTGAGGCATCATTTGTATTTTTGTCTATTTTTCTTTCTGTTGTGGATTTTAAATGTGGGGGTGTCTGAGAAAACGGAGGAGAAAAAAAAATCTTTTCTGTCCTACAAAATACAGCAAACAATGTCAAAAGCAGAAGCTGATGAGATCAGGGCCTTAAAAAAGGTGCTGATGGGGTGAACTTTGCTGATTAGATGTATAAGTAGCAGGAAATGTTGGTCTGACATTTGATCCTCTAGAGAGGGGTGTTTTGAATTCCCTTAGTACATATTAATGCAGAAAATACAGCTAAAGATTCTCTTGGCTCCAGGGGGATGCATCCCAGAGTATTGCTTTCTCATCATTTGTTGATAGAAATCCTGTTCCTTTTGAGACATGAAGGGAGAAAGTATTTATTATCAAGATAAATGGACACTTAGGTTTTCAGATATATAGTGTGGTGTATTACTCAAGTCCAGAGACACCAGTTTTTAACACTGTAATCTGAAAGTTCTTGAACTGAGGCCAACCTGTCTGTTTTACAGCCAAGGAGCCACATAGCCCTGGTTGGGAAAGGCTCAAAGTATCTGCTTTATGGTGACATTGAAGAGCAGCCTCTTCACTTTGGGGCTGTTGATACAGCTAAACTTCCCAAGCCCCGAGGAGTGAAAGCAGCCATTATATTCCTGGTTTATATTTTGAATAAGTTGTGTCTGATAAGTGCTTTGTTCAAAACTCAGAGGCCCCAGGGCTTGGTTAGGGAAACAGAGAAATTAAACCCAAATAATCCTGTGGCCAGATACTGTTTCTGTCTCACACTGGGCACTGTGGTGGCACTGGCAGCAGCACCACTTGCTGCAGATGCCAAACATTTTCCATTATAGGACCACAACTTCAGATCCCAGCACTGCCAGACTTGTTTTGGCTGAAGTTCCTCAGTTGGATGCCAGCCTCAGGCTTTATATTTGCTCACAGGGAGAAAAACATTCATACAACTTCTAAGAAAGTCTGGGGAAATCCTTGTAAGGCCTTGATACTTGGCAGGGATATTATGGGATACCTGGGGGGAAACCACCTGAGGCTGGCAGGTAAATTCTCCAAAGACACGACCCCACACAAGGGTGAGCATTCCCTGCTTGGGGCTGAGCAGCTGGAGCAGGGATTACCTGGGAGCTGCTTTACTTGTGAGCAGTGCCAGGGACACAGCAGGGACAGTCTGGCTTTGCTTCACTCCCAGGGCTGGTTTAGCAGGGAGGGGAAGGAGCAAACATCTCAGAGATGAGCATTTGGGTCTGGGTGGAGGAGAGGATTAAAAGGGAGACTGCAGCAGGGATTTGGATAGACTGGAATAAAGAGGCAGGAAAGCAGAGGACTGGGAGCATAAAACAGGATGTGGAGTTGAGGCAGGTCAGGGACTGAGATGTGGCTCCAGGGCTGGGAATGAGGAGCTGGGAGGATGCTGGATGCTGCATCCTGTCACTGTTTACAGATTAGGTAGATATTCCACTGCAAATTTCCTTCTTCTGGCCAGAAGGCTGCTGCAGTGTTATGTGGGGACTCACATTGCTTCTGTGCCATCACTGGGGGCTTTCTGCAGCTGTCCTAATCCTCATTCCCATCCTGCCCCTCCATGGCTTTCCCAAAGCTCTGGCAGATCCATTCTGTGCTGCTTTGAGAGATGGGTGTGTGGCTGGAGAGTGCACAGGGAGCAGAGTGAAGGGTGTGAAGGGCAGTAGAGGAATCTCCAGCCTCCAGTTGTGTTGGATCAATGAGACTGGCTGAACAGGAGAGATCATCACAGACCATCAAACCCAGCACAGCTACACCCTCCCAATGCAGCCTTCCCAACAATCCCTTCCTTCCCAAACCTTCTCTGTGCAGCAGGTGGCCAACCAGCTTTGCAGACTCCCCATTTCACAAAAACTCCAGGAGCACACAAGCAGCTTTGTAGACTTGTCTGGTTGCCTTGAACTTCTCCCACATCTTCATGTGGCTGTTCAAGGGGCAGTGCAAGCCCAGCTGCAGTTTGTGGGGGAGATCCAAGGAAGGGAATTATCCATGAGTGTGCAGTGGTGAGAAAAATCCCTTCTGGAGTCAGGCCAGGCAGGCATTTACTGTGGTAGCAGAGTTTTCAGACTGTCTTTAGCACATCTTATGCAGATAAAATATTGCTGCTGTACTTACATCTAGTTTTAGCAAGAAGGACAATAAAATTCCAAGCTGCATAGAGAAATTTATTGCATTATGAATGTTGACTGAAATATTGCTCTTTCTACAATCTTACCAGGGGCTGGTGTGTGCACAGCCTTGTCCTCCTGGAACCTTTGGAATTAACTGCAGCCAGGACTGTCCATGCCACAACGGAGGGCACTGTGACCCCGTGACAGGAAAATGCCTGTGTACAGCTGGCTATATAGGAGACAGGTAAAAATCAACCCCCAAAGCTTTTCATTTTAACTGTCAATATTTATATCCCTTCTAGGACAATCTTCCTCCCTGAAAAATGGTGTTATGTTTCTATTGCTCCAATTAGGTTCATCCTTCTGAAGCACTTCAAGCAATATAAATGTGGCAATGTTATTACTTTTTATTGGCAATGCTCTCCATTTACAGGGGTTTTTAATATAACTTTTAAAATTTAATGGATTAAATTTAATTTAGATATTTACAGTGATAAATTTAATAGAGAGCATTACATGTTTACAAGATATGTAAATGAACTATCTTTATACAAATTAATATCCTCAAGAGTAAGCAAGGCTGCAGTTTAATGTCTCCTTCTTTCTTCTGTGCTGCTGTAGCTCTGATCCATCTCAGCCACCAGCAAAAGGTGATAAATCCTCAAAATTTATAAACGAGAGCCCTCACCCATGAATCGATCAGAGCAGATGATAATATTGTTTTACCAAGGTGTCATGGATTCAGCAAAATGACTGCACAGCAAAGTCAATGAGGGATTGCAGCACGTGCTGGCTTAGCCTGCAGCTAATCCTGGCTAACAAAGGTTGGGAAGTGCAGTTAAAGCAGCTCTCAGGAGCACTTTGCATGGGGCCTGTGGCACCAGGGTTTGCAGAGATGCACAGCTCGCCAGTGGATGTTGTGCTAAAGCACTTTCTCTTCAATATTCCCTTTTTTATTAGCTCTATACTGGCATATGCTACAATTATATTTTTATGCAACAAAGCTCATTGGAATTTCTCATCTCTGCCCTCACTGAATTATCAGCAGGTTGTTGTAGCACAAACATCCAACCCTCAGCCCTGTGGGAGGGTCAGAAGGCTGCTCCTTCCCATTATACATGGAGCTTCCCTGTTTCCATTTTCATGGACAGTTATAATTGGAGGGGGCTCTGGGGTTTATGTCAGGATTTGCATAGGGCTGACTATGGAAGAAATACTAATTATTTTCAAGTAATTTAGAGGAGTAGACATCAGTGTGCCTCTCTTCCCCATTCTCCATCTGGAGACTGTTTCCAGACATGTGGTACCATATAATTCCTGTTTCTCTGTCTCTCTTTGTGGACACTTTTCCACTGAAGGAGGCAGCTGTGCAGCCTGGGTCTTTGTAGTGGTGGCCACACTTGAATCCCAAGCTGCTCCCAGTGCTGGCCATGCTGGGGGAAGCTGACAGAGCCTCTCTTGCTCTCCTCAAACCCTGTGGATTGTTGCACACCCTGATGGATTCCTGGCTGTAGATGGATCAATCCAATCGAATGTTGGAGCTGTTGGGAGCTCCCAGCCAGCAGCCTGCATCCTGTTGGGGATCAGGAAAGGAGATGGGAAGAGGATTTTACTGCTGATTGCCCTTGGAGAAGGCAACTCAGGGAGAGACTGGGCAAAGGGGGCACCTCAGGTGCCCATGGCAGGTGCTCCATGGGGAGGTCCTTGAGCAAAGGGAGCATGGACTCATGAAATCTGTACTTGGAGAAAGGGAGAGAGATTTGGACTCCAAAGAGTAACTTGGGAGGGGAGACAGTAAAAGAATAAGGCAGAATCAGCTGGGAGAAGTAGAAAAGAAGCGAGGAAAGGTCACACTCTGGACCTGCATCCAAGCAAAACCCTTGGGAATGGCTCACCTTCCCCATCCCAGAGCAGGGGAGTAAAAGGCACTGAGAGGAGAGGCAGGAGAGCAGAAATGCAGGTGTGTGAAAGGATGAATGAGAACAGGATTGAAAAGGTAAACAGGCAGTTAGGAAAGCTCTGCTGCAGCAGGGTAAAACTGGATTAGCCTAGAAATTCCCACCTTTCCAACGAGTTCCTGGAAGGCTAGAAAATGTTCATCTCTCAGCCTTTAATCCCCCTTCCATAAGGGAGGGGAAACCTCAGGCCTGTTGTACCCAGCTGCAGTTCTGCTGCTGGCTTGGGCTGGGCAGCCCTGGTTTGTACTGGCTGTACTGGTTTGTTCTGAACACACACCTGCCTCACCTGCCTGGGGGCCCCTGATTTCCGTGAGGGATGAGGTCTTTAAAGAGTCTGAGTGGCTTTCCTTGGTTTTGTGTTCACACCACAAGGACAATGGGACAGACCAGGCAGCTCCAGTTTAGCTCAGAGCCTGTTTTACCCTCTGCATCTCCTGCAGCTGTTGCAGTGTCACAGCAAAAAGGAGAGCAGGAGAATCTGCTGCACAACAAAACACTGCCTGCTTTAACATTTTACAAGGCATTGAAAAAAATCTTAATAATGACAGATACTGTGAATAACAGCAATAAAGACATAAATACATTTTACCTACTATCATCTTAAAATTGTCAATAAGTGCTATATAATGCTACAGTTCATCATCATGTGCAGAAGATAATAACACACAGTTAGATAAATATCTGTGGAGATGAAATGGTCATAAAGGTCTGTGTGAGTGTAATTGCCACACTTTTGTTCCCTACCTGTTTTCCAAGAGTGGCACTGCACTAAATCTCTAGGAAATTGGCAGCACTGTTAATAACTGCAGGATGCTTTGTGTTCACTGAAATGACTGGATCTGTCATGGAAATGTGTGTTTTACAAACTGGAAAGGAATAATAGCAGAGGCACAGTTAGGAGCTGAGAATGGAGTGTTTCAGAATTGAGAGGCTCACAGGAAAAGTGAACATGCTGGTTTAGCTTTGTTTTCCATATTGCCCTTAAATCAAAAGATTGAATCTTAACAGAATAAATCTCACATTTATTAGAACTATATGGGCAGATTTACTCTCCCGTTGTTGTGTTTGTACTTGTATCTCTTATCTCCAGGTTAGTGCATTTTGGATGGCTTTTCATATTTGTCTGTGCTACATAAGCGTTGTCACTGTTTCAAAACAAAGAGGACAGCCTAAAAAACTTTGCAGCATTATTCCTTAAAAAAAGAAAATTGTGGGGAAAAGTGTAGGAGCATGTACTAAGTTCATCTGTTAAGCATGCTGTCTTCTGTTTAATATTTTGTGAAATTGCTTCCATTAATTCTACAGGTGACAGCCATATTATCCTATCCCAACCCAAATAATTATGGTACATATTAAAGTTCAGTGGATATTATAATACGAATCTCCCCAGATAGGCAGAAAGCAATGTAAATTAAACAAGAAACATAACTAGGGCTTAGCAGCTCATTTTGTAATTTAATTGAACAATGTATCTGGTTGTTAATGGTGCTATGGACACATTAGATTGATATGTTGCAAAGGAAAGATGTTTAAGTAGAAAGCTAATTCCTGCTGTGATTATTCTCATGTTCCAGAGGAGTCATTATTAGTATTCTTTGTATAAAATTCATTAGCGGTAGCTGCTTGATCTCCAAATAAATAAGTTGGTTAAATTGTTAGTAGAAAAAGGCTAATTATGTAAATGGATTAGGTCGTCAATATTTCATTTCCAGATGCTTTTCTCCCTGCTAGGTAATGCTTCATCTTCTATAAATATAGAATGATACAGTGCACTATTGACTAAGAATTCACCCTGTGGAGCTCAGAGCTCTCCTGCTCACTCAGGGTCTGTGCAGCAGTGGGGACATGAGGAGCTTCATTGTTCCTCCTTGCATTTCATTTGCTGGGAGTGTTCCAGCCCCACTGTTCCCATTCTTTGCTGGCTCTTTCCTTTGCTGCTAAACCCCCTGAGAGCAGCAGGACTCTCTCTCTCTGCTGCCTCTCTTGACTCTTTCCCTCTTTGTCCCAAACTCCTCTCACTTTGGGTCTCATATGAACTCCTCAACTCGGATTTGCAACCAGCAACTGCGTCGGTGCCTGCTGGAATTAAATCACCAGCCAGGCCCTTTGCTGTGTTCATTTATTTTTAGTAAAACGTGATAATCTGAAGCTGCTAAAGTAATGCCCTTCTTATATACTGCCTGTGTTCATTGCAGTTTTGCCTGGCTTGCATCACACATTAATCTTTTATTACTGATCATTATATTAACTCTCACCTGCCAGCTGTGAAATGACCTGCAGAAAGACATTTAACAATTGCCTCCATCCACTGAGTTTACAGTATACACTTTAATCAATGCTCAGGCTTAAATTAATGCTGATAGGCAATTTCCAATGCCTGGCATCCATGTGATAAGGGAATTGGGCTTTTCTGGGCTTCTTTTTCTGTTTTTATTAACTGAAAGGGCCTATCTGTATTTCACGGTGGATCATGTAAACTGTGGTACTGACTCATTGCAGAATTCTGAAACCACTGAATTATGTCAAGCACACAATCAGTTGCTTTCTTCAGGACCTTAGCTGAGCTTTTCCAAGTAGCAAATAATCTGAACTCTTAAATTGGTTGTGTAGGACAAGGAAACAGACTTTTTGGCAGATCTCAGAATGTATCCAAGTAGGGAGATATTTTTAACAGTGCATGGAAGGTGCAATTTAAAACAATCTGTGTAAAGTGTTTGCAGGTTCCAATTTTATGTGCATCAAATATTAAAAATGTTGGCAATTTTTAAGAAAATTCTCCACTAAGGAGCATGAAAGTGATTTTTATTGAGATTTTATACTACTGAGCTACCCTGGAGTAGGAGAAGAAAAGCAAATTTAAGCTTCTAGTTACTCAGAACACACACAAAACACAAAGGGGTTTCTTTTCTCCTAGTTGGTATAAAACTGATGCAATGTCAACAAAGAGGGCAAGTAAAACTAAAATGTTGCTGGAGAATATTTTGCTCATTATTGCTAAACACATTTTCCTTTTTAAACCTCCTCATCACTGAGAGGGCTATGTGCTTTCAAGGGAGGTGCACAGTCCTCCTGTGATAAAGTGAAGTCAAGCAGGTGAGGGGTTTTAGAATAAAATATTTTATTGCCTATCAGTTTCTTACAAATGATGAACACAATTGTCAAGGTCCAGGAAAGAAGAATGCATTTTGTGAATGAAGATAACATGAACTAATGCAAATTTATCAGGATATAATTGGGCATGGATGAATGCAGTTTCTCTCAGCAGCAATTTGTGTGCCCAAGACACCCCATCACTCCGGTGATACCATCAGTTCAGTGTGCTGCTTCAATAAATGAGCAGGGATTGCTCTGGTTGGTATTTAATTCATTAACAAAGAGTTGTAAAAGCAATGTCCTGCTGAGATTGTGGATGTAACTGGGTCCATGTCCCATGCCATGGCAGGTGCCAGGAGGAGTGTCCCATCGGCACCTACGGCTTCCAGTGCGCGCAGACCTGCGCCTGCCAGAACGGGGCCAAGTGCTACCACGTCAACGGGGCCTGCATCTGTGACCCTGGCTTCAAAGGCATCCACTGCCAGGAAAGAATGTGTCCTGAAGGCTTCTATGGCCTCAAATGCAACAAGAGATGCCCTTGCAATATTACCAACACTCTCAGGTATGTACATCACATCATATTCTAGTGCAGGGACTGGTCCAATAAAAGCATTGAGAAAAAATTCGGCTAACTACACCTGCTGTCCTTTTTTCTGTAGTTTTAAGTGCAAACACTGATATTTTCTCTGGTTTGCAAAATTTTGATTTAAATGACTTCAGGTTTGGAACCATAAGCCTCAGACCAGCCAGATACTAGACATGTATCTATTTACAGTTCTGGTAACACCTGAAACAGCCTGACATACAGCTTTATCCTGTAAACCCTCTAGGCATAAGAACCACCAGATGATGCTCATATGTGTGGATAATAACTCGCTGAAGTTTAAAAAATAGATACATATTTACTGAAATCCATCACTTTCCCTCTTTTTTATGACATGGGTTTGCTTGTTAGATCTATAGACAGCAAGGGGACTTTCAACATGAAACCTAATTTGCTTCAGCTGATGTCTCATGGCAAATTACCTTGTTGGAAACACTTGAGGCAGATGTATAAATAGACTGAAATCAATATCCCTGAGTCAGTCTGTGAAGCTGTAACATGGTTGACATTGTCAAAATAGACTCCTCACATGAGCCCATTTTTATTCTTCATTCTCTTTGTGTATGAGGAAAATATTCAGGAAAATAAATATCAGGGAATTATACCTACAATGGAATGAGCCTCACTTAAAAGGTCAGAGTTTGATGTTTTATTCCCTTTTTTGCTTTTTAAAAGATCTGATTCTTGAGGTTCTCTTTACTATGAGACAGAGCCACAAACAGACTTGAGCACTTTGAATTTACTTTTCCATTGCAGGCTTGAATAAGTTTTCCAAACATTAAAAAGAAGAAAGAATTTAAGACTCTTCCCTATTATCCTCTTTGTTACCTTAAGTAGCTCCTTGCCTTGTTTACTGACTGCTGGAATTGCTGTTCAGAGATCCTCACTCCCTGTCTTGCAGTAAAGGGAGCCTGGACAGCCAAACCCTCCCAGCCTGAGCTGTCTGATGTTCTGGAGCCACATTTCCTCACCTGTACAGTGCTGAGGCCCTCAGCTCCCTCTGGATTCCTCCTTTTTCTGCCCATTCCTGTTCAGCAGGCAGAGCCAATTTAGGGTTGTGTAGGTTTTAGGGGGAGGTGATTGATGCCCAGGCAAAAATGCCCTTGATAGGCATTCTTCAATTTGGAACCAGACAGGTGGCGACCTGGCTGTCCTGCTGATGCTGACAAACCCACCTTGCCATCTTGCTGCTGCTAAAATATAACACACTCAATTATGTATGCAAGAAATGGCACCTCATTTGTGTGCACACACAGACACACACACACAAACACTTCAGGCAAATCTGTCTGTGCACTTGAGATAGACCCTATTTGTCTCAGTCTTGGAAATAAACAGGTGATTTTCCTTGTGAATTCAGCTGTGAGTAGTGAGGCTTTGCTTAACTGAAAGTCAGAGCTCACAATGGATTATTTAAAACTTGTAATCGTGGTGATACAACTCCTGTGCAGCAAGAGAGCTCCAGCACAATTGGGTTTGACAGCCAGGATCCAAAGGGTTTGAGGCTCCCAGGGAGCTCTGTACAAGAGTCTCCCATCGCTTCTGATTATGTTGTGTATCATGAAATCACTGCAAAAATACCATCCCTGAGGCATGAGCTGCACATTATACACAAAAGGTTAGTGCTGTGTTGTACTGAGGATGGGGGATGCCTCAGGAATTACTGCAGAGTGAGCTGAGGGATAAATTCCTACGTGTCACATCAATGCAGCACCTGTGGTAAATCCAAGCTGAATTGCTCCTCAGTGTAAACTATTCTTCAGGTGTACAGGAGAGTGAGAATATGCTCATGGTCAGCAGCTGACACTTGTGTCTTCACCCCTCCTGAGCCTGCAGAAACCTGTTTGTTTCCATAAAGGTAGAAATAGAATGGAAGGACAGCAGGCCACAGGCAAGGCTGAGCTTGGCTGCAGTTTCTCAGCTATGTGCTCAATTCATTAAGAGACTTCTAGGTGGGGTAAGACTGGGGGTTGGAGGATGAAAGAATTCACCCTGTGTTACTCAGAACTACCTGGGAGGTGCTCTGTGAGTTTGCCAGAGGATCTTTCCTGAAAGAACAGACTTGCACCTTCCAGCTCTGAGAAAAGAAGAGGTCTCAGAGAGGTTTGAGAGAGCTCAGAAAGGGGGAGGATTGAATCCTCTCCCAGCTCTTTTCTGTGCATGTGGTCATTCCTACACACCCTGCCTGTGCCTGCTTGCTGTCTGATGGGAACATTTTATTCCTTCCCTCCCAACTCTGCTCCGTCAGCGTCTCTTGCAGCATCCTCTGCTGAGATGGAATCTCTGGTTCCTTAATAAATGAGTCTGGTCTCTCTTTGATAAAATCTCTCTTTTTCCTACATCTTATCACTGCTGTTATGGAACAAAGAGATACCAGCAAGCTGTAGGTCAGCAAATGTTCTTTCATTCATCCATGGGATTTCAGCTCTCCACTTTTCCACCAGCTCTGCAGAGTGCCGTCAATTGCTGAGCCAAGGAGCGTCAGAGCTGGTGGAAATGACCTTTTCCAAAGGCACTCCAAACTCTGAACAAATCTTTGTGCTGATTGTTTAACCAGTCCCATACAGTGCACTTCTCTTCCCACCCACCTCTTCCCATTCCTCCCTGAGTGTTTGTTCATACTGAAACTGGGCTCTTCCGAAGTGACTCATTTACGCACAGCCATCTATTTTCCCCAGGAGCAGTTTTAGCTCTTGGCTACTTGTTGTGATCCCCAAGTGTGGAGGATAATTATTAAACACTTGTAGAAGGTGAAGGAAACTCCTGTCCCTGGTTTTGTCTCATTTTGATCTGGTTATTGGAGAGTTGACTGGAATGGAAAGTTCTGAGGGCTTTGAGGAGTAGCTGAGGAGGAACAGTAGGAAATACACAATCAGCTTTTCCACTTTCATAGATCTATCTATTTTAATGTCTGAAGAGATCAGAGTGATCATCTAGTCTAACCTCCAGCATGGTAATGACTGAAGGACACCATCCAATAATTTCTGCATCAAAGCACACTGAAAGGCACTTTGTGCAGGACTTTGAACAACCCCACAATTAGGTGATTTAGAATGTGGTAGTGTCTTGGACTGTCCTTCCACAGGAAAGGATACACCTGTAAAAAATTCCCCTCTGCAAAAAGTCCATGTTGAGACAGCCTAAAATAGCTGGAAGGGAATAATCCTGGCTTGTTCTTCTGTCAGGCAGGGAAGGAAATGAACAGCTTGAATAGTCCTGGGCACCCACCCTTCCTGAGCATTGGTGTGGAGCCAGCCTGGGGAACCATGTGCCCTTGGTAATGGGCAGGTCAGAGATGGGAGAAAGAAGGAAGCCACTGGGACAAAGGCAAATGGAATGGGTAGATCTCCAGAGGCTCCAGTTACTGCCTCAACGCCAGCAAGTTGGGCAGGTCCAGACCCCATGGAGCTTCCATGAAGTTCTGCCTTGATCTAAGTCAATAATGTGCTAGACAAGGCTGGCTCTGAAGATGTGCTGGACTGAAGGAGCAGCCCTGCAGCCTCACTGTGGCCACTGCTTTAAAGCAAGAAGCATTTTAATAAGGGAGACTGGATATAGTGTGGACACCATAAAACAGAAAATACTGTAAAATAAGGATTAGGCTGCTGATAACGAAAATGAGAGGACTGGTGCTGCTGTATAAACAGAAAAACATAAAAGCAGAAAATTCACTGGGAAGGTGTTGCTTTGGCTGAAAGATGTGTGGAGAACAAATTCAGAATTTGGAACAGACTGTGCTGTCTAAAACACTTCTAATTTGCCTTGAGAAATTTACCTGCTTCCTCAGATTTCCACAAAATTAGATGCTTAAAAAATTTCAAGGTCAAAAATGCCCTTATGCTTTTCAGTTCAGCTAATAAAATTTTTTAAAATAAATCTTTTATTGATGTAAGTGTGGCTCAAAAGCCAGGGATTGCACAGTAGCTTTCAAAGTGCAGCAGAAGCCCTGGAACCCTTTCCTTGTCAGCCCTGATGTGTGTGTGGACAGCTCTGATCCACCTCTGCTTGGCCTGGAGCCACTGGAACACTTGGCTGCCTGTGTTCACTCCTGGTTTCTACTCTGCTTCTTCCTGCAATGCAGGAGAGTTGGAGAAATAAAAGTTGTTAAGATTCAATGCAAACTATGAAGGATAACACTGCCAAAGTCTTTGAAGAGTGTGAGGCTCTCTTGCTGCTCCCAGCAAGGGTTGGAAAACAGATGTTGGTGGGTTTGCCTTTGGGATCCTTTTGGAACCCTCCCATTCTCTCACCCATCCTTCAGTGATCCTTCTGCAGAGGAATTGTTCATTAATTTCAGTTTATTGAGGGCGGGAGAAATGCCTCACATGCACTGTGACCCCTGCTGGCAAAATATTACATGGGTACATGGCCTGGGAAGGTGCACTCAAAACAGGAGGGGAGGAATTGTACAGATATTTATAATAATGTCTAGCTGTATTTCCTATTCAAGTTTTATTCTGCCTCAAACGTTTCAGCTTCAGTCTAAATAGCATTTAATTCACCAGGCAGTCTGGATACATGGATGTTTGGATGGGTGATAGATGAATTTCCTGGCTCTGTTCTATATCTAGGTACATAATTTGACCAGAATGTGGTTGTACAAAATGCCAGCAGAAGAGAAACCTTCCTAACAAACACACACATACACTACTTCTACATCATGAGCTGCAATATATTTAGCATGTAACTCTGCTCACTTAATTAGTGGAATAGTTCATACAAACCAGAGAGAAAAAAGAATTAATAGAAAAACTTTGTACTATTTAGTGATATCAGCTGCAGATCTTAAAAGGGTTTCCAAAGAGACAAAGGCATCATTTTAGAAATGGGAAAAATGAAGGTAGAAGAGTCAGTTAGATGGCCAAGATTCCCTGGCAGGATTGGGAAGAGAACAGCTGCCTTGTGCAGTTTGGAAAAGCATCTAAATCTCAGCCCTCCTGAAGTTAACACTGCATCAAGCACCTGCATTGTCAAACAAGTGCTTTGGAGTTAGGAGAAAAACAAAACCCTGATCTGCTCAAGATAAAAAAATTATCCTTCCTTCAATGGGAAGATTATGTGGATGGAGGGACCCAAACGTCTGCACTGGATTTTTCTGGCTCACAGTCCCATGAAATGTGGACAAAGCTTTGGTGGGTCAGAATATGCCCTCAAATTTCTACTGGCCTTTGCTTTGGAGTCCAAGCTCCCTGTCTCCAGTGGATTCTTCTGGAAAGCCTGTTTGGTTTTGATTCATGTTTTAGTGCACATCAGGATGAGTATTAGCCCTTAACACATAGCTTGTATGCCATGCAGAAAAGCTGTCCGTGCTGATGAGGGAGCCAACCTTGGAGTAAAAATTCTGAGTGTAGTATTTTCTGCTGAACTGTCATAGTCTGATTCAAACTGTCCTGGTCATATATTACCTTTGAAATATTTAATTTACCCACCAGATGCAATTCTCATGGAAGCACATGATACATGTAGTAGTAGTGGAAAGAAAGCAACACAAAATTCATTTCAAAATCCTTCTTTAACGTTGAGCTTTCTGCTCCTATTAGGTAATGATTAATAGACACAGGGGGGAAACACAAGCTTTTGTTATTTTCATCTGAATGTTAAGAGGTGCTTTGTGAAAACCATAATTTCAGGGACTGCTTTGTCATGGACAGTAGTTTGTTATGCTGATGTATTGTTTTAATTAGTCAGTAAAACACTATTTATGATGAAACATTTGACACTTAGAAAATTTGATCCTTTTTAGTTGCAACGCTATATGACCAACCTCTCCTAACAGAAATTGCCTGAAACATAGTTGGAAATTACATTTTATGAGGTTACCTTGAAAATTAACATATACAATATTAATTTTATAGGTGTAAAGAAACCCATTCAGTCTTGTCTACAGTCTTAAAGCGTAACAATAAATAATCGTAAAGAAAAAGAAATTGTTTCTGGGATGCAAAAACCCAGGCGACCGGCCCAGAGAGAGATCCCACCTTGCAGAAGTCTATTCTTCTTGTTCTGAGAGTAAAGAAATCAGGATTTCCAGCAATATTAGTTCTCATCTCTCTCACTGAGGACGGCACAGTGCCATTACTGTGCAGTGCTGAGGTGCAGAGGCCACAGAGCATGCTGAGCTCCCAGCTGGCCTCAGACAACATCCCCCAGAAACCTCCATCCTTCAAAGCAGGAGTTAACCCATCTCCAGCCTTCCTTCTCCTCCTCTCCCAGGTTCAGCCTCCTGCTGTGGGAAGGTGGTGCCCTGAGGAAACCTCGAGGAGGAAAAGTGCCCAATAAAGATAAACAGTTTCATGCAGGAGGAACAGAGAGATGAGTGTTCCACCTAGGGGTGCAGAGGGACTGGGCATTGTCTGCTTTTTTGGGCTCCATTCTCCTTTCTCCTCTTCTCTTCATGTGCTCTCACAACAGTGTGGAATTGACTAAATAGAAATGAAAGCCAGAGGATTAATGTTGTTCATTATGCAGCAAAAAGGAACTTGACTCATTTCCCTGCACAGCTGTGACTTAGTCCCAGGGCTCCAGTTAACTCCTGTCCTGAGTGAATCCCAAGGCTTCAGGTGCTCATCAGTTCTGGTCCCTATGGCTGAATATTCCCTGCAAAACTTTTCTTCCAAGGAGAGTTTTCCCTTCCAAAGCATTTTCCTTTCTACCTGTGCCTGCTGGAAAGTTCTGCTGAGGTGGCACTCACTTTTAGAACACAAATGACAGTGGGATGGGATGAGATAGCATAGCATAGCATAGCATAGAGTAGAATAGAAATGCTGTGCCCTTGAACTCAGGTTTATCTTCACAGCTCTCTTGCCTTCCTCCATCCACTGGAACTTCTCCTATCCCTGAACATCTTTAGCTGGCTGCATTACAGCCAAATAGTGCAGCCTGTCTACAGCTTGTAAGGATTAATGGTGTGGTTGATGCCAGTAATCCAAGTCACACTGATCTGAGAATGGAAGAGCATAAACTTCAAGGTGTAAACTATCCAGTGCTGTGGCAATTTCCAGATGTTTGGAAATGCTGGGCTATTTAGCACCAAATTCTCTGTTCATGTCCCAGATGATACAGCTGCTCATATCCACCACTCTAAAGAGTTTCCAGGCTTGTCCTGCTCTTAGTGTGACACGTGAAATGTTCAGGGATGTGTTTTTCCTTCCTGCCCACATCTCATTAACATCTTTCTCTTCATTAGTTGCCATCCTCTGTCTGGGGAGTGCAGCTGCAAGGCTGGCTGGGCTGGGCTCTACTGCAACGAGACGTGTCCCGTGGGCTACTACGGCGAGGGCTGCCAGGTGCCCTGTCCCTGCCACAACGGGGCCGACTGTGACAGCATCACTGGCAGCTGCATCTGCGCCCCAGGCTTCATGGTGAGTGGGGCTGGGCGTGGGGAGGGCTTTCATAAAGTGGCTGCAAAAATAAAAGAGGGGTTTAATCTGACTTGAAATAATATTTGCATAAAAGCAGCCAGACATGTGTCATTTTCGCCCATGCTGGGCTAAGTCCACATCACTGTCCTTTGAGCATTGTCAAAGTGGCTGCTGGTTGTTTAGTTAACATCACTGTTCTAAGTTTATTACTGCTATAAAGATAAAGATATGGTTTCCCATAGTATATTCTAAGTCAAGACATAACAAAAAAGATGTCAGATTATTGTCTGCCTGGAAGAGCAGAGAAAGAATTCTCATGGCCATTCAGCATGTTCCTTGTCAGTCACACTGTGATTTTAATAGATGAAGATATTTTAAAATGTTACAAATGATAGAGCAATTTATGTCTTTTCTGAGCCTGTGTGGCAGGTGTCTTTTACCGAGCATCAGAAAGAGCTTCAGACATTCTGAGGTAAACAAGCATTGCATTTTATAGTTGAGATGTAAAATGGCTGAAGAAACCAGCCAAGATGAAAACATCAAAACTTCAGAGTTAACAATTGCCAGGCTGCAGCAGAAAGTACTGAGACATGGATCCAGGTGTCCAGCCCTGCTAAGGCTGGGCAGAATGGAATTCTTGCCAGTAAGTTCCCTGGTTGTCTGTATATGAAGCTCCTCCCCTTCAGGGGCACACCATGGAGAAGTGCAGGCTGTGTTTAATAAACAATACTTCCTAAAGGAAAAAAAAAAATACTTTAAAGAGAGAATTCCACCAAACTTCACAAAAAGTTGACTCTCTCTGTCCTTCATTTTATACTATCTGTCCCCAAAGGCCTATTTATGTTTTCTATACTATTATAACAATTATGAATTGTAATTACTAAGTTCACTAGAAATCAAGGGACAGGCTGCACAGCTGGGACAGATCTGTGTTGGGGAGGTCCTGTATGAGATTATTGGGATGCCAAAGAATTTTTTGCCTCCCTTCCTTCTAATTCCACACCTGAGCTTGTGATTCCCAGCTGGCATCTGCAGAGCTGTACAATTGGAGCTATGGCTCAAAGGCACTTTTGTTCTCTGCCTCGTGTCAGCAGCTGAACCTGAAAGTTGGAGCTTCCACTGATTTCCAGGGTTTGTCTCAATGCCAGGTATTAACAGATTTATTTAGGTGTGAGGGGCTGGACTCAAAAATCTGTGCAAGGTAATGGTACTTAGAGATGGGGGGAGGAGATCTTTGAGGTTTGATTCCCAACTCCACAAACAGAAAACAGGAATTTATCTTCTCTATACAGTAGTAGATACACAAGTAGAGGAAGGATAAAGGCAGCAGCATGTTAGTAACAACTACAAAATAAAAAGATGCCAAGATCCTCCTTCTTATTAGGAATGCTGTCCAAATTTTCAGTACAGAATCATTTAGGGACCCTTTACTGTACACATTTTAAAAAAGCATACCTTGTCCAATATACATTGCCCCAAGGCAGCATTAGTGGAGGCAGAAAGCCTGGGAAGTTCCTATTGCATTGCTTCAAAATAATATTTAATCTCATAATAAAGAGCTTTCTTACATTGACATTTAAACAGCTTGGTTATTGAGGATAGCTCTATAATCACTGAAGCATATTTAGGCATTAGTATCATTGCTCTCACATAATATACTATAATCTCTGGCAATTAGTCCATGAGGGGAAGTAAAGCCTTGAAATTGCTAATTTATTGCCTCTGAAGCATATTTGTCATTCGTGTGCATGCCAGATGAGCTGCAATGGTTCTTTCAAGTGCTGCAGAACACAGGCTGAGCAGAAAAGTTGCTGGGAACCTTCCCCTCCCAGCCCAGGGCGTTATTCTGCCAGGATGCTCCGGGCAGGGAGGAGGGAGCTGGAAAAGGTTGTGGGGCCAGAACCAGGCTGGAAGTGCCTTATCCCAGTGACACACTCCAAGCCAGGCTTTCCCTTCAGATATTCCTGCCTGGCTCTTGCTGAGGCAGCAGGGCAGCTTTGCCTGGGGGTCGAGCTTTGCCCTTGAGCTGGGCGAGTCGGCGAGCGCCGGTTCCGAGCTCAGGATGTGTCCTCTGGCAGAGCTGGCAGTGCAGTGCTGCTAACGCAGAGCTGGGCACAGCTAATTATTCACAAAAGCCAGAAATGAATCCCTCTTGCTTTTTTGAGTGTGAGGCTTGGCTGAGGCAGCCACACGGGCAGGAATTTTGCCACATAATTGGAAAGAATAATACCAGGAGCAACATCTTACATTTTACAGCAATGTTTGATCTACACATGACCCTAGGGCAGAGCAGTCTGAGGGGCTTCTCAGGAATGGGGAAAGGAAGAAAAAATGGTGGGAGATGGGATATAACTGCTGAATTTATCTGCAAAGGCAGAGGGGTTGGACCCACAGGACTTTGGGATTACTGGCTGCCTGGAATATGCAGTGCCCAAGGAAGGACAGTGTTTTCCTGACAAAGCACTCCTCCTGCCCACTCCTCCAGCACAGATGGTGGGTTTTTAACTCACCCTGCCTGTGTCAGGGCAGCTGGGCTGGGTTTCAGGATGAATCATCTGCTCTCGCAGCCAAAACAGGGACATTTTGTTGGGATGCAGAACAAGCCATTAAAAACACAAAGCATCTGGTCACCTTTATTAAATGTATTAAGTGAAAAGGCAGCCATCCCATAGGCTGCCATGTACGTGAGGAGAGCACTTAATTGTTGGAAATTTAAGAAGATTCAAGTTGTAAAATAAAAATGTATATGGTAGCTTAAAGAAAATACATTATTTATTAGCGGTGGCATTTCCAAAAATTAAAAAGCTAAATAGTGGTGAGCTTGCAGTTTAGGATAGAATTTCAAAACATATTCTGTCTTATTTTTTCTGTGAATGTTTTGGGTCAGACTCAAAAGCCAGATTTGCGTATGTTCCAAACCCAAATGACAATGTTATAAAGCTGTTATTGGGTGTCAGGGTATTTGTGTGAGGTGCTGCTGTGATCCCATGGGGGGATGGTTCTGTTTTACCTCTGTGGGTTCTGAACCACCTTGCGGGACTGGGTATGGATTTGGCTGAGGGATCCACAGCCCAAACCAGGCAGTTCTTGGAGGCAGCATACAACATGATGAAAACAGGATAATGGTAGAGGAGACACAATAAAATCCTCCCCAGAATCACAGACCTACTCCCCACTGCTCCACAGGCCTGTTGGGAATGCTTTGCTTCCTGAATCCCACTTGTAAAGGGGGATAAAGGCTGTATCAGTTTAACTCAGATGATTGCAGGGAATCATCATTACAAGCACACCAAGAGGGCACTTCCCTCCAACTGGGACTTTTAACATATTTGAGGGTTTCCTCTTAGCACTGAAGTGATGAATTGCCAGAATGCTCTTCTGAAGAATGGTTTTGTAAAGCTGTTCTGCTGCCATCTCGTCTGTGACCAGAAGGAACCTGGCAAACACACACAGGGAATGCACAGATCAGCCCTAAAAAGCACCAGGGGAAAGTCTTGAATGGTAGAAATTGGATCCTCACTCCCATGTGGAAATGGCTGCTGCTTGCAATAAATTATCTGGATGCAATTATGGGGATGGTGAGTGGGGTTATACTAACTTGTACCTCCCCCTCCTTCCAAATTCTGCTCCAACATGTTCTCCTATAAATCCACTGAACTCAGGTGGGTAGGAGGGACATAAAAGAAAGCAGAACTTGCCATGTCCTCTCTCTCTTCTTTTGTTTTTGGTTCATTGAATTTTATTCCTATAATTCAATAAACATGGTGGAGAAGGCCAGAGGATATGAATTAAATATGACAGGAGACCACAGGAATCCTGACCTTGTGTCTCACAAGGAAATCTTGAAACCAACCCCCTGCACATACCTATCAGCATTTTAGCTGCTGAAATCATTATAAATGCTATTTAGATACAAGTAACCTCACCTTCCCCCTTGCACAGCTAATTGCAGCTTCCCTGAAAGCAGTGGCTATCTAGAGACCTCATCCCGTGCTATGCCTTTGTTTCTTTATGGATGCTTTGTTTTCTTCTTTTGAAAAATGGGTTTAACTTCAAATGCTTCCATTCTGTGTGTTGTGGCAAGGAGAGATGTAGTTAAAATATTTCTCAGCCCAAGACACTCCGAGAAAACTTTTAACACTTCTCTGTGGAATGTGTGGTCAGCTTTTACTTCGGCGGGCACTTAGGTCTATATTTCACATCCAGATGACAGAACTTATATTACTTTAAAGAGTTCATCTATTTATGCTGCTATTTTTTGAAGACCTGTCTGCTTTTATTGAACCCTGCGTGCTGGCAAGCAGAGCAAGCACTTCATCACCAAAATGAAAGAATCCATTTTGACATTTCTCTATTTCTTCACTATATTGGTAGATCCCACACAAGCCAATCACATGCTGCAAAGTTTGGAAACTACAGCAGTGGTGATCTCTTACTAGAAGAGTTTTCAGCTTTTGAAATGGCTCTTGGATTCCCTAAAGCTTTCCAAGATTTTTCGCAGTGCTGTGCATCTCTAGCTATTTGTATCTTCTATTGGCATTGTATCAAAATTGCATTTTAAAAGCACAATTAATGCCTTTCAAATATATCCTTATAGATGTGCTTATGTGTATGGATCTCTGGCTGGGCTCAGTGGGAATCCAGGCACTTAAGTAGTGAAACACAGGCTTCATTTGGGTCTGTAAGTCCATAATTTTGTCTGGCATGCCTGAATTTCTCAACATAATGCTTTCTTTACCACAGGGGTACAAATTGTTCCCAGGGTTTACATCAGAGTAAAACTTTACAACCTACCTGCACATTGAGTAAAAGTCAGCCCTTGTAGCACACAATGAACAGTAGCTCAAGCACTTAGTAAAAATAAGTATAAATTATAGTGCTGTAAAGCTATTCAAATGCACAGCAAATGCACACCAAATTTTGCAATGGATAATCTCTTGGTCAGTACAAACACCCACACACAGACTCAGACCAGTCTTAGCCTGCTCTGTGCCTACTCACTGAGTAAAATGACCAATTTACTGTTCCATAGAATGAGAAGGACCACGATTATGGTCCTTTAGAGGTCATAAACACTTAGAGTCTGTTGCATATTCCAGCCCTAACAGTCTTCCTTCTGGCACAAACCACATCTCTTGTTCCCTGAAAAAAAAACATATAGGAGAGAAAAAACAATCTTTATATTTATATTAAGAAAAGTGGAAGCCTGTTCTCCTGTCCTACACCTTTAAAATTCTCTCTGTTGTCTAAAAGAAAAAAACAGAGTAAATACAAAGGAGCACCTTATCTTATCTTCAATTGAATTTTCCCTGAAGGACCCAAGTCCCAGGCAGGTCTGGAGAAATTGGAAGCATCACTGCCTGTAGGTGTTTTCTAAACACACAAGGTACAAATTTATCAGAGTATTTCCTCTCTTCTACATACTAACTTTCATCTTTATTCTAAATGTATCATTCTTCACCACTTCACAAGGAAGCAGGGGAAAAAATGGATGAGATGTTTTTGTGTTATAAGCCTGTGGTTCGGTAGTAAAATTATTTTATAAATTTCACAAAATTCTTAATATAAAAAATGGACGTAAGGCTGGAGATAGAGGATCTGGTTTGGGGGCTTTAACTCATTTAAATGATCCATTTCTTTTTGAGATAATTCCAAAAGTACTTCAGTGGAAGCTCATCGCAGAGCAACAGGGCACCTCATCAAAAGGTTTAAAAAGAAAAGACGAGGGGAAAAAAATCTTCAATAGAGCCTGTGTCCTTTTATCCTTGATTTACCGAGCATATCAGTTACCCCCCTTTGTTAAGAGCTCTTTTCATTTCTAGGTATAAAATAAATTCAACCATTTTATCAAGATGTTCTTGTTACCAGCCACCAGTATAAATTTTACTTGCTGTAGGTGGGGGCGAGGTTTCCTGGCACAGCAGTTGTCCAATTAACTGGAGTATCACAGGCAATAGGAATGGTTTGCAGGGTCTGGTTTCATGAATTACCTTGGTGCAGGGGGAAGATACATTTTCTCCTCTCTGGTTTCCCATTTGTGTCCATGACCCAATGTCTCAAACCCACAGAGAAGGGCGAGGAACAGAGGCAGAGGTGATGAGGAGAGGCACCCTCACTGTGCAGGTGGGTCTGAGCATGGCCTGCAGCTGGCAGGGCATGAATTATTAATTGCTAATAAAAGTAAAACAAGTTGTCTTAGAAGTTGGGGAGCTACAAGAGCCTTGTTTGCCAGTGATTTCTATCCTCAGCCCTCCAGCCTCTCCTGCCCTGCTGCAGTAACGCAGTCGGGTCTCCTTTGATGCTTTACCTGGCAAAGAACACTCAGGTGGGCTCAGGGACCTCAGACTCACTTAATCCCCTGACTGCATAACCATGTTCAAAGTACCATGGATCACATTCCCTAAAAAAGAAAAGGGTTTTGTCTGAGCAAAAGTTGAATATTATGTCAAGACATAGAAGAAACTGATTCCAATTCTCCCAGCCTTTGAACTCTTTCATGGTTATTGTTTTTTCCCTTTGTTTCACCTCAGTTATCCAAAAGTTCTTAACAGAGGTAATATTAAGAAGTTTGGGAATATCCCACCATAGCCCTGACTAATTCCTCAGCTACCCATGAAGTAAAGAGACATAGACAGGGCAAAGACCAAGCCAGCCAGGAGGACTGTCCTGGTGATCCCAGAAACAGCTCAAAAGGGGAAGTCCCTGCTCGGATACAGGGAGGAGTGAGATGCAGCTGAAGAGTCACCAAAGACACCTGGCAGATTCAGAGTGTTCTGAGCAGGTTTGAGAGGCTCGTTTTGTCAAAGCCAGCAAGAAGGAAATGCAGTCTCTTTGATAACAGATATCAGTGTCAGTTTTAGGTCTGGAGGTGATGTGAAAGGCAGAGATATGGGAAATTCAACTAAAGTAACCTTAAAAAATGGAAGATGTAGCTGTGCCATGGGAAACCATGATGAAAGTCAAAAATTATATTCACCTGGTATTTAAAAGGTGAATAAAGATAAAAATCAGTCAGCCAGAACAGCACCACCAGGCCCCCTACACTAATATGGCTGCATCCCAGATTCCTCTTTCCTGGTTTTGGTCTCTGAGGAATGCACTCTCCTTTGAATTTGCATTTTCTTGGTATCTTCTAGATAGAGATAAGTCTGAAAGCTCAGCTGATTGTTTTTTGAAGCTTACAAATTACTTCACAGTGGATGTGTACCAAGATGTGGATCTCAAGCAGGCAACAAAGCCTCTCTGTTCCATACAGCCCAAGAGTGAGCTGGGAAAAAGTTTTTCAAGTGAAGGAACCAACACTTTCCCATTGGACAGAAGTTTTCCTGTCATCTGGGCTGCAAGTTGGAAGGTCTGAGTTTACAAACAGAAATCAAAACATCTCACACACAATGTTTTGGTACATTTTCCACATAAATAGAACTGATCACAGATCATTTGCACTTACCAACATTTTTGCACCATCACAGAGCAGATGAAAACTGCCTCTGAATCACATCTTGACATCCCTTTTCACTGATGGCATCTGAATTTTCTTACCCACTTCTCAGTGCATACAAAAGAACATATTTGTGTGTATGCAATGGCTGTGCTTTGATTTTTTTGTAGTCCATTTGGGCTAATAACAGACTATAAAATTTTTCATCCCAAAACTATTTGGTGTGATCAGTACAGACTGAGAATGATCTTCCCTTGGCAGTGCAGTGTCCTGCATGGAATGACTTGGTCTCAGTCCAGCTCCCTGTGGATCAGTGTGTACATCACAATCCCCATTTCTATCAGCAGCCACCAGCAAATTTGCTGGCACATTGAGCCTTTTTACCATTTTCCCTTCACAAACCATTGCTTCAGGTCAAGCCTGGTGATGTGGCTGGGTGATCCATCTCAAGGTCCCTGTAGGGCTTTTTCTGGGGACAAAGAGTACAGGTACTGAGAGCTTTTGGAGCAGCACCCCTCGTGAGCACTGTGAGCCACCCAGCTTGTCCTGCACCTTTCCCAAGTGGCAGGTGAAGTTGGAAAATCAGTCCAGCTGTGGGGTGACACTGCCACACGTTCAGGGAACAATGGACATCACCTCAGTGCAGAGGAGCTGGATGGGGGCTAAGACAGGATTTCAGTAACTACTCTCAAATGTTTTCTCCTGGCTCTGCTGAATTACAGGAGGAGATAATCTCCATTCCAGTGCCAACAGGGAAGATCATTATGGGGAGGCCACCTGTGTATTCCAGGCTTTCAGACCAAGCCGCTCCCCTATTGATTTTGATATCAGTGTTTTATATCAGTTTTATAGAGGTTTTCATATCAGTGCTGTCAGTCAGGCCTGGTGCTGTTCTCCCCCTGAGCTCCACTGGACCAATTAGGGATTTCTGCAGGAGCAGCAGTGCTCTGGAGCCTGCAGTGTCCCTGTGTTCTCCCAAAGCCTGCAGTGTCCCTGTGCTCTCCCAAATCCTGCAGTGCCCCTGTGTTCCCCCAAAGTCTGCAGTGTCCCAGTGCTCCCCCAAAGCCTGCAGTGTCCCTGTGCTCTCCCAAATCCTGCAGTGTCCCTGTGCTCTCCCAAATCCTGCAGTGCCCCTGTGCTCCCCCAAAGCCTGCAGTGTCCCTGTCAGCACCCGGCTGCAGGGGCAGGAGCAAAGGCTCTGCTCCCGCCTCAGGGCATTTGGTGGATGCTTTCGAGCAGGTGAACTGTTGTACCGCAGTGTTTAACAAGGTCACTGAGTGCACAGGACACAGTGGCTCCCGCTCAGCTGTGCAAACTGCAGCCCTTTCTTTGAATTCAGTGGAACTTTTCAGAGCCTTTTATGAGCTATTCCATTTCATTTTTCTCTGCTCACTCTCTTTTCAATGCACAAGCTCCAGAAATTGTCTGTGACAGCTCAAATTCTGCTTTGCCAGCCCAAGTTTACCTGAACACAACTGCTGCCTTCAGTGGGATTGTCCCAGGTACACAAGAGTGGGGTTTGCCTCAGTGTCTGCCTCTACTAATGAGAATGTATTCACTCACACACAGAGTTTATCATTTGATAAGAACTCTGAGCAAGTCCCAGGTCTTCTCTTTCTTCTCATATTTACTTTTACTGGGCTCTGCTGCAGTTTTATTTACCCGAATAACTCCAAAGTTTTCCTAAGTGGGTCCAAAGGAACCAACTTGGTACAGAAAGCCTGAAAGCCTCTGCCTTTGTTGCTAGTTGACATATTTCATGTGTTTTATCCTTAATTGGCAATGTGGCTGTGTCAAATTGCATTTCTCTTCCTGTAGCCTCACTCAGAGCCAGTGGAGCTCAATATTCTGCTCAGACTGAGTTATTTGATCTGAATTTTGCAGAGGGATGAACTGCTTGCCAATAGCAGTGCCTCCTTTCATGTATTAGGCTTCCAAATGTATATATCTTTATCCACACTATCTATGGTTCTGTGCATGAAAGTGTTGGTAGCTGACTCTCCTGGTAGTTCAAATTGCAAACTGACTTCATTAAAACCTCCTAAGGACAGGATTTAAGTCACAGGTTAGTTTTGCATTTTATCTTCTGTCAAAGACTTTGTCTTTCACAATCAGACATGTAAAAATGAAAAATCCTGATTTTGTTTTCTTATGCCAAAGAGCAACTGCCATTTTACCAGATCTCAAACTCTTTTGCCATAGGGTTTTGATTTAGGAATATCTGTGAGAGTTTGAAGGGGATCTCTCTTATCTGCCTGTCTGTGGTCACCTGGTTATTTACCAGCTTTTCAGAATTACATCACAAAAATCATTAGCTTAGAATTGACATCTTTTCTTTTTTTAGGTGCTGTTTTTTTGCTTTGATCCTCTCAGCTGTGGATCCTGCAGCTCAGCACCAAGGTCTGCCACAGCTGTTTGCAGCATCAGCCCTTTTCCTTTGTGTTTTCCATCCACATTGCTACTTCCATGGCTCCAGTACTCATAGCAAGGGGCCAGTGGAGAATTCCTGCTGTTTCCAGCACTTTTAGCTCCTCCTGGACTCAGTCCTTTGGGGTGTGGACACAAGGTCAGGTGTGCACTGATGGACTGGTTTGAAGCTGTGCTTGGACATTGTCCTTAATTGCACAATACAGCTGTGGAAGAAGTCTAAAAGAAAGTTTGCAAATAATGCAAAAATATTGGGATTGTCAAGGCAGTTGCAAATTTGGGGAAAGATTCCCGTTCCTGAATGACTGAGTATGTTGAAATTCAGTATTTAACAATGTAGAGTAATAGATGATAGGAAAATAATGTTAAGTAAATACACAAAAAATGAGTTCTAATTTAATTCCTGCTATTCAGGGAAAGAGATCAGGCAATCACTGTGGGTAGTTTTCTGAAAAACTCACACCCTCAATGAGTCTGAAAAACTCAAACAAATCCAGTACGCCTGACAGAATAGTTAGAATGATCAGGATGGGAATAAAACAGGATGGAAAAGCCATTTTTTTGGTATTGTGTAAATCCATAATATATCCAAGTCTCAAATTACTGCACACAGCTCGGCTGATTCCTGCTTACAAAGGATAGAATGGAAATAGTGACAAAGATCATCTTTTATGTGGAACAATTTCTATAGAGAGTCACTCGATGAGCGGGAACTCGGCTCCGAAGACAGATGGCTGAGGAGGGACACGATAGAGATCTGTGGAACTGGGGATGGTGCACAGAACATGAACAAGGAATGGTTATTTACTATTTCTAATAACCCAGGAACAAGGGCCAACCAATTAAATGATTGCACAGCAGGTTAAAAACAAAGAGAGTGCTTTTCACAGAATGCGTAATTAAGTTGTGAAATGGCTCCCATAAAATGGGAATAACAGTGGGATGATTTTGCTTAGAGAAGGGGTCACTGAGGGTAGGGATGTGAGAGGTCTCTCACTCCATGGGGGAAGGGGAAGAAGGAATGCATTCTTGCTACTTATCACAGTATAAGAAGTTTCCCAATTAAAAATCAGGCAGTGGGTTTGAAGCAAGCAGATAAAGATGTTTCTTCTCCTTTGTATTTATAATTAAACTGTGGATCTTCTTGCCAGAAAACATCATAGACGTTGAGGTATAAATGATGCATTTTATTTCCTGTTTTAGCTGATGCCCTTTTTGCAGAACTGTTCAGACTTGACAGCCAGAACCCACATTTATTATTGCAAAAAAGTCAGGAGGCCGCAGCTGTTTTACAAGGTGGATCTTGGACTGTGACACTAAGGTTGTGTGGATAGACCAGAAACCATCTCAAATTTCCAGGCAAAGGTATTTCCATTAAATAGCTGGAGCAGAATTGACAGGCAGCTCTGGGTTCCCACTTTGAAGGTCACTGCCTGGCACTGAAATGCTAATCTGTATTTCCAAAAGGCTCCTGTTAGCCACTGATCTGCTCTGCCCAAATCTGGGGAAGGAAATGATGGAACTGTACACAGTGCGTCAAAATCTTTCCTTTGCCACAGTGGTAACCCTGATTTTGATGCCTTCATTTTAAAAAGGCAAAAAAAAACCCAGTTTTTTTTAATCTTTACCAGTATATTCAAGGACTGTGGTTCGGTATTTTGACATTTAGCCTCCTTCCATCCCCACTTTGGACATAAGTAGCTTGTTGGGCACATCATGGAGATGTGCCAGAGATGTATTTATCAGGGATGCAAATAATTCCCAGTAACTTGAAATAATGTACAGAATGACTGGGCCATTTTACCTTTGAGGATATTTAATTGTGATCTGGCCATGTGTTTTGGACCATTTTAAAACAGCAGCTGATCAAAGCTGGTTACCGTAAGAGCAATGATCCCCACAGATGTTTGACTCTTTACAGCTTCCCCAGAGTTAAGTTTAAAATATTCTGAGAGTTATCTCCTTGCCTCACCTGTATAAATCTGCAGTGGCCTTATTCCAGGTTTAAATTGCTTTAACTAAAGAGGACCTGGTTTCCTAGCTGGCCCCACACTGGACACGAGAAATCCCTCTGGTACAGACATGATTTACCTGCCTTGATAATCTACCTGGTTTACCCAGTCTAAATCCAATTCCCTGAGTTTGGAGAGGTCCCTCCTGGATAAATGTGTTTTGTGATATTCTATTAGGTGAAAAGTGCTGACTGCATAAAAAAATATTCTTGTTCAGAGGTTGATGATCATCTTTTGTACTCTTCACACTACTTTCCTTCTGAATACATTTAATTATATGATGCTGTATTCATTGCCTTGCTGACACTAAAGGGCTCTGCAGTTAAGCCTAAATACTAAACCAGGCAGATATTCAAGTGTTGTAAAGTCAGTCTAGATTTTTTTTTGCCAGCAAGTGCTGCCCTGATTTACAGGAAGAGGGAGGGAGGGTGGGATTTCTTGCCTGCTTTCTTTATTGAATTCTCTTTCCATTTTTTAATAACCATGTTTAGGTAACTGGTGCTGTAGGAATGGATTTTTTTTTAATTGCAGATAACTGACTGGTATTGGGCATAGCTTTAGTGCAAACTAGAAAACTGTTCCCTGGTGGTGAGGGGGATTATAATGCTTGCTGACAGAAATCCAGCTCAGGTTTGCTGGCTTTTAGTATGCAAAATCCAATTTTTTTAATGAAGGCTTTATTTGTGTTTGTTTTCACTGGATTTCATGTAGAGGAAAAAACCCTCCCAAAGCCAGGATTTGCTGCTTTTATTCATCAGTTTTATTGTGCCAGGGCATTGTTCCCTTTGGCTGTATGGAGCACATTGGAGCCAAGCTGCTGGAGGGCAGGAGAGTGGTGAGATTCTGTGCACCCTCCACTGGAAAAGATGAATTTGCAGTGCAGTCCCAGTGTGAGAGGACCCTGAGCCAACAGGCAGTGCCTGACTCCTGAAATGCACAAATCCTTGCATCGTCCACAAAAAATCCCTCACAGCTGGGATTTGCTGGGCTGGAAACCATGAGCCCTGTGCAGTTAATTCCAGTTTTCCACATTCACAGTGTCCAGACTGGGGGCTGCACAAGTTCTCCCATCTTGATAGGTTCAAATTATTCCCCAGGCAGCCAAATCCTATCCAAAGGCTCTCCTAAGCTGTGCCAAGTGATTCCCAAGGTGCCTGGGCAATGGGTTGGGAAAGGTCCCTTCTGGGAGGATGGATGGATGGACAATTGTTGCTCTGAAACCCATTGCAGCCCAGGGACCATAGGATGAATACCCTTTTTTGTTTTTTTGTTTTTTTTTTTTAATAAAAGTAACCTAAATATACTGTTAATGCATCTCAGATCAATTTTGAGGCTGTGCAGTGGGAAACAACAACCCAGTCAGGGAGTGAGAGGTTCTGGGGATGGAGAGGCCAGAAATGAGAACAAATCGTCCTGGTTCTTCTGTGGCCTTAACAAGGGAGTAATGTGAGTTCTGCCAGTAACAGGCCACAGCAAATATATTTGGGTTTATAAAAAAGGAATCCATGAAATTCAACCAGATTTTTTAAAGTTTGGAAAATAACAACTACAGTTACTTTTTGTTAACTTTTACTCCCCTCTCACTCAGAGCTCAGGGCTTTGCTAGCAAAGACTATGATCAGTAAAGTAAAATTAAATTGTATCTAATAAAGTACTAATAAATTGTATCTAATAAAGTAGGTACTTAAAATTGACATTATTTAAAATATTTTGCTTATCCTCTCTTTATAACAAATTAAAATGGAAAATGAAGTTTCCATTTTGTTTGTGTGCATATTCTGCTGAATATTTTTGATCCATCATCAAATTTAAGAATTAGTATCAGGCTGAGTAATTCTGGACTTGGCATTTACTGTGAAATTTACTGTATGAATTAGCATATTAGCACAAATTCAGAGGTGAAATAAAATGCTGACATCCATTTGTAAAGGTTTGTAAATCCCTGTAAGGTTACAGGAAGCAAAGGGGAAGTTCTGCTCATTCCCAAAAGGATCTGTGCTTGGCATCTCCGTGTTTTGCTCAGAGAACTGCAGTGTCACAGGGTGCAGGCTGGGGAAAGCTTTGCAGATGGCTCTTGGAGGGGTTGATGATTTCATGAAAGACTGTGGCATTCAGGCTGCCAATGGTTCTGTCTTTGGATGAGTCATGAGCTGTAAAGTCACTTTTTTAAGGGTAGGAAAACTCTTTCCCATCCCTTCTGCCTTCCCCTGTCTTTCCCATGAAAAGGGCACAGGGAAAAGGAGACTGAATAAGATCGTTGGTGGTTTCATCTTGTCCTTTTAGATGTGTATCAAACCCCAGCACAGCTCCATCACATCGTGTTACAAGGTGGGTAAAGGAACTTCTGTCAGTGCTCAGTCACAGCAATCACCTGCACATGGAACACTTGGCACAGGAGCCTTCCCCAAGGTTTTACTGCATTTTATCATTAGCACCAATAATAGCCTCTGCAGGGAGTAATTAGTAACACCCAGAGGGGAAAGGAATTCTGCCAGAGGACATCATTATGTCTGGAAAACTAAAGATGCTGTGTAGTAAGGTCATGAATAAATTGTTTGAGTCCAGGGTGGAGGACAAGCCCGGTGCAAGCACAAAGTTTCCCCCTGCTGCTGATCCGCTGATGAAGAGCACAGTAATTTCCACTGAACACCATTAAGGAAATTAGTTTGTTCTGACAGTTTGTGTTGCTGGATACCATATGTTTACCTTGAGGGAATGTTTGTGGAGAACCACTTTGGGTTAATTGTAAATGTCACAATTAAATAAGTAAATATACAGGAGTGTATTTGTGATCTGCATCAGTGCACAGACGCCATGTCCCAGCACACCGGTGTCCCACGTGCTGTGTGTACACAGAAATATACATTTGTAGGTGCTAAATCCATACTGATCAGCTTATCTGGACACACAGGCCTCAGGTACAAACAGCAGCAGCACTTTGCCTCCCTGATCTGGGGATCAGCACACGCAGGAGCCTCTGCACTGTGCTCTTCTTTCCACTCGGTGCTCTGGGCACCGAGCGTGGAGCATCCCTGGGCTGGTGCCAGGGGCTGCACTTCTGATTCACCTGCCCAGCCTGGCAAGGAGGGGGCGAGGGAGGGATCAGATGAGGTGTGAGAAATCTCTGATTAGCTGGAGTCCCACTGCAGATTACCAAAGGTTCCAATATTTTGCCTTTCAGTGCTGTTAGTTGCCCCCAGTAACCTGTGGGAGCTGAGGAATTTCAGCACCTCGGCAGATTAAACCTCCGGAGCAAAGCTGTCACCCAGGTCTTTGTCATGCAAACTTGAGGCCAGGTTCAATAACATCCTGTTCCTCTTCTGCATTGCAGAAGCCTTGAAAAATTGATTTTCTGTTTTGCCACTGAGTTCAGTGGAACCAGACTTCAGCCCTCCAAGGGAATTGTATTCCTGTAGGTTGTAGCTACTTCTGAAATCCTTAATTTCACATCCTTAAATAGCAAACTTTGTGACACATCAGGTGTGGATGCAAACTTTGCTGGATGTTGTTGACCATTGCTGGGTTATTAACTCTCTTTATGGTCTGGGGTATCCATTTTTTTTTCCCCCTTTCAAAACACATTTCACAGACGTGAAGTCCTGATCCAAAATGCACAGGAATAAATACAAATTTGTGTATTGATCACCAGAGAAGGATTTTTAAGGGAGTTGATCACTGCTTATAGCAGGAATGCATTTTTAAAAGAAACAAGAAATGTAACCTGTTAGGGTAACATTAATCCAGGGAAAACACTTTCTGAAGCAGCCAGAGCTTGTTAACACAGCCAACACCTAAGGCAGCATTGTGTCTTTAAGCTCTACTAATATTGAACAATAATAATTTTGGTGGAGGAAAATCTTCCCCTCTCCCTGAACAGAAACAAGACAGATTATTGACTGCCATCTAGAAAGATGGATGCTGTAGCCCTCAGAGTCTATTAATATTTGATGCTGATGGATGTGAGCTGGCAGCCTGAGTTATTAATGGAGTTTGGTTCCTTGGACCTCACCCTCAGTCCATGGGGGAGAATTAACCATAACAAGAACTGGATGCCCAAAGCTCTTGGGATGCTAGGAAGGGCTGTCAATTCCAGCAAAAATGGGTGTTTCTGAAGTGTTTACAGGCATGGAAAGTCATAGGTGGGGCTGCTTAGATCACTGCCACCATTCATTCTGATTTACAGGAGACTTTTAGGGTCCCAGGAATTGTAGCTTCCCTCCTCTATCCTTGCCATGTTGGGGTACTCCCATCAGGTCTGGATTTCAAACAAGAAGAGGCTATGTGGTGGTAATTTCTGAGCAGGGGTGAGGTGTGGGACACCCTGTGCTTGGTGGCACTGAGGTGGCCTCTCCCAGGCTGGGCTGATGCAGAGCAGAGAGCAGGAGAGCTGCTCCACACAGAGCAGGGCATTTCCCACAGCTGGCCCTGACCCCACGTTCCCTAAAGAGATTTTCCATTGTTTATGTTACAGTCAGATTTGACCCCTGAAATTAGAAATAATCCAGTGGATAGATTTGGGGGTATATTTTGATAAGGTGGCCCTTCTAAGTGAAAATATTGAAAATGAAGCACCTTTGAAAGTTTGCGATGTTCTTATGGGTCATTCTGATTTGGAACACAGAGATGGAAAATACCAAGTTATTTATAGCTCAATTTCCCAATATAGCTTTAACATTTCCAGGGGTATATGTTTGATTGAATTAGCTACTCCTTCCTAGCATGGTTACCACATCCAGGCATTGCACTATCCTCATTAACCTCCCAGTCTTAATAGAAGAAAAAAAAAGAATAATCAACATAAGGAGCACAGCTGTTGATTAATTTTGCTAAATAGGATAGAAATATAAAGTACCATATTGCAAGAGTGAAGATTCAATACACACAATTTGAAATCAGTTTATTAGAATATATAACTCATTAACAGCTGGATGCATACACTGCAGCATTATCCACTCGGGCAGGTGGTGAGAGGGAGGTGGAATTTACATATCTTTAACAGTACCTGAATGCATTTCATTTCAGAGGTCATTCTCCCAAATCAAGTTCAAAATGTTAATAACAAGGTGTGCATTTATAATTAATAAAATCTTAGAGCCAGTGCTATAGTTCAAGTGCATTTTCCTCTTATGTAATTAAGAAGTTAAGTGTATTTGGCAGTTGTCACTCAGAGAGCTCTGAAGGTCTCACTTGTCAAACCTGGGGATAGAAATCTCATTAAACCAGGTATTTTTTTTCCAGTTAAGGTTTGTTTGCAAAGCACATGAGTGGATGGTGGGCAGCCAGAATGCCCAGCTCTGTCAGTCCATAAAGCCAAGTACATTAAAGTAAATGCCAACACTCAAAGGCTTGGAATAAACAGCCTGATGTTCAGCTTGTGAGAAATCACAGAATCTTTAAGGTTGGAATGGCCTCAAAGACCACCAAGTCCAGCCATCAACCAGCACCACCACTGTGTTCACCACTAAATCATGTCCTCAAGTGACACATCCACATGTGGTTTTAAGATTTCAGAAATGATGATTCCACCACTTCCTGGGCAGCCTGTTCCAATGCTGGACAACTCTTCNATCACAGAATCTTTAAGGTTGGAATGGCCTCAAAGACCACCAAGTCCAGCCATCAACCAGCACCACCACTGTGTTCACCACTAAATCATGTCCTCAAGTGACACATCCACATGTGGTTTTAAGATTTCAGAAATGATGATTCCACCACTTCCTGGGCAGCCTGTTCCAATGCTGGACAACTCTTCCTGTGAAGAAATTCTCCCTAATATCCAATCTAAACCTCCACTGGTGCAACTTGAGGCCATTTCCTCACCTGATTATCCTGTCACTTGTTACCTGAGAAAAGAGACTGACACCCACCTCACAGCAACCCTTTTTCAGGGAGTTGTATTCCTTTTGTTTGGGATAATCCAAAGTGATTACAGAAAACCAGTGAATCCACTCCAGTTGTGCCTGGCGAGGGAGCACTGCCCCCAGCACCAGCTGCTCTGTGGTCACAGAACATCAGCTCAGACACTGGAAATCCTCCTGCTGCCTCCAGCCCTGGCCCAGATGGTGTTCTAGAGGTGTCAGGATGTGGGGATGTGGTTTTGGGGTGATTGATGGTTGGACTAGATATCTTCAGTCTCTCCTAACCCTGATGGTTTTGTGGTTCTGTGGTTGGTTAATGTGATTCCCCAAGGGGTATTTTAACTCCACATCACTCTGCTCCTCTTTCCTTTTCAAAGGAATTTTCTTTTCCTTCTGGATCACTAGTTCAAATCCAGATAAGGTCAGTTGTCATAGAAATTATTAGCAGTACCAGCAGTTCTGTGTAGTACATGAAATGAGTTGGGAGTTTCATTCACACAGGATAAGGGTTCCTAAGTGGCACTAATTGGCTGTCTAATTGTCACACACAGGAGAAAGGCAGAGGATTGATTAGGCGTGGAGACTGAATGCCCCTCTGCCAGCCTGGGTTCCTGGAGCTCATTCCATAGGCATGCTGGCAGGGTAATGAGGGGCAGCCTGCTTTGGATTTTCTGGCTGTCAAGGCAGCATCTTTTCCTGCCAGGCCTTTTCAGGGCACTTGTTTTACTTCACCAAGGTCAAAGATAGCATCTTTTACAAACAGTGCCATCACTCAAAAATCAGAGACTTGCAGGATTTACTTGTGAGCAGTATATTTTAACCATTTCCATTCCTTCCCCCTGAAACAAAGTTTTTGGTCTAAAATAGGATGAGTCACACTGGTGTGAGGCAGAACTGCTCCAGCAAAGCAGATGGGGGTTTATGGTGCTCAGAAATCTGTTCATATTTCCTTGTGCTGTCTGGGTGTCTGCTGTGTGATATACAGGCTCCTGGAGGTACTTGTCACAGCATAGGGAAGCTGACATGGTGCACATTTCACTCCTGATAAATGGATCCTCCTATCAAACAGTGAAGCCTCTCACCTGCAGAAATACATTTTGACCAATATCTTTTCCCCTGAGCTATGGCACAGGTCACAGTGTGCAATGGAGTTACTTTTTAACTTGTAGTAGGTTCACTTTCCCTGGCATGGAACTAAATTATTTAAGTTTGACTCACTGAAGTAGTAAATTTAGGAGCTAATTTGCAATGTGAAAGTCAGGATTACACACAGAGGAAAAGGAAGCAAAAATACCTTGTATATGTTAATGTGTAAACCCAGCTGTGGGACTCAGTAAGTTTACTAAGGCTTAAACCTCAATTAGTGAGGTTAAACCACAATTGCTTTAAACCTTATTGTGCTCACATTTTAATTCCCTTGTTGTATCAGATGAACAGTATTAGTAAGAACTGTGTCTATCCTTTCAACCACACAAGCTGATCAGTGCACTACACACACCAGAATGCAGTGTTAGAGCATTCTGTATTTCTGTAAAATGTAAGTAATTATTCTCCTTTCCCTCCCTTTGCCCACACCTAGAGCAGAAATAGGACAGAGACCATGTTTCTGTGTTCTGCTGTGTGCCTCCTTCTCTGACATATCCATCACTCCTGGTCTGCCTTCTTCCTAAAGTCATAATCTCATGCAAATTAATTGAAAACAAATGCAGGTACCAGCTATGCATCAGAAAGGTCTGATGCACCTGCCACGTTTTCCTCTCTGCCAGCCTGTGGAAGACGAGCATGTACGAGATCCTTTAGGTTTTTAACAACCCTATTCTTAGAATATATTTTCCAAGAACCACAGAGCAATCTCTGCACGGTTTCAGACTGTATATTTTGTGATTAGTGTTTCATAAGTGATGTTTTGCTTAATGATCTAACATCTGCTCTAGGAGGTTTGTTTTTGTAACTTCCCCACCTCCTGCTGAATGAATGCCAGAAACTTGTCCCTTTCCTCCAAGTCAATCAAAGCACTAATTGCATCATAATCATGGGAAGCAGCGGTGACTGCTCAAGTGCTGAAGACTCAGCAATCAACTCACAACACTCTGCTCTCTGTTCAGAGAGAGAAAGCTTCCCTGTGCCGAGCTGGGAATTTCCTGCATGCCAGATTTCTTCAGCTGACTCTGACTTTTCTGGGTTGCAGGGAGATGACTGCACCATTCCCTGCATGGCAGGAACCTACGGAACCAATTGCTCCTCGGTCTGTAACTGCAAGAACAATGGCACTTGTTCCCCTGTGGATGGGCTGTGCTACTGCAAAGAAGGTAAACAAAATTCACATTTAACAAGTCCCTGCCATCAATGCCTGTCCCCTTTGAAGGTGGCACAGCTCTGCAATCAGGAACTTCACTATTTTCTCGTCCTCCCAAGTATCCCAGCTCAACAAGGGCTCGTCTGCAAATCCAGTCTCTGCCCTGAACAGGGGCCAGACTTCCCTGCTCTGCTGCAGAAATGTGTCACAGAACTGGGTGTGGGGGCAGAAACACTGCTCCTCTCTAGGGGAAATGCAGAACAATCCTCTGGCTGCTGGGTTTTTAGGCCTTTGCTGCCCTGTTTCTCCCAGATTCCAAAGCCACTGGGCACAAGAGTGGAGGCAGCTTCCTACCTGTGTGTCCTGCAGCCCCTGGCACTGGGCTGTGCCTGGCCTTGGTCATCCCCACCAGCCCTGACCTCACTCCTCCCTGCCCATCTCCTGTACCGTGACATGTCAACACCCCAGCCTTGTGCAGGTGTCCTCTGTCTTCTGAGCTAGCACAGGGTTCAGGATGTGGCTTTCATTAATTTGGGGAAATAAGAAGTCTTGCCTGCTCCAAGGTGACTGACATCTTTTCTTCCACACGTGTCCATAATTCCCTCCTGGACATGGTGGTGAGCACATCCCATGGATCCAGTAACCACCTGAGAATTCCTCCACTGCTTCATGGCACAGTGGCTCTTCTGTTCCCCCAAAATCCCAATGTCAGCTATGCCTGTATGACATACATAAGCCCTAAAACAGAAGTGAGGCAAATAACAATAAAATCTGGCATTTCAAACATGAATTAATGGATCACTGTAGAACCCCATTTAATGAGGGTGTATAAACCATGAGTTACTGCTCAACTCCATGACACAGAGCTGCAGTGTAATGAAAGTCATTGTGCTCCTGGTAGTTAAGATTGAGCCTTAATGGCTAGAAATGATGGCATTGGTCTTATTTTAGGTGTAATAGCTGCTTTATATTAAATAGCATTCAAAAAAAAAAAAAAAAAGAAAAAAAAAGAAGAAGAGAAAAAGAGGTAAGAAACAGGCAGCATCACATGAAAGTTCTTGCAGTCCTGTAGGTCAGAAGGTCTCCAGCTTGACAGACAGGGACTGTCCCAGCAGTTCCCAGAAAGGCATCAGACACCTAAATCTGGTTACAGCCAAGACTGTGATACCTCCATGTGTGTAGAGATGCTGGGAGATGGAGCTGAGAGGTCACAATGAAAGGATCAGCCTTTGACCCCAAGTTACTCTTAATTTACACCAAGAAACTGGTCCTAGAAACAGAGCTGCAGCTTTCCAGCTGCCTGTCTTGCTGTTTTCATGAAAACATCCCAGATATTTTTTCTCTCCCATTCCCTTAGGGTGGCAAGGAGTGGATTGTTCTATTCCCTGTTCAAGTGGAAGCTGGGGTCTGAACTGTAACCAGACGTGTTCCTGCAGCAATGGAGCGTCCTGCAGGCCAGCTGATGGCTTCTGCCTCTGCTCCCCAGGATGGCAGGGGGAGTTCTGTGACCAGCCTTGTCCTGTGAGTGTAAATAACAATTTGGGGTGGTCTCCCACCCCAATAAATCACAGTCCCCATAGCTCTGCTGAACAGAGAGCAGGGGAGGATCTCAATTTGTCTGTGATGTCTGAGGAAATCAAGTGTAAATAACAGATTGGGGTTCTAGCAGTCAACTGGATGTATTATACTTTGCATTGTATTTTATCAGAGCTATTGCTGTGTTATCTGCATTTTCTTGAACATCATTTTTTAAAGTGATTCCTCATTTGGTTCTGTATAGAAACATTAGGCACTGAGTTTCTGTCTTCTCTGTATGTTCATTTAAAAAATGCAACTCAGCATTAAGAGGGACGTGATAGATGATTTTGCACATTTCAGAACAAAAAGCTGATCACTGAGAGGCTCTTTATTTATATTTTTGAAGGATGGAACATATGGCCTTAATTGCAGTGAGCGTTGTGACTGCAACCACGCAGATGGGTGTGATCCTGTCACTGGGTACTGCTGCTGCCTTGCAGGCTGGACAGGTAAAACCAGCAATTCCCTTTGGAAACCTTGGGGGTTTGGCTCATTTTGGGGTTTGGGGGGTTATGTTGGTTTGTTTTGTTTTGCTATTGCATCAATTATAACCCTGGACTTGTGACTGCAAACTTCTAAATAATAGATTGAGACAAGATCAGCTGAACTTGCCCATATTTAAATCACTTGTGATGGTGACAATAATTGGCATTCATTAAATTTGTATTCATATGTGTTGAAGATGGCTCCAAACCTGCAGCCAGATGTTAGCCTTCTGTAAAAGCATCCTCAGGAGGGATGTAGATCATCCACAATCCTGCAGAGTTTTTCTCCTTGAACTGCCCTTTCCATAGGGGTGCAGTTGTGGGACGGTGCATCCCAGGACCATCATACCTGGCATGCAGACAGGGCATTTCTGATGAGTCATTCATGCTGCTCTAACATACAAAACTCTGATTTTTCCCATTTTCCAATGGTTCTTGTCACATGGTAGTTGCAGAGAGCAAATTAATGCTGGTTTGACAGAGCTGTAGTGATTACACAGCAGCAGAGAGGAATATTCAGTGAAGTTGGAGAGTCCAGGCTGGAGTTCTCAGCACAATTAGACCTGCACTTGACTCCACACTGATGTTCTCTTTCCAGCTTTTGACAGCAGTAGGGGGCAAGTTATTGACCCAACCATTTCACACTTTGCTGCCTAAAATGCTGGTTGATCTCTCTCTGCTCTCTGTTGAGGTGGAAATAAAGTTATGTTCCATATACTGCAGAACCACCAGTGGCACTGACAGTCAAAATGCATTTATATTAACAGCAAGTCATTTGGAAAATTTAATTGTTTTTCAAACAAGTGCAAGTTGGAAGGATGCATGGAGCAAGGCAGGCTGATCAGGCAGCCAACATTTGGGATAGTGTCACCTTTGCCATTGATTTATGCCTTCAACCAACACATGTCTTCTGTTTCTGATGGAGAGGACATCCCACAGCAGCCCAGCTCCCAGGAGCATGAAGCAAAAACTATGAAATTATGCCTAAAACATACAATGGAAATAATCTTGAAAGAATTAAATAAAATGTAAAAACACTAAGCTCTACATACTGTGTACAACAAAGCTACTTTTCTAAGATACTGGGCAAGTAACCCTGAAAAGGACATTTTTCCCCCAAGAAAATCCATTTTATAAGCTCACTTGCATCCCTTCCTTCATCCTCTTGCCTTCCTCACTGCCTGGGCAGCATTTATCTTTCTCTGAACCTCCTTGCCATCAATATGTTCATCTATCAGGCTTTAAAACTCTACTGTTCATTATTGATGATCAGCAAAGAAACAGCTGGTGGATTTTCCTGTAGTCACTGTGAGCTTCTTCAAGGGAAAAAATGGCTTTTAAGAGTACAGTAATTTGAAGAGAGATATTTATATACACCTACTTTAAAAGTTTATTACACATCTTCTGGATGTAGCATTCCAGAGGAAACTGCAGGGGCTGACCTTTGCAGGCAATGCAGACTGAAGGTGTGGCTTTTTCTCAAAGCCATTTGCAGCAAATACTTTGTGCTTACTCCCATGCACATCTGTAAATGGACATCAAATGCAGATACTAATTAATTAAAGGTAAGAATAATTTCTCATGTCCTTTTTTTAATTTCCATTTTGAGCAAGGTAAGTGTATATTAACTTGGAGGGGGTTTGCTGCGGCCTAAGCACTTTATCCATCAGTGTGCTCCTGCAGTTCTGGAATTCTTCTCTTCAGGATCACATTTCAGGGAGGAAAATATTATATCCATATGTGAGACCAGGTTGGAGTTGAAATGGTGACAGGGCTCTGTAAGGTGGAAATGTTGATAGACAGAACCAACTCGTGTTTTGTCAATTCTGTTCCAATGTTTTTTCCACTTGGCTTGGCACCAGACACAAGGATAAATTCTGCTCCTACCAGTTTGAAAGTATGTCATTTAAGAAACTCTTCAGCTAGATAATTATATTTTCATATTAAGGAGTATGGCATCAGTGAAAGATTAATCTTATCTGCAGTTGTTGTGAACTGGGCCATGATGTGTATTGCAGTGCATTTTATTAATATGAGGTGATAAATAATTCAGGCTGAAATTTTTGCTTTCTGATTTTGGTACTAATTAGGCATGGCCTCAAAAATATCAGAAAAGTTCAGTATCATGGAACTTCTGAAGGTCTTCCTGCCCACTCACACCAAACAGAGAATTCATGTGGCTTTCTGATCCTAATAGCCACAAAACTTCATCTGAAACAACATATTCTGTATGTTCATCCCAGACGTGGGACTCCCTCTTGATGTCTGTGTTTTATGTAAAGATCAAGGGGAAGATTGAACCCATTTTCTTTAAAGTGGTTTCAAGATGTTACTGATATAAACCTTCAGGGACTGATAGATGGTAAGAGCATGGAGGAGAGCTGGCAAAAGAAGGAAAAAGTCATGTCCAGAGTAGCATACAATGTAAGGTAATAGCACTCTACCATCCTTTTATTATGTCATGACTGCCACCCAAGACTATTACTCAGGACAATGATCTTCTGTGGATACCAGCTGGGGGAAGGCAATTTTCAGGAGCTGAGTGTCCCTGGCAGATGGGAAGATGATGAAGAGATCCCCACGTCTCAAGCAGGAGATCACAAAGCTGTGCAAACCAGCTGGGTGCATAAATAAGCACAGAGCAGCGAGCTGCTCCGAGCTGTGCATGTCCCCTCCCCTCAGCTCCCTGGGGAATTGCACATGTGCAGCCAGAGGCAGGAGCTGGATCAGCTCTGGGATGCTTGAACCTGGTGTCACTGCTGCCAATCACCAGCCAAGTGGCACGTGGTGCCACCAATGGCTTTGGAGAGATAGCACAGCAAGAACAGAAGCCCAAAACTACATTGGCAAAATGCTCTCTCATGTGATAAAAACAAAGTGAAGCTTGTTGAAATGGTGACTAAAATCAGATCTGTGACCTGCTGATGCCATGCAGAGCTGAGTTTCCCTCCACAGGAAGGAAATGTGGAATGCAGTGACACTGAGGGCTCAGCCTTGCACTGGATGGAGTTCTCCAGGTTGGACATATATAACCTCATGTGTACAAATAGTACCCTGGAAATCCAAACAAGTGGTGCTCATATCTACTGCTGGGTTAAAAAGGAAAAGTCTTGCTCTCAGAGGACCAAGTCTTGATTGCTCAGGCTGTTTTTTAAGGATTAATAAGGATCTCTTTCTCCACCTTTGCTGTGCATTTTAGGTACAGACACTTCTGTGCTTGCAGCTCTGTGTGTGTCCACAGGTCCCTTAGGGCTCCCAACACACCAGACATTTGTGGGAGAGGTGTTATTTTATGCACACTCAGGTAGAAATGAAAATGCTCAGTGCTAATTACATTTGGTTAATTAGGGGTCCTGCACACACTGAATCCACAGAGGGAATGGAAACACAGAAATGCTGCATGGTAGAGCAGCTCCTGTAAGTCCTTTGCAAGCAAGCAGGTCCTGGAGAAGCAGGATGAGTCTCATCTGTCCCAGGTGCAACCTCCTCTCCTGGATGCTCAAGTGACAGTGACAAGGTTACAAATTTCAGTTAGGCTACTCTTAATTACTACACAATCTGAAAGTGAACAGGTAAGACCAGCTGCCCTGGTGGCCTTGCTGGGTGAGCAGGATGACAGTGCTGCTGTGCCAGATGTAATGCTGTGGGTCTGAAATGACAGCTCCAGCTGCATTGCCTGTGGGATGCAGAATGAACTTCAAACCCCCTCAGCTTGGTCCCACCTCAGGCAGTTGCTGGCAGCAGGTCTTGCACCAGAAACAGCTTCCTCACAGATTCCAGCTGGTTGAAACTGTGTAGCCTTTAGCTGCTTCCCTCAGTAATCCCTCAATAATTAAATTAGAGCTGCTGGCCTGTCCTCTAATTTCTGGAGGTGCTTGATCAGAGCCAGGTAAGACTCCCTGGGAAGACAGATCCAGGTATTGCCCATCTTGCCCCCAAGACCTGAGTCCATCCATTTTCCCCCTCCCAGACTGATCCCAGAAGCAGAGCCACAGGCCTAGCTGCTCCTCATGCTGAGCTCTGCTCCTCCCTGAGATGAGCCAGTTGCTCCAGGTTAATTGTGGCAGTGTGTGTTTTGTTACCCTTTCAGCTCTTACACTGAGTTTAAATGGGAAGTGATCTGCATGGGGATAGATTCCACTCCTCTAAATGCTAAGGTCAGTTTAAATCCTGTTTATCTGAATTCCTTTAATCTGAAATGCTGTCTTATCTGCATCTTGTTCTGCCTTTTTTCTTGTGTGGTGCTCTGGTTTTGCAGAGCTGCTGTGGCGATGGTATCTCAGCTCCCCACTGAGCTGGGGTACCCAGAGGCTTCTCTCAGTATCCAAAGCCAAAGTTTATTCACTATATTTTAACATCCCAAAGATGTGAGGGGAAAATTAGCCTGGTGCTGTAGATATGAAGTGGGAAACATAAAAGTGTGTATCCCGTAGTTAATCATAAAAGAAGCCCATATAGATTTTCCTTAATTAATCAGGATGGCAAACACAGGTATGCAAATGATGCATGCTGCTGAGGAACAAACATCTTATTACCTTGGTGCTTTACCCCTTCAGGCTTCATTCCTGGCTCATAAGAGCAGCCTCCCTCTTTGCTGGTACACAGGAAATCAAAACACACATTTCACTGTCCTTTACAACCTCAATAACTTTCCCACGTTGCCAGAGCACAACCCCTGATGGTCTCTGCTGGTGTGCAGCTCCAGCACCGTGGCTGTGGGAGGCTGGGGCTGCAGGATTTCCACCTGTGGGCTGTGAGGGAGGGATGGGGTCAGGAGGTGCTGCTGGGCACAGACCAGGGCAGCTCCAAGGGACGAGGCTGCAGGGCTGGGAACATTTGCAGGCTGGCAGTGACATCTGCACTGTCACTCAAACACAGAAACATGTTTCTTGCCTCCTGTGGACACATTAATTCAGGAAAACTGATAAGCCTGTTACTCAAGGGAAAGCCTTTTTGAATTTTAAAGGAGCAGTGACCACTTTGACGGGGAGCTCTAAGGTATTTTTAGCTTCACTTTCTCTGAGTTCTTTCCAAGGAGGTGAAAAACCCTTGAAGGAAAAAACCCACCCTTTCCATAAAATGTATTTTGTTTGTACTAATATGACTTTTCTTTCATTGCAGCTGTATCCAATTTATAATCTTAGGGCCAGATCCTGTCCTCAACTGTACTGGGTTGAAGCCTAAATAATTCTCTTGTCATTAGTAGATCAACCTCATCTATGTGATGATAAAACTGGGAGCTGGTTTTCCATGCCTATTTAAAACCAGAAAAAAAATCTAGGACTTTTTCATTCACCTGCATCTTTTTAGCTAAAGATCCAGAGTGTTTTAGAATTCACAATGTCATGGGTTGACTTTTTTTTTTTCCATCAGATTGTTTCGTACCATTGGTTTGTAAGACAGAGCCTAAAATACCAGAATGGAGCAATAGTAAGTTCCTATTAAACATGCATTTTCTAGATGTCTAGTCCCATTATCTACACCATATTTTCCATTTATCACTTCTGGCAGTCTTATCCCAGATTTTAAAATTAATAATTTATTTCTGTGATTATTCTGTATCCTTACATTAGCTTTAAATGGACAGGAAAACTAGAAATTTCTAGAGTCAGTCTAAAATGGTGCATTTTAGCCTCTCTCCTGGCCTCTGCCTTTCCAGTGTGAAAATCTTTTCCATATGAAAGGTGTGCTTACTCTCTGGATTCGACAAGTGCCCTTTAGTCTATGAATGTAAGATAAGCTTATTAGAAATTAGCTTTAATTTTTCATTGACTTAATTTCAAGTGAGTTGATAAGATTTTAATGTCAGGCTGTGCTTAAAAATTCTCTCTTTGACAGGAACCTTTAAGGATGGTTCCTGCTGATATAGGGCTAATTTTCAAAAATATGAATTCTGAAGTTTTATCAAAGATTTCATTGATGTCCTGTCATTAATTATGTCTGTGCCTTCCTTGGCAGGTATCTGGGGGGCTCCTAATTTTCATCTGAGTGAGGTTTAGTTGTGTTTGTCCTGTGACAGATTTTGTATCTATTTCACCTTTGGTGAAATCAGTTGGATTTTTGCCACTCCTTCAGTGGGAGTTGGATCAGACCCTCAGACTATAATTAGCAGCTGCAGTAAGGCTACTGCTAAACTTCAGCATGTATGCAAATCATTGCAGTAATAATCTTATAAACACAGCAGATACACAAGTTTGTTTATCTTTGTATTTATTTTGGGGTTTAATTTTGCTTAATAAAGGACAGCTTTTAAATTTCTGAGAGAAGATAGAGCTTGGATGGCATCCTGGGTGATGCTAATTTAATGGGCTTTAAAAACATGAGACTTGACGTTAGAGGTACCCAACCCTTTTCCATTTTAATATGGAGACATTCTATATATAAGCCTGGCTGTGTGTACAATAGTCACCTATAAATAAATGTGGGCAGGAAGTGGGGAAAAATTATTTGTGCACATTTCAGCAGACTAAATCCTGGCTGTTGGCATGCTGGGTGTGAAAGGAGGAGAGGGAAGAGTGCTCAGCAAACAGCCTGCAAGCTAAAATGAGGTGTGTATATATATTTATATATTTATATAGTGGAGAGAGACTATTTACAAGAGCACGTAGTGACAGGTCAGGGGAGAGTGCCTTCACACTGCCAGAGAGTAAGGTTAGATTGGATATTAGAAAAAGTAGAAATATTCTTTATGCTGCCTTCCCTGTGAGGGTGAGGCCCTGGCACAGGTGCCCAGAGCAGCTGGGGCTGCCCCTGGATCCCTGGCAGTGCCCAAGGCCAGGTTGGACATTGGGGCTTGGAGCAGCCTGGGACAGTGGAAGGTGTCCCTGTCCATGGCAGGGGTGGAATGGGATGATCTTTAATGTCCCTTCCAGCCAAACCATCCACGATTCTGTGACACATTATGTTATTCATGAAAGAGTTTGCAGTGAAAAATGTTGTAACCATCTTCCTTCCCCCCCACACACCAAGGAGAAAGGGTGGAATTTCAACATCATTGACCACAAAAGGCTGTGGTTGTGCCCCAGCTCTTGCTCAGCTGTTCTTCACTCATGGTTTAGTTCAGGAGCTTGAACATTTCCAGCAGGAAATTTCCAGCTTTTCCCAGTTACCAGTTCCTCCTGTTTGCCTGCTGATGGTCTGCTCAGATCCTTCCCAGCTTTCTCTTCCCTCCTGGCCTGAAACTGTTCCCAGCTTTTCAGAAATAGGAAAGCTCTGAAGATGAAGCAGGGCTGTGCAGGGCTTGACTCCTTTTAGCCCCATTTTCTGCAGGTCTGCCCTGCCTGCTCAGGGCAACTCTTCCCCTGCAAGAATGCACCCTGGAGAATACCCTGGAGCAAAGGGAACCAGATCATCCTTTATTTTAGCAAACATTTTGACTTACCTAATTTCTTGTGAGGTAGGTCTCTTGCCTCAAAAGCTTTTATTGCATAAATTCCCTGGGTTGTGTGATTCATACCTGGAGATTTCTCTAGATAATTAAAATAGGGGTAGGATTAGAGCTCCACAGAGGTGCATTAGGCTCTAAGTGTATTACTTGCAGAAAAACACTTACATTAATGGGTGCATAAATTGCCCCTGCACAGATGAGAGAAGGGACAATTTAGAATTTTTCACTGGCTTCAGGGAAGGGCTTATTCTTCATTATTTAGGACCAGATCACAGAGCTTTCATTTAGACTGATGGGCTGTTACACTCAGGACTTGCCCCTCTGAATCCACTGGTGAAAAATGCTCAGCAAGAGAAGGAAGGGCTCCATGGCACGAATTTGGGAAAAAAATCATTGAAAAAAGCATTTGAGAACACCACAGAAGTTCATAGATAATGTGAGTGTGGTTGCTGTTCTCTGCTGAGTAGTTTCACTATATAAAAACAAAAATAGCTTATTTGCAGACTAGATGAGCAGCCATCAATTCTTAATGTTTCCATTTAATTTTATGAGAGATCCCTTTATGTTTTCTTCTATCTGCTGCCCTCCCCACACTGATTTTCTCATTCTTCAGCATTCTTAAATGCTGAGCTGTCAGGAATTGTGCTGTGGTGCTTCTGACTGGCTCTGAGTCAAATACTTCAGGGTTTGCCTCAGGTAGGAATAAATATAAAGATGCAAAAAGTGGTAGAAAAGCATCAAAAATTCTTTGTGAACTCTTGTTCGTGCTCTGTGATAGCCCCTCTGAGCAGCTGATCCACAGCTTGGAAAGTTCCTCCTTGTGCTCTCAGTGAATTGTCTTTTACCTTTTAGAGACTGAAGCAGCAGAAGAGTCTCTGCTTAGGAAAGCTCATGGACCTAACCTCAAATACAATTTAAATAGAATTTACAAGGACAACAGAAGTGTAACAGCAATGAGAGTATCAGGGAAAGACAAGAGAATAAGGTTAAAGAAAACATGAATGTGTGATTATAGAAGTAATTATCAGAAATAAATGTACAAATCAGGAGGCCAAGGCAGGATTCAGGGTGACCTGGGTGGCCTCTGGCTCTGTCCCTGGCACGGCCACCTGGGCTGGGTGGGGGGTGCTGCCAGTGGGATCACTGCAGGTGGGACAGAGACCAGAGGGAGGGTGCCCACCAGGGAGCAGCCCATTCCAGGGGTCACCCATGAGACATTCCCAGACCTGTTCCCAGTACCTTCAACTCCCTGCTGGCCCCTGCCACCCCAAGCAGCCTTGCAGCTTCAGCTGGAGGGTGTGTGCTGGGCTGGGTCCCCTGTCAGCAAATACAAACCACCAGTGAGGATCCATCCTGCCAGAGACACGAGCCACCAGCATTCCACTTCAAAGCCAAGCGTGACTCACCAAACCTCAGGCCTCCACAGCATTGCCTGCAGAAATCCAGTGCCTATTTTTGCATAAAAAGCAGCTCTTTCCAAAGCTATTCAAATGCCAGAAATAAGAGATTATTATGACTTCATGTCATGTTGAAAGACAGGTGGAGGAGAGCACAATGTTTGTGTTGGATTCAAATGTCTGCTGAAATCATTCCTGTCATTCCTAATTGATGTTGCATCTGTCTTTAGATTGGGACTATTGAGGGGAAAAAAAAAAAAAAAAAAAAAAAAAAA
>VZRH01004991.1:245356-308276 GCA_013397555.1 Urocynchramus pylzowi | reverse complement strand
AAAAAAAAAAAAAGCTGAAGATCTTATTCAGAGAAATAATTACAGTTATACACTGGTAGATGTAAAATTAAAGTACATGGGGGGGAGGGAACTACATCCTATAATTTTTCAAATTCCTACATCTCTGAAAAATAATTAGATGCTGGGCAGTGTGTAGGCACTGCTGCAGAGGCTACTGTCAGGGGGATAGCAGTGGTCAAAACCAGGCCACTGGTTCTCATTTATTCCATCCATTTTTGCTCTTTTATTGTTTTTGGAGTATTAGTTTCCAACTATCCAGAGACACAGCAGAGAAACAATGGCAGCTTTATTAAGAGCCAGAGACATAATCCCCAAGCACGAGTGCAATTGCAGAAGCTGGAGAGGGAAAAAAGGGAGTTCTGCTTATGTCTGGCTTTCAGGAATTTTACCCTCCAAAGTCCTTCAGCATGATGTAGTTATGGGCAGCACTAAATCTGCATTACTTTGACAAACTTTCTTGAAGCCACTGAAGATTATTAATGGAAGCAGCCTGTGAAGGGGTTCTTCAATAGATGCCTCACATCCCAGTTGTATAGCTTGGGGGGCTTTTGCTCTTCTTTTTCTTGCTCCTTTTCCTGATGCTTGTGTAGATGTTGGATTAATCCATCACAGTTGATTTGTAAATTTGAATACAAGGACTGACTTCATCTGGTCAAACTTGAAACTGCTCTATGTAAGACAGACACAGGTTTCTATCAACAGCTTCCCACTGCCAGAGGGCAGGGATAGATGGGATATTGGGAAGGAATTCTTCCCTGTGAGGATGGGGAAGCCCTGGCACAGACTGTCCAGAGCAGCTGTGGCTGCCCCTGGATCCCTGGAAGAGTTCAAGGCCAGGCTGGACGGGGCTTGGAGCAGCCTGGGGTAGTGGAAGGTGTCCCTGCCCATGGCAGGGGGTGGGACAAGATGAGCTTTATGTCCCTTCTGACCCAAACCATTCTGGGATTCTCTTCCTCCTCTACCTCTCTCCCTGCTGCTTTCCTTTTTCAGGATTATCTACAGCTCCACATGGGAAGATCTGTGCCCAACCAAACGGCTTCACCTTTGGGAAGTCTGGGCTGAGTTACCCCAGATATTCTCATGTCCCAGGCAGCAGCTGCTTGGACACCTGGTAGAAAATTGTCCTGGGGGGGGCAGGAGTTTGGAGTAGCTCTCCTGTGTGATTGTCCCTTGGAACAGTTCAGTTGTGACTGCTCTGGTGGGCTGAGTTGAGCCCAGTTTGTGTTTTCCACAGTAATTCAGGCCCTCAGGGCTGGTCTTCCTTCCACCATGTGTGCAAAGGAGGTTGGTGTGGGGGAAAGGGAGTGAAGCCACTCCTGGGACTGTCAGCTAAATGCCATGTACAGAGCAGTCCAAAGGGAATCCCACTGGAGAGCAGCCAGTGCTTGCAGAAATCCAATACCCCAAATCCCTGCTGGGCCATGGAGAGTTTGTGGCTGCTGTTTCACAGAGTAAATTAAAGCCACAGTGGGCTCTGCTCTTACCTGGGCTCTGCCTTACTGCAAAATTTTGCCCATGTCCAGTGGATAACTACAATTTTATAAGTTATGTGGATTTCATTTACAATTCACCCCCAGAACATTGTTTAAAAAGGTCTTGGAAGTGTAATTTTTTACCAGTGTCTGCAATTGTGAACCACAGCCTCGGGCTGGCAGATAATTCCCTGGTATCCAGGCAATAGAGTTTATGTATAGAACTGCTTCCTACAGCTTCAAGGACTTCTGATAGTTGTCTTTCTAATTTCTGCACCATGCATGTGAAACCAGGACTTAGTTCATAAATTAGGAATCTGTGGTTGTAACACGAGGTAGTACAGAGGTGTGTCAACTTCAGCACTTTTTGTAGTTCTGAAAATTGAAAACTAATTGCTTATCAGAAATGTTCATCAGCAAGTTCCTAAATAAATATTAAAGTTTTACATTACAGAATCTTGCTGCTTCACTGACTCTGACTGTAAAGTAGCTGGGAGGGACAGACTCCCCCTTCCCATGCTGTCAGGTTAGGGAATTGTAAAATTAAGGTGCTTTTTCCAGCACAATTCCATAAGACTTGCATGTCCAGATGCAATTTTAACTGCTCATTTATATTTGCAATTCAATGCATGTAGGAGCCTTCAAAAATGAAGTCTTCCATGAGAATTAACTTGGAGTCATAAAAAGTAATAAATCCTGATTGCGGCACCATCTCGGTCGTCTTCTGGAAATGTACAAATAAATAAGGGCTGTAATGGGTGCCAGTGGCTTCTGGAAAGTTTCCTTTTCCCCCTTTCCCTTTTGCTACAACAATCAGCTCCACAATGAGTCATTGCCTTCGTTAGGAGAGGGAAGACATCCCTCATTACTCATTACCAAAGGAAGGGCTTTGCTGCTGCAAGAACAGCCCTGGCATTCAAATTCAGGTACCTTCCACAAGAAAAGAGTCAGTGTCATTCTTCCCCAAACTTTGTCAAAAGAGACAAGAAATAATGCTGTTTAATTGTCCCCATTTATAAATAGCCCATCCACAATGACAGAATTGTAATTTTAATGCTGCAATCAGGAGGAAAAATGCACATTTTTCTATGTTTGTGTCTGAATTTCACTTCAGGGAGCTCACACTGAGACTCAAGGCTATAAATGATCATATACATGTATTTATAAATACAAAACACATTTATTTATTTATTTATTTATAATTTATTTTCTGACTTTTTAATTACAGAGCACTGTGGATAAAGGACATAAATGTACACACAAAGCACTTATTTAACTAATCCAAGGATATATTTAAAAGGGAGCAGGGAAGACTTTAAAATAATTTCTTAAAACAATGTTTTTTCTTGATTTTACTAATATAAATGTTCCTTGTCTCTTTTCACAGTCCCTTTTTTCAGATTTATTTACTTGGATATGAAGGAATTGAGCTTGTATTAAGTTTTTACTGTATTTTAATGTGGTTTTTATTAAGCTGTACAGAATGGTCCGTGCCTCTTTATAAATAAAGCTAAGATCATGTATTACTAGAAATCACATTTCAAACTGTACTTTTGCCAGACTTGGTTAAGATTTTCTAGGAAGGGACATTATAATTGTATGATTAATCTTCAGAAAAGGGAAATTTTGGCTCTGCAGTATTTCTCACTGTGTTAACTTCAGAGATTTATAAAACCAACTTGAAACTGCACTGTAAGTGTATTTATAATGACTTTCAGCTGATTTAATAATGCTCAGAGTTTGGTGGCCGTACAGATCACAGCTCCCCAAATGCAGTGCATTGCCTCCAGCATCCAGATGAAGTTATCAGAGGTGGAGGAAATGATTGGGATTGTGTTTCTGCAGAGAGCTGCACTAATCCAACCCCTGGGCTGCTTTGATCCCATTGTGCAGGGGGACTTGTGCATGGGTGACAAAGAAAGAACATCTCAGGTTAGGGATGATAAAGAACATCTCAGGTCAGGGACAGTAAAGAACATCTCAGGTTGGGGATGGAAGCCCAGCTGGGGTGTGTGGATACCCCCCAGTCTCAGGGCCCGGCTCCCACTGGGGTCATGTTCTAAGAAAAATTTCCAAGGCAGTCTCTGATCCATTTCTGCTGTTTTTAGAAGCTCCTGCCAGTGCCACTCCCTGCAGCTGGCACTGCTCAGTGTCCCTCTTAGTTCATGCTCCTGCAAACCCATCCAAGGAGCCCTTGATCATGCAAATAGCCCTGCTAATTGCAGGTATTGGTACTGCCTTATTCCAGTGGAGTGAGAGCCTCTCAGACACGGTGTGCAGGATCAGCTCCTTCAATCACATTTATATGTGACAAGCCACAGCACAAGGTTGTTTTTAAAAGTCACCAGTTTAAACAAAGCCAGTTGAAACCATGCCAGAAACCTTGTGTTAAGTTTCCTGGCTGTGTGCTCCTTTCAGTGTTTCCAAGCTTTGTTCTTCATAATAATAAATATCAAACAAGCACCCTGGGAAGCACTGGGAACTGGATTGGCAGGTCTCAGTCTCCATTTAACATGCAAATGCTCAGCCTGTGCTCACATATGGCCACTTGCTGGATCAGAACTCAGTTCATTCACACAGAACTGGGGAGTTCTGGGGGGATGTGGGGTATGTGCACAAAACACCAGAGCACAGGGGTTTAAGCCAGGAAGGGAACAGAACACAAAATAGAGTTTAATTTACTTGTGTTCAAGAATCCAAATACTGAACATGTTTTTGCAAAATCCTGATTTTTCTTTTTATGGTCGTCCAATTCACAACAGGTAAATAATCAGGCTTCAATCAACTGCCTATTTCCAGACCAGTTATTTTAGCTATTTTGTGACTTTAAAGCAATTCCTGACCTTCATCTCTTGGATGACATGCAGAGTTTCTTTAATGGTGCTGAGGACTGAACAGGCACCCACTAACTCCTACAGAATTCACCTCTCTGGCATTTTCTTAATTTTCACTTTATTAAGCAGATAAAAGAGGAGCTGTTTCCTTCCCAGACTCCGTCGCTGGCTCTGAGGGACTGTGAGGCATCAGTCCAGCCAAGCATTTCTTTGATCAATGAGCAGAATAAGAGTTGTGGGAAGCCTAACATGTGGCTTTATGTCCTTAGGCATCCACTGTGACAACATCTGCACCCAGGGCCGCTGGGGACCCAACTGCTCCATCTCCTGCAGCTGTGAGAACGGGGGATCCTGCTCCCCTGAGGATGGAACCTGTGACTGTGCACCAGGATACAGAGGGCCCTTGTGCCAGAGAAGTAAGATTTCCATAGCTGGCAGAAGCAAGGCAGGTAGAAATGCTCCTTTATGTCACCAGACAGACAAATCCAGTTTCTGAGCTGCTTTAGCTCATGACTTCCTGAGGGCAAAAGAGCCTGGAAAATGCTCCTTCATCAAGAACTCTCCTGCACTGAGCTGTGCCTTGTGTTTCTTCTTCTGATCTCACCTGGAGGTCACAGGTGACCTGGAAGGAGGAGCAGCACCTTTACAAACCAAGGCTGGCAGGACACAGATTTGCAGTGAAGTCAGACCTGTTAAACAGTCAGCCACTACCCATCATATAATGACAAGTGGATGAGCGTTGGCATCAAAATAACAAGGCAATGTTTTCTTATATGCCAGAAAAAGAAACACAGCAGCCCAAAATAGCTCCTGTTTGATGCTCTGCTGCTACATATTAAAATGTACCAAGCAGATAAAAATGCTCTCATTTGCTTTATCTGGGAAGCTGCATTTGCCCCATAGGGACCCTAGTTCACTGATCCAAACTACACCAACCATCTTCCCATGTAAACAAGAAGTGGATTTGTCTTTCTTTTTTTGTTCAGCATTTCTTCTTCTTCTTGCTGTAAGACATTCTGCATGCCCAGTTCATATATCCCCTTTGATTTCACCAGTTACACTTGACACTAGAACACACTCATCTCTAAAAATAATTTGTAGCTGACAGTTTTTATTTAAAGCCATTATAACGATGACCTCTAGCACTGGTGTAGTTAATGGCCTATAAGCATTTCCATTATAAACCCCAATTTCCAGGTGCTTCAGCATATCTGTGTAGCTGTAAAACCTCTCTCCAAGGCTAAAATGTGGTGCTCAGAGCTTCAGGGAGATGAGGAAGAAAATGTTTTACAAATTTGAAACCTTAAGAGTGCAAAACTTCCAGAAGTTAATAGTTTCTGACCTTTCTGAGATTAAAAAAAAAAAAACCCAGCTTAATTCTATCAGCTGTTGGCACGCCAGCTACAAGAGCAAACCTTGTGCCCAGTCTGCAAGCCCAGGAATCAGGCTGCTCCCTGAGGATGTTTGCTAAGGATCTAATGGGGAAAAATTTTCCTCCTCACTGGGGTGACAGCAGAGGGATCCTGTGGATGCTTCTGCTATTGCTTCTGTGAGTATTTGGCCTGGGAATCCAGCTTGCTTCCAGCTCTTTTCTGGGATTCAGGCTCAAGAATACCTTGTGAACAGGAGACCTTGCTAAGCTTGTTCTCAAAATCATCCACATTTTTCTCTTAGAAATTCATTTAGAAATAGGATTTAGGCTGTTTTATTACAAGACAGAGCTGAGGATGATACTGAAGATGATACTTAGCCAACTTGTTCTGTCCATGTAATCAGGATTACATGAGACACTGGGATGGTTTAGAGCTCTTAAGCCTGCAGAAATGTCTCCAGGAATGATCCAGGTTGTTTTATAGCTACTGCATCATCAACCAACCTGTCAGCTAAGCTCCAGCTGGAAATGTGCAGTGGGGTAAGAGCCTGACACCCTCTGAGAACATACAGTCCAAGAGAAAATTCTCATTTGCTGGAAAAATAGAACAGACATGATTTAGTAACCACTGAGCCAGAACTATAGAACAGAGAATCACAGGAGTAAAAATAAAAACATATAAAGTTATTTTTACTGTCACTTACTGCAATTTAACATTTCTTTGTGTTATCTGTTGCAGTGAATGTTTGGACAGTGAATGCTTTTTCACTCTACATGCTCTTAGAAGCAAAACTCTGCTTTTAGAAGAGATGCTGAGCCATAATCCTGATTCTATACCTGATGCACAAATTCTATAATAATTTCAATCCAGGTTTTAGGCAAAATAAGCACACAATTCATTACAAGTTTACTCAGCTATCTGATGTGATTACTGATTCAAACCAGGTGATTTTGTATGGTGTTACATAATTACCATTATTGGCTTCTGTTCATGACTTGATGGCTGTTGCTTCTCCCATGAAATGTATGAAATGACTGCCCCAGCTGAGCACAGGTATTGCACCAGATAGGTTTGGAAATCAGCTTTTGGCATAGTAGTATTTGTTTCCTAATACACCTTCTCTGATTTCTTGACTCAATTTGCATTTCCTTCTGAGTTTCTGTTGTTTGTACGTGTGTGCCAGCGTTTCTTTTTCTATCTATCCTAAAATCTTTGGAATGTGTGTTATTAACCATATCTGCTGTGAGGTCTCAAACATCTTAAACTCCTGTTTTGTCAAAGTGTTCAGGTTAGAGAGACTCAAATGAGTGTCCTGAGAGAGAGAGGCTGCTGGGAACTCTGCTGTGGTGTTAAATAGCCAAGGACTTCCATGAGGAAGGAAGGAAGGTGGGAATGTTTGAACACAGGAGCAGTTTTACCCAGAGCCTGCACTTTATTAGACATGGAACAATCCAACAGGCTTCATCGTTTCAGCTGTCCACAAAATTGTGGGTGATAAATTAAGAAATATTGGTTTGGGATTAAGACAGACAGAGAATTCTCGAGCTCTGAGTGATGAGAAAACATTGGAAAACCTGTGACAGCTTGGTTTGTTCTGTTTGCAGTTTGCCCCCCCGGGTTTTACGGCCACCACTGCAGCCAGCCGTGTCCCCAGTGCGTGCACAGCAATGGTCCCTGCCACCACGTGTCCGGCCACTGCGACTGCCTGCCCGGCTTCTCCGGCCCCCTCTGCAACCAAGGTACCGCCTCCCTTCCCGAGCGTCTGGGGCTCTGCAGCGACCCCCATCCCATGCTTCCTGCCTTTTTCACTTGTTTCAGCAGTTTAGATCCCAAAAAAATCTTTCCTTCAGAGGGAAAATGCAAGCAGGTACTCAGTCACCCTCTTGTAAATACGATGCGCTCCTGGTTTCATAAATAAACCAGCTCTGCCACACTGGATTGAAATGCCTGTGGAATGAGACACCTGCTGTAAATACATCAGCATCCAATGGCTTCATTTTTCTTGCTGCTCAGCCTGTCCTCACCTGAATGTTGATAGCACCGTGCTGTGATCTTTGCAGCAGGACAGGGAGGTACTGGTTAGGTAAAGGCCAGCTCAGGTGAACAATCCCAAACACCCATTTGTGCACAAAACCTCATTGACACTGTGCAGGACCTGGCTGGGAATGGCTAAACCATGGGCACAGGTGCAGAAGACAGGAAAGTTTGCACTGAGGCAGAAAAGTAAGTTCATTTTCACAGGTGAAGAGGAACTTCAGCTCCCCCAAACACCCATCACCTTTCTGTACCTTTGAAAGTTCCACATTTAACTCCAGGTGTCATTTTCATCCTGAAAATACCCACAAAATCCCTCAGCCTTCTGCACTCTCAGTTGCTGCATACTGCAGTGGGTATTTTCTACAGAGATATTTAAAAGAAGTGATTTGTAGTGGCCACTGCCCCTGTGAAGTCACCATCCCTGCCAAAACTGAATGACACTTTCAATGACCTGCTTTTCAGTAAGGTGGGATTGCAGGCAGCAGTTACCCAAAATCATTAAAAACAGATTAAATATAACCATGGGGTTTTTTTTCCTGTGCTGTATAGTCAACTAAACATTACACCAATTAATTTATTAAAATGAACGTATTTCAGTGAATTTGTCCATTTTATGTGAAACGTTAGCCAGATTTCAAAGCATAAGCAGGTCTAATTATCCTCTTAAGAAAACTATTTTATTTTTGCTCAGATGTTCAGCACTTCTGGTTTTACTTTGAAATGTTGATCTATCTAGCAAATTAATCTTAAAATATTCATGTCCTAATTAAAATCAATTTGTGTTGCAGTTTGTCATAGTGAGTTAACATGTAACTTTATTTTGTAGAAAGAAAAATGCTAATTAATTTTCCATTAGAAAAACGTGAAATGAAGATTTCACTTTGGAATTTTCATTTCCTTGTGCCATTGGCAGGAGGAACATTCTTCCACCAGCAGTATGTGCATGTGAGGAGCTGTGTAAACCCCAAAACTGCACAGGTTGACTCAGTTGTGCCAAGGATTCCGAGCTGCAAACAACTGAACAGCTGTTTTATGAATATCTTTCCCAATCCCAGAGTGAGATGGGTTGATAATAACTTGTTATCACTGCTAGAACACACCTGACATCCCACAGGGACTTTGGGAGTCCCACTTCAGAGCTTTCCGAGCTAATTAACATCCCAGTCTGTGTTGTACAGTCAGGTTGCTGCTGAAGAAAGCAGCATTAGGCCTTGTTTTACATCTCTCTAAAATGATTGAGACATTTAAAAAGTGCTTGGATTTGGATCTCACATCTTGACAAGAGTCTCTCTGTCAGTCCACAACTGGGTTGTTTAAATTAGGGAGAAGAATCATTTCATCATCTCTCTGTGCTGACATTCCAGAGGGCATCATCCCATTTCCCAGAGACAAGGGGAGCTCCTATGGAGGGAACCCCTCTGCCAGCTCTGCCTCTGTGCACCAAAGCACCAAAGTGTCACCTGGTCCCTTTGCCAGCAGCTCTGTTTGGATCACAGAGCTTGCCCTGATCCATCAGTATTCCACAGTGCAGAACAAATCAGCTCCTCTTCTAAGGAAGTCCTTTGAGAATGCAGTTTTTTGTACGTACAAACCCCAGCCTTCATCGAGGTGGTATCTCCATCTCAAAGATGCCATAAAAGAGTGCCTGGAGCTGCTCTATGCAGAGCACTGGAAAGGAATAAATGGTGTGGCCTGTCCAGGAGCCTGGGCTGACAGATCAGTTCAGTTTTTGCTGTCTGTGATAGGAGGGTTCTGCTTTCCTTCTCTCTTTGTGTATTCTTTCCATCCTGGCTGTGTATTGTGTTTAGTTTTATCTCTTTTCACTTAGGAGCAGTTCTGTTTAGCACACAGTGTGAAAGCCAAACCCAACTTTATCCACTCCTACAGATAAGTCCATAGTCTATAGGAACACAAGCACAAAACAATACTCTGCTGTTGTAAGAGCAGAGAATGGCATATTATATAAAAGCCAATGAATCACAGCTCAGGATTTCAATCTGTGGCTGATTCACAGTCAGGATAGATTGAGGTCACCTGCAGAGACTACTTTTGAGAAAGTGAGAGAGGCTGAAGTGGTAAAACAGCTGCATAATTCAGGGAAGTGCCTTAATCACTTTTTTGACATCGCTATTATTTACCAGGATACAAGTCCAGTTCCATTTGTTACCCTCTTTGCAAAGATGGACTGTATGTTTTATCTTGTTTTGAAAATACATCTGTTTTTGTCAGGGAACACAGCCAATAAGAGCCCAGAAATGAAACATTTCATTCGTTACTGAGCAGAGCTCTCCATCAACTTTAACGTTAAAGATTTCCAATAATTTGGTGGGAGGTTGAAGATCTACATGTCTATTAGTTTCCTGTCACTGTGCTTAGGATGTGAGAAGATGACTCTGGAAGAAATTGAGAGTTTCCTTTCTTCCAACTTCACTTAGGTGGGCACACAGGGAGAGGTGCTGATCTTGTTGGGATACAGCACATTTGTTAAATAGCTCTCAGTCAAACAGATATATAGCATACATAAATATAAATATCTATAAAATCCTTGGAAACCAGATCAGTCCCAGTCACTCATGGCTGCTACTCACTGAATTCTCCTAAGGTTTTCTTGTTCTCTTCCTCTCCTAATGACCCCTCTTCTCTGTTTTGTCTCTCCTCTTGTAATCCTTCTATACTGCCCTTCAATAATTGCAATCTTCTGATGTCACGGCTGTGACACAAATTAACACAACTCACAGACGATGTTCCAGCATCTGAACAGGAACAGGAAAAGACCACTTTATTTTTCAGACCTCAACATTTATAGAATTCTAAAAGTGACAGTGGATTGGAGGACGACATTGTTACCTTTCCAACCACACTGGTCAGACTAACAGTCCATCAAAATTCTCCTCCTACACAGAAGAATGCAAACAATCATTATTTACATGAAAGTGTGTGAGAAACTCCATTACAAGAATGTAAGCATCAGAAAGCTTAGAAAATCTCAAAAAAACAGGGTAACATTCTGACTATATTAGCTTCATTTTCCAGCAGAAAAATGGATTTTGATATGACATTTTCCTATTGTTTTTACTCCTGGGACACAAGCAAAATGGGCTCAACTACTTTTCCTGCTTTCCAGAGGAATTTTGCTTCATCAAAGAAGAACTGTTGTAATTAATTTTATCTCTAATTGCTAAATGTTGAGTCCTGTGATTTCCTCACATTCCTTTTGAAGATCCTTCAGTGAAGTGCCTTGTGTTTTCAGTGTGTCCCAGTGGGAGATTTGGGAAGGACTGTGCCGAGGTGTGTCAGTGCACCGAGAACGGGACCTGCAACCCCATCGACGGATCGTGCCAGTGCTTCCCGGGCTGGATAGGGATGGACTGCTCCCAGAGTAAGCAAAGGGGCATTTTTCCACCTCTGCCTTCAAATATCCTATTTTTGTGTTTGTTTAGTGCTTTCTGAAAGTTAAAGACAGATTCTGGGGAAATCCCTGTTGTATTACAGCCAGTGCCTTACTCTCTTTAAAGTGGATTTCTATTAATTAAATCTAAGTTATCTTTGGAGAGAATTATTTTCTACATTTGGAGTTTGCATAAGCCCTGAGTAGCTTTTATTCCAGGAAGGGGAGGTCACAAGCTCTTATCAGAAAAGAAAGCTCCATGCTCCCTTTTAATTTCTAGCTGGATTCCTTTTTATTTATTTTTTTGAAATCATTTTCTTTCAGCTATTACATTTAGACATTATTAACCAGTAAATGTTTTCATGTACCAAATCCCTAGAATTGAGAAATTAGGTAGCTGAAATATTTCTATTAAATGTAATTTAATTGTAAAAGTCAATGTGGCCTTGTAGGGATGAAGGATTTCTTTCTGAAAATTGCCCAGGTAGAAGATTGGCATTTGCTGATCCCAAAGTGTCATTTCCTGAGAGCATCCCTTAATTGAAGCTAGATCACAGAGGGAGGCAATATCCGATCATTCAGAAATGTTACTTCATATTCAGGATACAACTAGCATATTAGACAGCATTCCAGAGTAAAATATATTAAACTCCAAGTGATAAAGCAGGAATCGGATAAAAACAGACGGCTGTAATTTTGCTTTTATTGTGTGTCTTCCACAGGCAGAATATTGCTGTCACTCAAAAACAGCAGAAAATAAAAGGGAAAAAAGACAGAAAGCTGCACATATTCCTCATTATATTTAGCCATCTAATTGGGAAATGTCTGTTAGTGTCTGTTAACCTTGAAAAAAGATAGTTCTCCTTACAGAGCAAGGCAGGCCAGGTCAGCAGGACCAGTTTAGCAGGCAGCACCGGGCTGGGGGCACTCTGTGCTCTGGATGAGCAGAGGGGGACGTGGCTCTTTGCTCAGTTACTCCTTGCACACAAAGGGAACCTCTCCCAAGGTGACCCTGTCCCACTCCAGGCTCCCGTGGGCACCTGGCCTCCCTTCCTGGGCTATTTCTGGCCCTGTGTTCCTGTTAACCTGGAATGACCTGGACTTGGAGTTGCTCAGGAGATAATTTTAGCTCCAACTCCAGAGCCAGTTCTGGATTCACTAACAGCCCCTGCAGCTCTGCCTTAGAACAGCATTGGAAAAGTATTTCTGGTTGCTTATAGCACAAACACTTCAGGCCAAATCGTGCTCAGCTTTACATTGTGCGAGTCCAGTGACCTTTTGTTTGATTTACGTCATGGCAGGGGTTTTTTGGCCATTCAGTCTGGCTTCAGAGGTGTCTGTCAAATGCCAGAAACTTCCATTTATCATCCATGGAGCCATTGGCATCCATGGAAATAGGCCTGGTGTCTGTACTTTCAGGTTTCCTGGGAACCGTGCCTTATTAATTCATGTCTTTAGCAGGAAGCAATGGAAAGTGCTTTTTAAAGCAAAAATATAGTTGTTATATTGAAGGCCTATCATAATTTTGGATCTTTTAGTCTGGCACTAATAACTGTAACTTACTGCATTCATTTTTGGAGGGAGGCTTACAATAACTTTTTTTAATGTATTAATATTGTACTTGTTGAAATATAAAATAGACCTGGAGATTTTAATTTAATATTAGCCCCCCAACAACAATGGCAATCTGAATTTGTGGATGGGAATTCATACTGGAAGAAGTTTTCTTTACATATTTTTCATGATTGGAGTAGCACTCTGTGCTTCAAATGAATGTGGTAATTTTAGTGGTTGATTGCATAGCAAAGTAAACCTGAATAGCTGGGCTTTATTATGCAAGAATTCCAGCATGTCAAAAAGAAAATTAAATTACCTCCATATCTTGCAACCCTGCCTAAATTGTCCTCACAGTTAATGCCAGTGAGGCATGGAGAGTGGCCACAGCACAGAGCGGGGTCGTGTCGAGGGTCACTGGCTCACTGCAGCAAAGACCTGATCCTGCCTCCTGCCCTCACAGAGGATCGTGGGATCACAGAATCCTGGAATGGTTTGGCTTGGAAGGGACCTTGAAGCCCATCCCATTCCCCCCCTGCCATGGGCAGGGACACCTTCCCCTATCCCAGGTTGCTCCAAGCCCCAGTGTCCAACCTGGCCTTGGACACTTCCAGGGATGGGGCAGCCACAGCCTCTTTGAGCAACCTGAGCCAGGCCCTCACCACCCTCACAGGAAGGAATTTCTTCCCAATATCCCACCTATCCCTGCCCTCTGGCAGTGGGAAGTCATTCCCTGTGCCCTGTCCCTCCATCCCTTGTCCCAAGTCCCTCTCCAGCTCTCCTGGAGCCCCTTTAGGCCCTGGAAGGGGCTCTGAGCTCTCCCCAGAGCCTTCTCTTCTCCAAACTGAACATTCCCATCTCTCCCAGCCTGGCTCCAGAGCAGAGGGGCTCCAGCCTTTGCAGCATCTCTGTGGCCTCCTCAGGACTTGCTCCAGCAGCTCCAAATCCCTCTGCTGCTGTTCCCAGGGCTGGAGGCAGCTCTGCAGGTGGGGTCTCACCTGAACAGGGCAGAGGGGCAAAATCCCTTCCATCGACCTGCTGCAAGAAGTCCCTGTGCCAGGGAGAGGTTACAGGGTGGCACCAGGGTTTGGAGAGCAATTGGTGGCTTGGAAGGACCAGCCACTGTCCAGGAAGGACTGGTCACTGTCCAGGAGTCACTGCCAAGCTCAGCTGTGCAAGGTTCTGCCTTTGCTCATGTCCCACAGCTTCTCCCTTTATTGTTGCTCCTCCACAGCACTAACACAGTATCATTGCTTTCTTTTTTGTCAGCTGACGAATGTTTTTTGTTTTCATAGCTTGTCCCACTGGGTTTTGGGGCCCTGATTGCTTTCATTCATGCAACTGCCACAACGGAGCACTGTGCAGCCCCTACGATGGAGAATGTAGATGTACCCATGGTTGGACGGGGCTCTACTGCACTCAGCGTAAGCCTTTCAGAGACAGGGAATCTGTCAAAGTATGTGCTGCTACCTCGTGTCTCTTCCAAGTATTGCAGTTTTCCCTGGAAAACCACATGCTCCTTACTCCTGATAACCTCACATCACCCCTAAGAAAATAGTCCTGAAGCTTTCCAAGGTTTTTTATGCCTTTGGCGCTCGGTAAAGCAGGGGAAAATCATTTAGATTATTGATTCATTGTTAGAATTTGCACAGTCAGTGTCCCTGCTTGTTAATGCCCCAGTATTTATGGTCTGATTTAGGAAAATGGTAGAGATTTCTCACCCTAGTGCCAAATTACCGGTATGAAAGAGGAGATCCAATTCTGGTGAGCCTTTTAAGAAGGTTCTTTCACTTGCAAATAATTGATTGATCCCTGGTCTTCCAGAGACTTTCTGTTTAGCATCTTCTTTCACTTCTTGAAAATGTAGTTTGTATAGATGGGTCAAGTTTTCATTCTTCTGAAACACTTAAGAGGCAATTCTGTAAAGATGAGAAACATTACTTCAAGAAAATTGGCTGTCACAGTATCTCTGCATTTAGACCATCAAATAAATGTCATTAAATATACAGAGGCTGAAAATCCATAGATTTATACGCCCACATACTTTGTGCAGATAACACATCTGAGTTTGACTTTCAGCTTATTTCTTTCTCTTTCCTTGTTCTGATTGCTGAAAGGTTGCCCAGCTGCTTTTTATGGGAAGAACTGTGCCAATGTGTGCCAGTGCCAGAACGGAGCCGACTGTGACCACATCACTGGGCAGTGCACGTGCAGGACGGGATTTACAGGCAAACAGTGTGAGCAGAGTAAGTACCAGTGACCTCAGTCCCCTCTTTCTCCAGAGAGGGGGTTATGTTTCAGAATTCTTGCACAAACTGGCTCTTAAATGAGGTGTTGATGTCAGCAGGACAATGACCCCAGGCACCTTATATAATCCATAGGGAGGAGAGGGCACCTCTGGAGAACTGGACAGCCTAAGCATAAAGAAATTCAGTGAATCCCTGCAAACTGGGCCTTTCGTTCCCAGGCTAAAGTTAGATGAGAGAAAGCAAATCACTGCACTCAGTGCTGACTGGATGGGGCCTTCCCAAACAACTTGTGCCTGATTAATACACACCCAGCCCTAAAGCTGCCTCAGGCCTTGTTAATGCTGCTGAGAGCAGCAGCTCAGGTTTCCCAGTGCACGAAGACAGAAGGGTTAAAAGGAACAAGTCCTTTCTGCTCTCTACCTTCCAAAGAATACTGGGGATATGGGGCTTTCCCACAGAAGTTATGATGTAGACGTGGACCAAATAAAGATTCATCTTGACAATGAAAGCAAATCAAGGGAAACAAGGTTGCTTGCCATTTTGGGAAGGGTCTGTGTTTAGCTTGAGCAGTGAGTGTTTCCCAGTGAACCTCTATTCCCTTGCAAGGGACCTGGAATGTCTTCCTGGAATTGTTGTCTGTGTCCCACTGAAATATTTAGCAGGCTATGCCAAATGGTTTCTTTAAAGAACACAGAATGAGGGTCCTGGAAACTGGATGTGCTGTAACTGGATAATTGCTTGTTTGTCCAGTGCAGTAATTCACAAGGAAATTCTCACCCACTTACTGGGATTCTAAACACAGGTGTAATCCACCTCATCTTCCCAAGGCATTAATTCCACAGTGTTCCCTCACTTTTTTTGGCAGTGAGGTAATTCAGTAACATTCCTGCCAGGTTTGCAAGGGAAGGCTTTTTAACTGTAGCTCGCTACATGCATCTTTATGGAAGTATTTGTGCATGCAACTTAATTCATAAATATGTTTTTGTACACACTTGCATTTAGCAAAGTGAGTATCTCAGGGCCAAATTTGTGTGCTCTTGGGGGATTGCACATGGCACCACTGTAACTCTGTAAGTGGCAAACTTCATGGAATTTGAGGACACTCTTCACTGCAGCCACGAGCAAAACAGGAAACTAAAGAATCCCACAGAGAACTGCACAATAGCAGATTTTATACAAGGAGCTGCTTTATTATTTGACCCCTGTATAAAGCCTGAGGCTTTCTTTTCTATCCAAACTACAAATGTATTTATTTACTTGTTTTTCTACTGTTTAATCTAAAAGAATCTCTTCATTAAGGCTCCTTCCTTCTCCAAATCCTGCTGAATGGGCAGTCACACTGCATTGCAGATGAAATGCTTAATTGCAGGCATCATTTCTGTGGTGCAGTCCCAAAATTTAGGCCTTATTCATTTTAAGTAGGCTGCAGGCTAATAAAAGAATGAGCATTAATTGTAATAATTTTATTTTTTTCTTTGTTTGAGTACCAACAGATTAAAGATACGATTTTAATACACACTGCAAATCAATAAACAGATACTGCCTATGGTTCTCTACTAAATATTAAATTTTGGCTACCAGAAGCTACTTTGAGGCTGACATTGGGGAGGTGTTGTTATGCAATGAAAAACATTTGCAGTGGCACACAAGGAGCCACATCTTGAACAATATATCCCACAGGATCATAGCAAGGGTGCATGTTTTCAGTAATGCAGCTTCTCCATGGAAATAAGTGGGATGTGACAGACATTGTTTCATTCAATTTATTCTTGAATGGTGCTTCCAGAAGTACAGTAAGCTGCCTACGGATTTATTGTAATAGCCCATCATGGTAATTGTATGAATAAATTTCTCAGCTGGACATTCAGTCATTCTGTCTATGATAGAAACACAAAGACAGGATAGAAATTCCTTCTGTATTCAGAATTCTGACACCAAAGCAGAGCAAATCAAACCATTCCGATGCTCAGTTCTGAAATTCCACCTGCAGTGTTCTATTCACCTGGCACTGGTAGGGATGAGTAGGAAGGCATGTGGGGTTTGTTTGGTAAAGGCTGTTGGGTTCATATAAAGGTTAATTAAAACTTTTCTTTGCAACTCCCTCCCTGAAAAAATAAAACAGGTAAGTTGGTGAAGAATGCTGAGTTCTGTTGTCTACAGCTTCTGAGCTCAAGCTCTGTTAAACTCTGAACATTTGTAATATACATCAAGTCTTCTGAAGCCTTTGTACCTATCACTGATTTCATTCTATGAATTTTCCAGAAAGTTACAGCTTAATAAGTAACAAACTGCACATGGAATGCATTTAGCTCCTGCTTTAGACTAATAATAGTTTACATTAGGATGTTACCCTAGAGATCCTAAAACCAGAGAGACTTCTCTACCGGATTTCCCACAGCAAGTGTTGTGCTCATTCCCAAAAGCAGTAGAATTCTTTCCAATGTTTTTCTTTGGCTCCCCAGAGTGCTCTCCAGGAACATTTGGTTATGGTTGCAAACAATTGTGTGAGTGCATGAACAATGCAACGTGTGACCACGTCACAGGCACTTGCTACTGCAGTCCAGGCTTCAAAGGAATCCGATGTGATCAAGGTACAGTGGAATTCTCTCTATAAAATCCCTCTCTCCCTCTCTCTCTCCCCCTCTCCAATGATGTATTTAAAAAAATACAGTGTTTCAAAATGAAATGCACCATTCAATTTACAGTGTGTTATGAATTACTTTTAACAGCGGCTCTTATGATGGAAGAATTAAACCCCTATACTAAAATTAGCCCTGCTCTTGGATCAGAGAGGCACTCAGTGGGAGCAATCATTGGAATTATTATTCTCCTTCTAATTATTATGGTCTTGCTGGCACTCTTTGTGTGGTATCGACGGAAACAGAAGGAGAAGGGCCATGACATGCCAAGTGTATCTTACACTCCAGCCATGAGGATGACTAATACAGATTACTCACTTTCTGGTAAGGGTCTTTTTATGTTAATCAAATCCAGACTCATATTCCTGTCTGTTGGGGAAATACAAGTTTCTGTGATGTGTAACATGTGTTATTGAGCCTCAAAAATAATTACACTTCCATTCTTCCTCAGAATACCGTGATCTTTAAACACATAAATGGGACAGGAAAGCAAATATAAAATTGATTTAAGCTGCTTTCTGTGTGGGAGTTGATATGGGATATACCTAGGCAGGAAATATGCTGCATGGAATTTTGAGTCATGTGCATTCCTGTTGCAGCGCAGAGATGTTTCCTTTTGTGAAACCTTGGGGAGCCTTTTTTTGGTTTGTGGAATGGGATTGGCTGGGTCAGTCATAAGGTTTTGGTTTTGTCTGTGTTGCAGTTTGTGATTTGAGGTGTCTGTTTGTTGTCACTCTCTGCTGTGTGCAGACCAGTCCTTGTCACATGGACAGCTGGTGGGAATCATCTTCCCAGGAGCTGAGGAAAGCAGGAGAGAGGAAGAGGAAGGCTCTTCAGGATCAAAGCCTTCTTCCTTCTTTCTGTCCTCTGCTCCTGCCGTGGAGGACAGCTTTTCTTGACAGATTGTCTAAATTTTGGAGGATGTGATCTCCTTTTCAGTGCTGTCATTCTTACTCATTCCTCTCTGGCCAATATCAGGGATGATGCCAGGCAGGAGATGGCTTTACTTCCTTCTGGTTTCTCCACTGTCTCAGTGGGGATCTTCTCAGGGTTTACTGCTCTCTGACTTGTTCTCTTCCTTTTAAATGGCTGAAACTCCAAGTCCAAGTAAATACAAGCCCCTGGGGCAGGCAGAGGTTGGCCCAGCAGCTCTGCTTCCCCAGGCCTGCAGTGCCTTTTACTTTCTGCTTTCTACTCTAAATGTTCAAGGCCTTTTGGCTTCTCTGCTGTCTCAGGGTAGCACAGCTGGAAGCTTTTTATGGACTTCCCTGCCAAGGATGTGCCTGGAAGGAGCCTCTCCCATTAAGCCAAGGATGGTGATGCCTGGCTGTTGTAATACCTGGAACTTAATCATGGAGCTTCTTATGGCACAGTGACTTCAGTCCTCATGCCAGGGACATTTTCCTGCCATAGTGTGTCCCACATCATGGGCTCATTGCTGAACCCCTTGACTAGATTCATATCTAGACCACTCAGGAGAGCATTCCTTCTTCTGATAGCTACAAATGGGGGGAGAAATAATCATGGATCTCCTTTCATTCCTTCTTATTTTTGAAATTTAGCTTTGCTGACTCTTGCTTAAGCTGCCCATTTGGATAAGAAAGAGATGTTCTTCATACTCCTCTCAGGTGCAGCCACCTTTCCCAGAGCTCCTGATGCCATATGATACTTAAGTACATGAGGAACAAAAGTATTTTGTTATACAAAATATAACATCCTAAATAGCTGAGGGATCCCATTCCTCATCTGCACTGAACTGGGATCTCTTTTGGTCCTTGGACTGGGAGTTTAGCTCTGGCCCTTGTGGCATTGCTGCTCTGTGTCAGGTCAGTTTGTAAAAACCCTAAATACCAGATCCTCACAAACTCAAACAGCACCAGGTCAGGGGGGTTTCATGGGCTGCTCTAGAAAGGAATTGGATAATGGTTCTTTCCTGTTCCTCTCAGTCAGTGATGGGGATGCAGAGACTGGGCCTTTTCTTTCCTCTTACTTTCTTTGTGCAGTCCTTCTAGCAATAGAAATTGTATCACTCAGGAAGCTGCAGCAGAGTGGGGTCAGGCATCTCTTTCTGGAGGTCACAAGGACAGTTTTCTTCTTCCTCCCCCTTGGAAAACTCTGCCATCTGAGCTTGCAGAGGAAGATTAAGAAGATATAAACACACTGCTCCATCTTCAGCTCATTATAAATTGCCTGCAGGTACCAGCATTGTTTCAAGTTTTGGGTTTTGCCCTTTTTAGAAGGACATTTACAAATTCTGGACAAGAGCTTCTGAAAACTCCCTGCCAAATCCTGACTGTCCTCCAGTACATTCCCCTACTGAGACCCCAAGTTTGGCCTTACCAACGCTGCTTCTCTTCCATGGAGCAGAGAGGCAGAAAAAGGTGCTGATGTGCACCTTCCTCAGCAGAAAGTGGAGAAGTGGATATGAGACAAACTCACAGAAAAGGAATATGTGGCTGGCAAGACAACATGTGTGTGTCTGAGGGTAGGTGTGTTACAGAGGATGTTGAAGGACAGCAGTGATGCCTCAGGTTTAGATTTTATAATTTTCAGGTTCTGTGCTGCTTTAGTGTGTAGTTCTGAGCTTCACATTAGGGGATGGTGAGCTCTCTTCACAGAGTAGGGAGACAAAACAATTCCTTCTCTAGCTGGGCACCAAGGACAAATGATCCAAATCTCAGGCCCAAGAGCACAAACAACATGGACTGAAGAGAGAAAAACAAGAAGGATGGGACTTCATAACCTAAAGCAGTAATTGGACAATTAACTCCAATATGCAAATGGAGCAGAACTTATAAAAGTGAGAGCCCCCGTGAGCGGCCGTGCATTTTGTGACCATTTTGGTTCATCTTGGGTGCAGCCCTGGCTGGACTCTTGTGCTGCCCAATGTGGATCCATCAAGGCCTTCTAATAAATCCCTACTTTATTCTTTAACTCCATCTAGCCTCTGTTCTAGGTCAGCCTTCACAAGGCATCAGCAGCAATATTGCACAGAGGGAACAGGGATTCCAAGCTTCACCTGCAGGCTTGCTTGTGGATTAAAGGCAGAATACCATGTAGTGTGCTTGTCCAAGGGATATAATCCCATGTAAACCCATGTAGTTTGGCAAGAATTCCACCTGGATGGCTGCAGCATCCAGCCCTCTGTGGGTTGTAACATTATGGCTCTCCTGAATCACCAGTTGTTCTTTTGCCTGTTTACTCCTATTTGGGTAATGGTGGTGTTGTTTCTGAATAGAGTCACATCCACAGATCCCTAGCTCCTGGAGGCAGCAATTTCCTCCAGCCCATTTATTTCTGGAGGATGTTTTTGGTCTTTACGTCCTCAGCTCCTGTGAGGCTGATAATCCATGCATATGTGTGAGAGAGATTATGAGGCAAGGGAACCCCCTGGGCAGCCCTTGGACTCTTTTGCATTTGTGGATGAAGGATGTGGCAGCAGAACACACACTTTGCCCAGCAGCCAGAGGAGAAGAAAGCCACCCATGCTGGGAGGGCTTATCCACAGCACATGGATCTAAGAGCAAACTTTCCCCAATAAGCCTGAAATCAAAATGGTGCTCCCCAGCCTGAGAGCAGTGCACTACAGCCAAAAAAAGATTTTAAAGTGCAGGTTGTTTAGTTCAAGGAGATGGGGCCTTTCCCCTTTTCCAGAAGAGAAAACTGTGTGGTAGTGCAGGAGAGCAGCAGAGATTTCTTAGTGGGACTTTCACAAAGACTTGGCTATGGGCTGAAGTGATGTTTGAGGTCTTATCAAGGTCTTAGCAAACTTTCTGGTATGGGTGAATCCTCTGCTGAGAGTCAAGAGCTAAGCAAAGCTTGACACAAATAAAGCATCATGGATCCTGAAGCCTAGACAAGACACTTCCAGAAATGATCTGCAGATGATGGGTGGTGGGAGGTGGCAGAGTGAGCCCTCCTGTTTGGAGCCTTCAGCCATCTCACTGACACTGTGTGGGCAGAGCAGACCCACACAAAGAGAAGGAAGCAGCTCCATTTAGCAGTTGAGAAGTCTGGGTTTGTATTTATATACAGTAAATAATCTGGGTTTATATTTATATATTATGTATAAGTGAGCACTGCAGAGTGCTCATTTATTCCCTTTTTTGTGGCTGGGCTGGTTCCCAGTTTCCTCAATACTGTCCTGCAGGATGGGGACTGATGCTCTGTGGCACCCCACAGCCCAGGCTCAGAGCAGGAGCTTAGTCTGATTCCCTTTCCTTTAGGCATTTAAGTCTTTCCTTGCTGTTCAGACCAGAATAAAATTCTCACCTTTGGGAAGAGAGATTTTTTGTGGGTTGGATTTTTTTGTTGTTGTTGTTTTGGGTTTTTTTAACAGGGATAGCATTAGATTTGAATTTGATGTATTTCCAGCTAGCAGTTACAAGAGCTTCATGAATAAATGTGTAGAAAATGGACTGTGCTATCAAGGTAAATCAGCCTGGGTGGCTACTTAAGTATCGACCAGAGGGAACTGTGTAGAAGGAGTAATTCTGAGTTCAAGGTGCTGCATGCAAGGGGGGGGAAGAAAAGGATTTTGGAGGATGTGTACAAGCTAGGGTCATTAATTCAGCACTGTGCTAAGTAGTAGAGCACTCTGGTAGAGTTTTATTTCAGCTTATTTTGGGTGCAGAGAGCAAGCTCCAGCCAGCTGGGCTGGGTGAGAACTCGCCTTGTCTCAGTGACATCGGTGGGCACCTCAAATCCCACAGCAGAGCCACAGGGTCCTGGCCCAGAGCCAGTGGGTAAGGGAAGGGGGAAAGGCAGAGCTGACTCCACCAACACTTTCAGAGCAGAAAGACACAGATCCAAGTGTCCTGTTCAACTGGGACCTGGGCTGTGGGATGGGAGGACGGGCCCCTGAGCAAAGCCCCCGAGCAGGCTCAAGGCTGTATTGGTGGGGGACACACACTGACATGAGGGGTGGGTTCCAGCCCCAGTTCCCACTGAGAGATCTGTTTCCTGTTGGTTTGATTGTAAATGTCACAGAGTTGTAGCAGGGGGAGATGGCAGAGCCCTGGCAGCCTGGCTGACAGACGTTCAATGCGACGACCTCAGCTCTGGCATCACATCCTGATCTAATTTGTTAGCAGCCACTCTGGAAAACAGCTGGGACTCAAAGGCTCTGCACTTACCACAAAATAGAGCTGACCTCGAAAATCCCTTTGCATGTTTCAGCAGAAAAGCAGAGCTTGGTCAGAGCTGCACGTGCAGGAGCAGCTTCCCCCGAGCCCTGAGCCACAGTCCTTATGTAAGAGACACCCTGCAGATAAACCCACTTCTTGGAAACAGGATATTCTGCAGTAAATTAAGCTCAATCTAGATCTCCACAAGATGTCAGCAAAGCAAAGTGCATGTTCAGAGTGAGGCGAATGCACAGGGCAAGGAGAGGAGGTGATGGTGGCTGGGGACCCCAGTGCCAGCCAGGTCCCTGTCCTTCCTCACCCATCACTGCCAGCCTTCAGTAAAGGTGGTGATGGGCTCAAGCAGCCCCCCCAGCTCTTCATTACCCATATGCAGGTGTTCCCCACAACCAACCTCTCTGCCTGCCATTTCAGCCCATGCTTTAGCAAAGCCCTTTCATTTGCTCCTTAGAGAGCCTCATTGTTTAAATGATGCTGCTCCAGTTGAAATTTTCCATCCCTTCTCCTGATTGTACTTTGAAATGTGTATCCATTTGTTATGCAGCTGGAACCAGATTGGGATTGATGTTTTCATTAGAACTGCCAGTATAAATATGATGCTTTTCTTGGTAAATTATTCTGTTTGGTAAATGTGTTTATAACTTAAATTGAGGAAATAGATAAAATGTCTCTGAGCATACAATGTAACTACCCAGGTTTGCCTTTCAGGGCTCCAGCTTTGGTTTTTGAAAAGCCTTTGCACACAATAGAAAATGTTTTGGACTCCTTGGTACAGTTATAGCACCTTGATTTCTAACATTACTCCTGGTTTTGTAACAAAAAGGTTTCATTTGTTTCAACTGCAAGACTGCCCAGGGGCTCTTCCATAGGTTAAACTAAGGAGGCAGCTGTGTTGCAGCCCATGCATTTCCTGAGTTGTGCCTCCCTCCCCCCACCTGCAAAGCAGCTGGACTGTCAGGAATGACTTTATTAACACCTTCAAGAAGATAACACTGTATTATTTAAATATTTTGCTTTTTTTTTCTCTTATATTTAATGCTAATAGTCAAGAGCTTCACACCATAATGCAGGCTAGATTGCATCTGCAGATGTTTTAGGACACCCAGTACACCAACAAAGATTTCTAAACCAGAGTGTCTCTACCATGTTTTCAGTTTCTTAAGAACTGTTGTGGCTTCCAAGTATTTTGTGCTGACTTGTTTTCTTCCCAGATATATCCCAGGGTAGCAGCAGTGTTCATTGTTTTTCCAATCCAAGCTACCACACTCTCTCATGTGGGGTGACTTCACGCTTCTTTCCCAGTAATCTGGATGGAAACAGCTCCTGTAAGGTAGATATTACCCCACCCCACTGTAGCAATGTTCTTATCAGTTCAAGGAAATCAACCAAAGCAATGTCTCTCAGGCCCTGTTGTCTGCCAGCATTATTTCAAACTCCAGGGTAGCATTCCTGACATCCCAGACACTGAAAGGTTGGATTTCCCCTCCCTGTATCTTCCCAATCTCTGGGAATGGGAACTGCAGTCTCATGCCTGTCTGGGTCAGCAAGGCTTGGTGTCTTAGCAACTCTGAGGTAGTTTGCTTCTCAGAAGAGATAAATAACTCAATAAATATAATTATCCATTAACACAACACCAGTAAATCAATGAAGCATTAATCAGTAATCTCACTTTGCTGTTTCATTGTTTCCCACATCAGACACAAATTCCCTGCTGACACAGACAAGCAGAAAGATGCAAGAAGGTACCTGGGGAGCTTTTGAGGACTGTCCTGACTCATCCAGGGACATTCTGGGAGCTCTGCTGTCAGTTCTGGCTCTCCAGCAGAGCTATTCCAGCCCTATCACTGGAACATCCAGGAGCACTTTCCTTATCATTTGTTGCAATTGATTCCCTCAGACCATTCATGAACAACACTGTGACTCAATTCAGCACTTCAGCAGTAAATTTAGATATGGCAAATGGTAAAACAGCTTCTCCTTTGGAGCCTTAATAAGCCCAGGTGAAGCAAAGCAGAGGGAGCACAGGAAAAAGGAAATGCAGTTGATTTCATCAAGGTTGTCAGCTTTAAAAATGATGGTATTTCAGACTGTGTCACCTTAATCCAAATGTAACTATTCACTGGAATGCCATACGAACAAGATTAATGCAAAAAAGACAGTATTGTACAGGACAAGCAGAAATATCTCTACATGTGCTCCTGCAAGGAATTTCTTGGTTGTGAAAAGAAAATCTCATTAAAATGTAATAAAAAGGCTGGCTCCAGAGATTTCTCAGAGAAATGTTTAGACAGATGTGTAAATATGTTTTTTGATGTAAATGGTCCCCTTGCATCATGAATTTTTGCTCCCCAAATTGAAAGTGCAAACACTCATAATGTCCAATTTAGGATGAGTGTCCATCTGGACCACTAATCCTTTTGCAGAAATTTAAATTAATGCAGAAAAGGTCAAAGCCAGCACCTATCCTGGATTCCCAGCCTGCAGTGCCATCTTCTCACAGAACTACTTCAAAAATTAAGCTGCTGGAAAGGTTTAATCCCCAAGTGGTGTTTTGGGACTCACCTGGAAGCTGCTCCCCCTGCTGCAGCTCTGGCCATCGTAGTCAGTCAGGTTGTCCTGATAATCACTGAAAGACCAATAGAACTGGTATTTTCAGGGTATTTATCAAAATACATGGCCTGATATTTCCTTTAGATCTCCCACCATCTCACTTATTAATGAGAATGCTTTGCAGTGCTGAATAGCTGAGGATGGCCAAAAATACACTGTCTGTCTGCAGCTCTGCAGCCAAGTAAGACAAAGGAGCATATAAAGCCCTAATAGCTGCCTTAGCGAGTTCATTTCCAAATCAGTTTGCCTGGTGCCATTCTCACTTTCTGCAGAGAAATGTGCACAAGTTGTACTTGGAGGATTCATTTCTTTAGAGTGCCAGCTGGGGTCACAAAGGAACCAGCACAGATGCAAAATGAAAAAAAAAAAAAATGGCAGAGGAATGTGTGAATGTCTGAAGTGCTGAGCCAGAGCTGGGATGTGTTACCTCCCTGTGCTCCAAGGAGATCAGGCCTGGAGGTGCTGGGCTGGAGCCATTCCTCTCTCAGAGCCTGGGCAAAGCACAAAGGCAGGACAGCTGGAGCCCTGCTCCAGTCTGAGGAGAGTTTTCTCTCCTGTGCTTCCCTGCCCTTCTCTCCTTTCTTTCTGTGTCTTTGCATTTTCTCCCCTCTTTTCTTGGTGATCTCTTCACTCTATTTTCTTTTTTATTTCTCGTGTCCCTATTCCTGTTCTCTTCTGTCCCCCAACTCTACACATGTAATTCCTATTTCCTTCCTCCTCTCCCATCCCCAGGATCCCTGCCTGGGGACTGCCAGCACTGTGTACTGACCCTGCTGCAGCTCCCAGGGTGGCACCTCTGCAGGGAAGGAGGTGGGTGAGGCTTTAGCAGGAGCTGAAGGGCCCAGCACTGCACTGGGGACAGTTTGTGACATGGCTCTGTCTGCACAGGATGGGAGCAGGGGAAGGATATCACCTCCTCATGCCCCCTCTGCCAGACACACATTTGGCCACTGCTCAGGTCCTGAGGGTGAACCATTGGAGCTGCTGGGAGACAAGCACCACTGGAGGCATCAAACCCTCCCCAGAGTGCTTGGGGCTGGGGGTTGTGCCAGTGGAGCACAGGCTGGAACACAGGCAGGAGGAAAACAAGTGGGAGGATAAGGGGGAGCCTATCAGAAGAGACTGAAAAAAGGCTTGGCTGCTTTTATCTGGCAAAATGAATGCTGAGGGGGAGCATGATTGCCATCCATAAATACAGCAAGGTAAACACAAGGAGGGAGGAGAGCTGTTTAAGTGAGATGACAGAGCTGGCTCGAGAACAAATGAGGATGAACTGGCCATGAATGCATCGAAGCTGGAAATTAGATTTCTACCATCAGATCAGTGAGATTTTGGAATAGCTTCCCAGGAAGACTAATGGGACAAAGAAATCTGATTACTGTTAAAATGGAGCTTGATCAGCTCTCTGAGGGATTGTGTGCCTGGGTGTTTGCAGTAAAAGGCAGCTGGACACAGGGACTGGGGGATCCAAGCCCTTGCAGTCCTGTCCCCAAGCTGTGCCAGGTGCCAGCAGGAGCTCGTGGGGCTGAGCTTCATCTCTGTGCAAGGACCCCAAGAATGGATCTGCAGCTCTGAGGTTCAGGAGGAGGCTCCAGCATGTCAGTGCAGGCTTTTAACTCCCAGCACTTGCCACAAGTAATTGCTCTTCCCACAGGAGAGAGCTTGGCAAGTCAGCTCGGGGCAAATGCTGGAACCATTGGAGCCAAGAGATGTTTTACTGTGAGTTTAACTGAAGCCAAACCTTGACCTTTGCTTATAAGCTCCTACAAGAAGGTTTGGCCTTTTTTCTCATGACATGTGCAGCACCAACTAGTAATGATGCTGCAAGTTACTGAGGAGTATCAGACATGAACTCAGGTGACCTTTTGCCACAGAATTACCAAAAGTTTCCAAAGCATATAAATAGAGATTACATTCCTCCATGTCTGTGTCTTCACATCAGAGCTCTCATTGCTGAGCCACAGAGCAGATTTTAGATGCTGAGGGCCTGTTTTGCTCAGAGGGTGTTTGGCAGGACCACTCACAGAACCCCTCTCAGGGCTTCAATACCAGCTTTGTGTCTGAGTTTTTGCATTGTGCATGAAGTAAAAACAAACCTCACCTTTACCAAGTGCTGCAAAGTTTGTGGAGAGTCCTCTTTGTAAAGGATGAGGCTGCTGCCCTGGTCACAAGCAAATGGAGGATTCTCACCTTGAGTTTTTGCAAAGCTCATAATTCCACCCTTATTCCCTTCCAACATCGCAGCAAAAGTCCAGGTGTTGGTTTCTACAGACATCATAAAAATCAATTGCTATTAGATGTCCTGATTTTTTAAAGCCAGCGGTTTCACATCTATTAAAGAAAGTCCTAAATTCTACCAAAGACTTCACATAAAATTAGATAATGCAAAACAGAGGTCACTGGAAATGGTCTGACTGGATGTCACCCAGCTAATAAAAAGGAATTCAGTACAGAAAGCAGCATTTAAGTACCTCTGACTAAAACTTGCCCAAGAAAAAGGAGGACTGCAAATACAGAATGGCTGCAGCACATTCAGGATGGGCATCTAAACCTGAGCAGCACAAGCCTGGACCCGGAAGACCTGAAGTCAGTAGTTAGGGAAATAAATGTCAAATTATTGATTGCACTCCTGGAGGATAAAGGTATGATGGAATTCCTGCCAGCACTTCTTTGCCTAATCACCATGGACTTAAAAACCTGGGCATTGACAAATGGCTTGTGGTGATCAAGTGGCCACTGTCATCTATCCAGCTCTTTCAGACAGGCAGATAATGACTTTGTTTACTCAGGCTGGTATCTCGTTGATCTTAAAGGAAAAGTTGCCAGATATGAGGTAGTTTTAACCAAATTGCTAAAATTACCAGCCTGGAATTTTAATGGATAAATTTACTATGAAGGATTTCTTCCTCCAGAAAAGCAATTTTGCTTCACAGTAAAAATTGAAGTATTTTCTATCTTTAAAAAAAAAAAAGTTAACAAATTATAGTGTGCTAAGAAATGATAGTAGCACAAAGAGACAGCTATAATCACATTCAGAAAAATTGCATTCAGAAAAACTTAGAAATGTCCCCAAATCATTTCATTTAAAAAAATCAATTCTAGCCCGTAGCTCCTCATGCCAAATTTTAGGTTTGTGAGCTGATTTATAAATCCTGCAAAGCCACAGCTTTTAATAGAAACCCCAAGACTTTAATAAATGTGCTCTAAGTGGTGCAGCTGGGTTGAAAAATCAGCATTTGTGTTCTGGCTGCAAGTTTTGAAGAGCAGAACGAAGCTGTGGGCTCTGCTGAGGAGAACTGTTGGTGCCAAGGGTCGAATTCCTCCCAGTGACCACATTCCAAATGGATCTGCTCTACATGCCCCTGCCACTGCTGGGCTGTCCAACTGCCCCATCCATCCATCCATCCATCCATCCATCCATCCATCCATCCATCCATCCATCCATCCATCCATCCCTCCATCCCTCCCTCCACCATCCCTCCATCCACCCATCCCTGCCTCTGCTGTCTCTGTTCCATTCCCAGTTTGGGGAAGCACAGGGAGCTGCTGGATGATCAGGAAATGACTCCTGGGCTCTCCTGATTTCCTGCAGAGCTTCCTCAGTGCCAAGGACAGCAGGAGCACTGCAGGCACAGGGACGAACCAGGGATGCTGTACCCCAAGGTGGGGTGGCAGCAGCACTGAGGGCTGTTGGAAAGGGCTGTGGAGGGGTGAAAATGCCTTTGGAATGTGGCTGTAGGTGCTGGGCCCCAGCTGGGATTTAATATCCCAATAGGCTTCAATACAGCAGTGGGGGGTTTTGTTCCAGGTCTAAAAACCTGTTAAGACAGCTAAGCAAAAAAGAATGGTAGATCAGGAAAAAATAAATATTGCAGTAATTTTGAATACTCTCTTTCAATTTTAACCTCATTTTTGTTTAGCATTTTCTTGTAAATACAGTAAAATAGCAGAGCTGAATGCTTCCAAACACAGCAGGAGGCTTCCCAGTCTGGAAGCAGACACAGGAGGGCAGTGATGGCTTCATATCTTTTCAGAAACAAGGTTGGGATTTGCTCTTGAATTGACACTTCCTCTGGACCAGCCGTATTCCAGCAGGTGTGGCTTTCAAGAGAATAATGTGAGGAGGAAAGCTCAGCAGTTTTAGCATCTACAGCAATTCCCAGACCCCCCTGCAGGGCTCAGCTGGTGACCACTCATCTGTGGAGCCCCTTCTGCTCTGTCCCAGCCCAGTGGGGCCGTGCACCCCAGAGCAGAGCCCCCTCTGCTCTCACTGCTCTGGGAGGGGCTGTCCCAGCAGCAGCACCTGCAGGGCAGCCCTGGACTCTCCTCTCTGCTGGCAGATCCACAGGAGCCTTTGTGCTCCACCATTGCCAAAGTGATTTTCCTTGAATTGAGAGAACTCCTGTCCCCTGCATCTCCTGTCAGTGCACCCACAGCTGTGTCAGCAGACCCCCAGGCTCCAGGCAGCCCCTCTGTGCATGCTGGTGTAGGGGTTTGATCCATCCATCTCCATGGGTTATTTTGGAGCTTGTCACCCCACGTCCACAGGCATCCCAGTCGTGGTTCCAAAGGAAATCCTGTGTTTTCCAGCATGTTTGTGTTCATGGCTTGGTGAAGTGACTTTCCTTTGTGATTTTCCCTAATGCTAGTGAACAGCTGTCCAGCTCACACAGATAAAGGGCTGAGATGGTGAGGCCAAGGCAGGAGTCACCTCCCATTTTTATTCCTGACATCCTTGGGCTGTAGTCTGGGGTGGGAACTGTCTGTCTCTTCCAGCATTAACCCATTATCATACTTTTTGAACAGCTCAGTAACAAAATCCTTGACAGAGAAACTGCAGACTGGAGACCCTACAGCTATCTGAATGAACTAGGTCAGTAATTTTTAAACACTTTAATCACTTTAGTAGACTTTAGAGCAATTCCAAATCAGCCTTTCATAAAGGCATTAACAATAATGAGGAATATTGGTGTTGTCTTTAGTTCACAATCAGAATTGCCAGTAGTGAAAGATGGAGAATTAAAAATTGTTTGCTTTACCACAAACCACAGACTGGGAAAGCAAAGTCAATATTCATTTTAGTCTCCCTTCCAAGGTTGCTCTGTTGAATCACTATCATCTACTCTATAAATGTTTTTTTAAGGACTAACTCAGGACATTAAAAATTCAAATTTGGCTTTTTTTTTTCTCTTTCATGCTTAATAAAGCTTAGCACTAAATACTGGCATCTTGATGAAGGTGTGGAGCCTCTGAGGGAGCTGGGGTGTGCAGTGCTCCATTATCTCCCAGTAAATCATTCCGTGGCAATTCTGAACCACCAGCCAGTGCAACCAAGCCAAGAGGGAAGTGTAATTGCCTGTTCTGAGTTTATTCTTCCTGGCTTGAGTTTTAACAGGGTTTTTAGCAGCTCTTAGCTCAAATCCTGCCCAGATTTAGTGCTTTGGATGCTTATTTGTTTTCCTATCTGAGCACTCTGAGTTTGGCTCGTCGGTGGCCCAAAGCTTTTGCCCTTTCCTTTCCTGGGATTAGTAACATCTCACTGAAAATATGCAGGAGGAGGGAAAGTGCAGCATTAGGGGGTATTATGGGATTTTTAAGGTCAACTATCTCACAGCTCACATGGCAAAGGAATGAACATAGGGCAGCACCAGGCATCACATCCTGCCCCTGCCTCACGCCGTGCCTCGCTCCAAAGATAACTCTTCCCTGCATCAGGAAAATCACAAACCTGTCAAGCTTCAGTGCAAAATCTTTTCATCCTTAACGTAACCATTAACGTTTTCTGTGTAATAAGCTGCAGAACCACCGTTGTGCTTATCTGTATGTGACATGGAGGTGGCTGTGTGAGAGGGTTTCCAAATGCTTCTCAAACCACGTTAATTTTCCTTTTATCATTTTGCTGCTTTTTTGCACACTATTTGCTTTATTTGTGTTTAACTTGTGCTGTCCTGAGCTCCCCATGTGCCACCTCTGTTCTGCATTCATGCATTTTATTTTACCAGCAGAAATGATGCTAAATGCCTCTGCAGCAAGAATGATCTAGAAGTAATAAATACTTAGCTAAGGAGCCTCCAGCAAAACACTCAATTTTTTCCCATAGCATTTTGCATCCAAGATAACTTTTTCTTTCTCTTTTCAAACTAATTGATGAAAATTAGATTTTTTTCCTTTCTTCTCAGTACCAGAATTAATACCTGCTCATGCTGACTTTCAGAATGTTGAATCCTTGCTCAGATCAAGGCTGGTTTTGCATGCAAATAAAAAGTTTTCCCTTCTTGGTATTACTGTTGTGCAATAAAAGCTGCAGGTTCCTCTCATGAAAATTTCAGAAGACAGTTTAAATCTTCAACTTTGAATTATAAACGTAACATCAAAGTCTAATAAGGTCACACAGGGAATCTTGACTTTCAAACTTCATCAAGCATGGAAGTACCACAGTTAAAAATGTGTTCCACCTTCTGATCCCATGATCAGCCTTAGTTTCATAACATAGATGCTCCAACTCATGTGTTGGAAGAGCAGCCAAGCCTTGGGCAGGGCTGGATTCAGTTAAAAATAGCAGTGGACAACTGCCCAACTCCTCTGCTGTGACCTCATGAATTGTCACAGACAGCAGATGTGGGAGAGAGCCAAGAAAAGAGAGGGAAATGGAAGAGAAATGGAAGAGAAATTTGGAATGGATGGAAACTCTCCACTGGCTCTTCAGCCAGTGACTCCTCTGGTGATCCCAAAGGATGGGACCCAGGCTCCCAGCAATGTCTACAGTCCTGTTAGAAACTGCAGGTGTCCTAAACATGAATTAGAGCTGGGGAAAGGAAATTGTAAGAATATCCACACCAAAATTAACTTGAACACTCGTCTCCTAAAACATGCAGCGATAAGGATTTTCTTAATTGCAGTGGATCTCACCAGACTGCAGGTGTTTTACCTGTTTTGCAGGACTTTGTTTCCCAGGTTCATGTTTTTTCCAAGTGGGAAATGCAAGGACAAAGCCTGTACTTTTACTGCTGCACATTTCTTTGTGAGCTTCAAATTCCAGGTTTTCAGACAGCTGAATGTGTTCAGTGGAGTCTGGGGAGGAGCACAAGTAATTCCCATGGACTTGGGCTTGAGACATCAGAGTTTGGGGACTCTGTGGTGCCAAGAAGAAGCAGCTTTGCCACTTTCCTGTGTGTCACTGCCTGGTCCTTGTCTCAGGAAATGGCTTGTCCTTGCATTTTCTCTCTCATGTTGCAGAACTGGAATTGTTTGCCCTGTGAGCAATCCCTCTTGCTCTAGTCCAGTCTGCACAGGGCAGTGCAAAGCCCAGCTTCCAGCTCCCATCCCAAGCAGGTGACAACTCCCAAACCACTGACCTGAGCTCAGGAAAGGTTCTCATTATCTGGAGCACTGGCCACAGCAGCTGCAGGCAGGGCTGGGTTTATCTGTGATGCTTTTTTAACAGCAGTCCTGGGTGCAGACACTAAAGTGGGATTTGCAGCACATCATGAGTGACTCAAAGCTGCATTTATTCCAGAGGACTAAAGGCTATAAGTTTGATTCACAGCCGACTTCACTTTTTTCTCAAAGCCAAAAGGTGTGGAAAACTATTTCCAGCTGAGACTCTGATTTCACCCCAGCAGATAATTTAGCTTCAAACTGAAACCTGGACCTTCCTGAAGTGCCAGATCCCTGGCCGCTTTAGGACTTTTCCACATTAACTACTTTTGCAGTCTAAAAAATAATGTATCTATTATTCATTTCACCTCCCAAGGAACTCAGTGAATACAAAAATTGGGTCATAAACCCACGCTATTATAACAGATAAAAGAGGAAACTAAAGGAGGAAATATGGGAATTTTGGGTTGGGAAGGGCTTTGTGGGGTTGTGTGGCCCTCCCAAGGGCAATGCACCTCCCCATGGGTCAGCCTGGGTCCCTTTGCTCCCTGCCACTGCCTCTCCATGGGTACAACCCTTCCCCTGGGGACCCCAGCTGGGAGCTCTCCAGTGCTCCTCCCAGCCTTGCTCCATGGGGTGAGCCCCAAATGCTCCTTGGACACTGCTGCCCTTGGAGATTTGCTCAGCCCTGGCAGGAGGAGGACGTGTGATCCCCAGGGCTGGCCTTGGGGAGCCCCAGCCCTGTGGCCATGGGCCAAGGGATGAATTGGCTCCATCCTCCTGGCTCTGACTCAGAACACAGCAGATCACAGCAGGGAAAGAGCACAGAGCTCATCCTGCTCTGGGACAGAGCTGCCCAGAGCTCCCAGTCTGCCTTGCCCTCTGCAGCAGGGTGAGCCTGGGAACTGGCTCGTGGTGCAAAACAAAGCAGAACGTGCTCCAATGGACTGGGGGGTCACTTGTGGCCAGAAGAGCCCCATCCTAGAGAGCCAGTTGGTGCCACCAGCCCCTTTCCTGTGCTCAGGGATGGGCACTGAGAACCAGAGCAAAGGGTTGGTTTGTCTTTGATGTGCCAGTAACACATTTCTTGTCTAATTTAGTAATTTTCCTTATTCAGCAAAAAAAATGAAGCTGTCATGAAAAAGGGGCTGGTACAGCATTGCCCATGGCCATGACAACTTTTCTGCAGAGACCAGAGGACACACAAGGACAAATAGCTGGGAGACCTGTGGGACACGCTGTTTGTGGGGCTCTTTTCCCAGTGTAACTGAGTTACTTGACTGGGAATCCCATAAGCCACAAGGACGTTTCTCAGTAACCAAATTCGTATTGATTGTCCCAGTCAATAGGAAATACCAGACTCTATAGCTAAAAAGATTTAAAGGCTTAGATTAGATTTTCCCTTTGATTGATATCTAGGCTAATTTGCAGGAGTAAAAATGGAAAAGGTCCCCATCCCCTTCTGTCTCAGCTTCTGTGAGGAACAGCAAGTTCCTCTGGAGCTGCACAAGGCAGAATTGTTGGCTGTCAGCTCTGCTCCTGGTGCTGCACTGTCAGAGCACAGTGGTCACTTAGGGACTGTTGTCACATCAGTCACTGAACTGTGCAAATTCATGAGCAAAGTGATAGTAGGTAATTTAAGAAGATTGTACACACCTTAGAGTCTAAGGCTGTGAGTTAAATAACGCTCTCCACAAACAAAACAAAGCCTAAAATTAGTCACAGAGTGCTGCAACGCAGCCTCCAGACTCAGATTTGAAAGGGCATGTTTTAGGCTTCTTTCACACCATTCCAGTAATGAATGTCTCAGCAGATGGTTTTTATCCTGATCTCCTGATGGATGGCAGTTCTTGGTAACCCTGCTGCAGAGAGCTCTCCCTTCCAGGGAAACTCTTAAGCACATGCATAATTCCAGGCGTGCACAGACTCCCCACTGGAGCTGAGTGTGTGCTTACAGCTGAGGATGTGCTTAAGAGCCTCCCTAAATGAGGGCCTTGATGTACAATTTAGAGGGAAGAATATATGCTGCTCAGTAGTCAAAGCAATCCAATTTACATAAATATTTATTTGTTTTCCATTATATATCATTTTTATGCAGGTGCTTGTGGGATGGATAGACGTCAGAACACATACATAATGGAAAAAAGCTTCAAAGGTATGGTATCCAGAGCTGCAGAACCCTGCCCAGGTGTGAGGAGGGTGTCCTAGAAGAGGTGAGATAGGAGCCCGGCAGGGAGGGACAGAGCCACCACCCACACGAGCTGCCTGCCTGCTCCCAGCACTCCTGGCCATGAATGATGGATGCAAAGCTCCCCAGGGCCACGGGCTCTGCAGCACAGGGCGAAAGGGAGGGCTCAGCTCAGGCCAGGAGGGGCAGCTGGAGCTGGCCAGGGCACACTCAGGTAGGACCCACAGGCCACACGGGCTCTGGGGGAGCTGCTGGTGGCACAGTGCTGTGCTTGCCTGCTCTTGGCTCCTGGCCATGCTGAGCTCAAAGAAAGCCCCTAGGAAAGAAGCTGCCCCTGCTCGTGCCCTCTGCTGAGAGGGATTTAGAGCAGAGCTGGAGAAGAGCCCTCCCTGAGGCCGAGGTCCCCTCACACTGGCACCAGCACTTGGGCACTGACTCCAGGGCAGGTCTAAAACAGGATCTCAGATGAGTCATGAGCACAGGGCCCAGTGGTTTTACATTTCACTTTTCCTCCATGTTTACATTCTCAATATTCCAGTTCCATCTGGACCACGGGAATGCTTGGCACAGTGGTTCCCACAGCTCCTGGCAGGTTGGGCTGGGGTTTAGCACACTGAGCTTGTGCTCCAGAAGATGGAGCAAGGAATCTGTCTCCTGGGGAATAGGCAGCTTTCAGGTCCTGGATCTGAATTAGGCCTGGGAATGTCCCTCAGGGAGCTGAGGAGGGAAACACCACAGAGCCTCTTCCTGCAGTGCCCTGGGGCTGGTGCTGGCTGAGCCACAGGGCCAGCAGGGCTGCTGCCAGACCCCCTGCTCTGCCACGGCTCAGGTGTTCCAGAGCCACACCTTGGGCTCAGCTAACAAGGAATATCAACAGCTATTCCACATAAAAAGATTAACCAGTTTATAGCCTGGCCTAGAGATCAATATTCACTTTGTAGCTGCTGTTTTCAAAGGACAGGGATGCAATATTTGCTAGAACATCACCTTACCACACAGAATCACCAAAGGAAACCAAGAACCAACAACCAAGTATTTGTCGATAAAGTTGAAGTAAAAATATCAAATGGATTATGTATGTATACGATATATATGATTTGTGATATACAAAATACTCAATCCACTGGTTTCAGCTACTTCAATGATTCCCTTTTTCAAAAGAAAAATCTTATTGTAATAGAGCTAGTTGTTCCCTTTACATGGAGCTATTAACTTCATTAGTTTAAACTAACTTACTATGTTTACTAAGTTTAAAGGTACCTTAAGCACACGCAGCAGGAACTCCCATTCACAGGCACAGTCACACAGAGGGGGACCAGTGGGGCAGAGAAAAAGAATCACAGTGACAGGGAAGTGTGAAATGCATTTTCAGCTGCTACATATTTTCTTCAATTTTTAGGATCTGAACCATTTCCTTTACATGTTTATCTCTTCATAAATTGAAAAATCAGGCGTAGAAGCCACAGCTGGAATTCTTTGTGGCTGCTCAGCTGCCTCAGACAGGCAGGGCTGGCACTGGCAGGGGCAGGGACACAGGGGCACACCTGGCTTCCCAGGTGTGTTTGGGAGCTCACCTGCAGGCACTTAGGAGCTGAGAGCTCTCAGAAGCAGCTGCCTTTCAGAAGCTGCCTTACCTTCTCAGAAGCAGGCTGAAGGTTCCCAAGGCCCCTCTGAAGGTCACTTCCTGGGCTCAGGTAGCCCCAGGGCTCTGTGGCAGCGGGGGCACCCCCAGTCCCAGGGGAGTCTCCTCCCTGGAGGAGCTGGGAATGTGCCCAATGCTCAGAGTGAGCTCTCCTTGCCCTGCCAGGCCCTGACTCACCACATTCCTCAGAAAATGGAGAGGAACAAACTCCCAGTCCTAAAGAATTGGGTTTTGTCAGCAAAAAGACTTGGCAGGCAGGTGCCTGGTTTTTAGCTGCTTTCATCCAATTTAAAACCATGTCTTTTCCCACCAGTGTGGTCTAACTGGGGACAGCCTGTCCTGCAGTTGGAAGGACAGGCTCTGGTGCCCCTGGACCAGACAGAGCCTTGCAGGGAGGGGCACAGGGGGCTTGAGGCTGAGGCCAGGCTGTGGTGAACCTGGGCCACCTCCTGCTCCCCCAGTTCTCTGAGGAGACCAGGGCTGGGGGCTGTGCCCAGAGCAGGGCACCAGCAGAGGGGTGTCCCCTGTGCAGCCTGGCACAGGGGTGTGCTGGCTGAGCTGCTGTGGAGCTCAGGGGTCGGGCACAGAGATCTGGGAGTGCCAGGTGTCAAGGCCAGTGTCTGACAGCAGCAGAGAGGGGCTGGCTGACACAGTGCCAGCCCTGAGCCCTGTGGCACCTGGTGACAGGGGCTCACCAGGTGAGGGTTTTCAGAGCAGGTTTCTGAGCAGTTTCTTTTCTGTGCATGGTGCTCAGTGATACCATTCCTGAGCTTTTCCTTTCAGCTGAGCCCTTCTGTTTTTAGAGGTTTGGTTCTTTAAATGAATAGTGCTGCACTGATGGAATGATGTGACCTCAGGCACGACCATTTTAAGGAAAAACACCCATGCTTTGCAGAAGAGCCAGGAAAACCCCAGCAGAGAGAAGCACTGATGCCAGGCATGCAGGGCTGGGCTCAGAGAGGTTCCCCTGGTTGTTGTACAGGATGTGTCCCCACTCCTGTGGCCCTCTGGCAAGCAGCAATGGGCCCTTGCTGTGTCACTGTCCCTGCAGCAGCCAGGGCTGCCCAGGTTAGGGACAGCAGCCAGCACAGGCACTTCACCCCAGCAAGGGTTAAACAGCAGGAGAGCACCTTCTACCAGAGTACAGCACCTCTCCTCAGCACTTCCACCTCAGCTGGGGGATCCAAGGCTTGTCTGCAGCATGCCAGGGGAAATTCAGGACAGAAGAGAAAGAACCCAGTCTGGGGGAGGGACATTTCCAGTCCCTGCTAACAAAAATAAACCCTCCAAAGGTCTGGTGATCGGTATCCAGGCAACACAGAAAGCAGGGACTTCAAAATTAGAACATATTCCCAATATTTCTCTGGAAGTCCAGCTGATTGAGTGCTTCCAGTGAGCCCAGCACTGTGGGGCAGAGCTTTCACCTCCATGAGAGCTGGACCCTGTGGCAGGGAGGGATGAGGAGGCAGCACAGCCAGGGCTCACACATGGCCTGCAGCACCATGGGCTGAGAATCTCTGAATATGTTTGTTCTGCTTAAATTAATTCATGAAACAGAATTTGACAATTGATGCCAGACTTCTTAATTATCCCCAAATTACCTTAATAACAAAGTAACTCAGCTGCTTCTACAGCCTTCAGAGTTAAATCCCCCGTGATCTTGCACATAATGTTTCTTGAGGGCTAATGACTCCCTGGTGTACCCAGAATCCCAAACATCCACTGGTGCTCCATAAAATATATTGTGTCCAAAGCAGAGGTCTGAGCCCAAGCAGACACAGAGCTCTGTTGACATCAGCAGGAATGGGCTCTCAGGCATGCTGTTTCTCAATGTCTCCTGGGAAAAGGCAGTTCCTGGGAGAGGCCAAACAAGTCTGGGCAGCCCAAGTGGCATTCAATAGTCTCTTCCAACTGGTCCTGGGAAGGGCTGAGGGACACCTGCCTGGGAGGTAATGTCAGCCCTAACTGAAGTACAGGTGGATTTTAGCTTAGGGAGATAAAAGTAGCTGAGCTGGATGAAATAAAGCAGCTGATGTGTTGGGATTTTTGCCTTTGCCAGCTCCAATGTGCCCAATTCCATAAACAAACCACACAGCTATTTACCTGCAGCTCTGCAGGAGGAGGAATTTTCTCACTCTGCTCTTTGCTGTAGCAGCCAGCAATCCTTTATAATCAACATTTCCTGAACCTACACCCAGCTCCGGTTTGATTTGTTCCCTCCCAGCCGTGGTTTGAGAGGGAACACTTTGCAGGGGGCTCTTGGGGCACAGAGGGAATTCTGCTTTTCACCCTGTGAGCATCTGCTCAGCAGCACTGCTTGAAATGGAGAAGCAAGTTGATGATAATCTTCATGTCCCTCACCCCAAAATGCAGAGCTGGCTCATTGGAGGCTGCCCAGGCTCTCCTAACGAGCTCTGTGTTCCTGGAGTAGCCACCAGGAGCTGTAAGCTGCTGGCAGGTGGAGCTGAGCCTTTCATTTGTCTGTCTGTGGTTTCCTCACCTCTAACACCAACAGATCCCAGACTGTGGCACCTGGATTTCAGTCACATACACAGCAAAAGCCAACACTGAGCTCACTCATGTGCAGAAGCCTTTGGTCTCACAGGGCTGCTCCACCTCTCTGTAGAAGGATGGGATGGGGCAGTTTTCCACTCACTTGTACTGGGCTGGGGTTGGTGACACTGGAGGGACAAACCCTGCAGCCAACAACCAGGGAATGTCAGTGTTGCTTTGGTTCCCATCTCCTGTCATGTACCAAACCCAGCATGTTTCACTTGGAAGCAAAGGCACTGCTCATCTCACCCAGGCTGATGTCAGACAAGGAGTTTCTAAGTTTTCTAACTAAATAAACATTGCAGTGGTGCCAGGCCTCTGCCAGCCTCCCCATCCCTGATGGTCCCAGCTATTTGTGTGCAGTGGAGCTTCCCAGTGAGCTGCTTTCACTGACCCTGGGAGCTGAGAGCTCTCCAGACTTGTTGGTACCACTGAAATCAGAGCCCAGAAAGGCAACACCTGGCACCTCCCTCAGGGCTGAACCAGGACCCAGGGGCAGCAGGCCAGGGGCGATGGACACACAGACACACAGATACAGACACAGACACAACCCCAGAGCTGAAGGAGGGACAGTCACTCACAGTGGAGCAAACCTGGCACGTGAGGGAGCAGGACGGGGCTGGCAGGCTCAGAGCCGAGGTTTGGAGAAGTGATGTCATGTTGTCTGTCTATTTCTTAACCTGAATTTCTCTTTTTGTCTCCCATACTAGACAGCGGGGGCAGCTGGGATTGCAGCTATTTTGCAAGTCCCCCTATTTCACCGGGAGTATTTCATATATACCAGGATCTGCCTTTGTACTGTAACCCAGCACAAGAAAATGCCTCATCTTTCATTGCATCGCTCTAATTCTAAATTACTGGCACTGCCCAGCAGGATGCACACAGCAGCAATGGCACGTTCTTGAATGTCAATGTTAAGACCTATTTATTCTCTATTGTTTTTTATTTTTAAAGCAAGACTGGCACTGTACCTTGCAGCAGGCTGGTCTGTCCCAGCCAGGGTCACCGAGCGGGCAGGCCGGTGGTCACAGCTCTCATGCCAACCTTGTTCTCCCCAAGTAGTGCCTCCGTCACCTCCTCTCCAGCCCAGGGGAGAGGAGCAGGAGATGTCTACAGCAAAGGGGGGGAAAAAGCAGAGCAAAAGTGAGGCTCAGATGGAGGCTTATCCCCCTCTGTGGAAACCTAAGCATTCCCCAATTGTAAGATGCTGGCTAACCCCGAAACCGGCTGGGGCTGCACATGCAGAGGCTGCACTGGTGCAGTTCTGAGCCTGTGGCAGCTTCGTGCACTCCAACACAGGGCACTGGATGTGCCCAAGGCCCCAGGAGCCACCCTGCAGCTGGCTGAGCACCCCAGGTCCCAGCAGCAGCTCCTGCCTGCAGAGCCGACTGCCCGCGGCCGTGCCTGGGTCTGCGGGGCAGGCGGAGCAGGATGAACGCGGCTCCGCAGGAATTAGGGGGAGGGAGGGAAAGGATTGCCACCTCAAAATTAAATATTGCAGTAAACGACAGCTAGGAGCTTTCACAGGAAAACCTTCAGTACTGAGTAGGTTTTCATTTCTTTCCTGCTAGTGAGTGGTGGATGCAATGGTCTGGAACACCCAGAGCACAAGCACCGGGTGTCTGTGCTGGAGGCTTCAAGGATCTTCCTTATCCCCTGCCCCCTTGTCCCCCCCAGCCTTCCTGCAGAGGCTCAGTTGTAATTAACCTAATGAAGCTAATGACCCTAACGCACCCACTCCGCTCTTGTTTTGCAGATTATATGAAAGAATCTGTGTGCAGCTCCAGCACTTGTTCCCTGAACAGCAGTGAAAACCCATACGCCACCATTAAAGACCCCCCCATTTTAACCTGCAAACACTCCGAGAGCAGCTACGTGGAAATGAAATCGCCTGGTCACAGGGAGTCCCCGTATTCCGAAATGCCAACTTCATCAACAGCCAATAAAAACATCTATGAAGTTGGTAAGCAGTGGGTGGCACGGGGCGGGTGGTGGAGATGCTGGTTTTCCCTGTCCTGGCACAAGGATCCTGGGCTTGGCGTGGCACAGGGACGAACTGGCAGGGGGAGGGCCTGAGTGTTGATGTGTTGGTTTGGGGAGCTGAGCCACAGTGGCGAATGTTCTGAGCTGAAAGGGACCAGTAGGATCAGGAGTTTGGGACTGCTGCTGGTCACCACAACCCAGTTCTCCTTGCTCCCCCAGAGCCCACTGTCAGCATAGTCCAAGACGCCCGCAGTCGGAGTGCCAGCTACCTTCAGAACCCGTATGACCTGCCTAGGAACAGTCACATTCCTGGGCACTACGACCTGCTCCCCGTCCGGCACAGCCCGACCCACGGGCCTTCTTGGGACAAGCAGTCCTAGAGGGATGGACTTCACTGGGCACTGTGCTGCCAACACAGACTGTGAGGAAGCAGAGGAGAAGCCATTCCTTCCTTTCCTGCGGACTGGCAAGGACTTACCACGACATCAGCTTGGGCCAACTGCTGCTGCATGATGTTATTTATAAAGACATTTTTTGTATGGGTACCTGGAACTAACGAGAGCCTCCTCCATGTGGGACTGGAGCACATCACCCCAGGAAGGTGTCTTCATGCTCCAGGCAAAAACTCTCCGTGGCGTGTTCTAACCCTGGCTTTGCTGTAAAATAAACCACAAAAACATGCTAAGTAGAAGGACTTCAGGATGTACATTTCTACCAATTGCATCAAGAAACCTTTTACTGTTAGGAACAAGGTGACTAGGAGTACGCTGGAATTTATTTTCATCTTTGTCATGGGAATGGACATTTTTCTGAATGAGAGCAGGGAAATTTGTCATTTCACTGTCTGGAAAGCTCATTTACTGCCATCAACATGTGCAACCTGTGCAGATCATGCTTGGTAATTAGCATTGAGATTGTCATCTCTATATTCAGTACAAGAGAATTTGAGTTGAGGAATATTAACACAGACACTTTCTGTGCAGTTTTTAATATCTTCCCAAACATCCCCTGATCTTTGCTAATGAATGGAGTTTCCACAATGAGTCTCACACCCACTTACCACACTTTTAATGTTGATTGGCACAGGTAGGCTTTGATCTTCCTTATGCAGCTTCTCTTTTGGTAGCTAAAAGAGCTACCAAATCCAGCAGATCTGTCAGGCAGTTTAAAGTGCTGCCCCTCCAATTCCTGCCCCGGAACGCTGCAGGTTTGCACAGACCAGCCCTGGTTTCATTTCCTTTCTCAAAGCTGAGCCACATCAGCTTCTCTCTCCCATCTTCCCAAACCATCTCCTCATGATTCACTGTCAGCATGCCACTGATGACACCTCTTAATCTGATGTGCATTACCATGTAGTGCAACTTTATCCATTGATGATTCTACCTGAAATGTCATTAAATGGAGCTGAAACTGGGTTTTCTTTCTCAGCAGCTGTTTGTGAAGTAATTATCAAGGGTCTGACCCATGGTAAAATTTTGGACTGAGCCACCATGATATTTTTTTTAATTTATAATCTCTATTGACCTAGAAAGTAGAGTACTTGCCGTTAGTTCCTTGTAGATTTTAAGCATGAAGTAGTATTGACTCTAAGTAAGTAATTTTATTAGGCAAACGTGGAAGTAGCAAGTTGATTGCCTTTTAAATATAAAAAATATTCTGTTGCACCTTTGCCAGTCTGATGGAAGCAGAAGAGGACGACACCAGCCCCGTGGGTTTGCTCACAGCACGATCCCAGGAGTGACCTGCAGGGCTCAGGACTGGCAAGAGGAGCCCTCCAGCTCGGGGGCAGCAGCTGGATCCCAGCTCTGGGAATGCTCCTGGGTCCTTGGAGCACCGTGGTGGGACCCAGCCGTGTCCCCACAGATGGGCTCAGCCCTCACACCTGGGATCACAGCCCCTGGCTCTGGGCATTCTGCCCCTGGGAGCTTTTCCCCTTGGAGCCAGGACTCTCCAGGTGGTCAGGCTGGCTCTGAAGCCCCAGTCTGAGCCTGGACACCCCCAGGACACCCCAGGCTCCCGGAGCAGGTGCTGCCCGAGCCGCAGGGTCCTGCCCACGAGGTTTCCCGGATGCTGCATGTGTGCATGGGGGCCGTGGCTGATCAGCAATAGCAATTTTGTTTTCCAGGAAAGCCTTATTTGAGATGTAAGGAAACAATTATTTTGTAGGCCCAGTAGGAATATATTTTGCATACATGAATAGAAAAATTTACCTCAAAAATATCAAGAGAAAGGCAGTTAGATAAGGAATACTCTTGTTAAGACCCACCTTGGCACCCAGCACAAGCAGCCTGAGCTGCTGGCCTGACCCACGTTTGTGTGTTGCTGTAGTTTGCAACAAGACTCCAGAGAGCAGAGATGTGCTCAGTTGTTTGGTTTGTTTTTTTTCCAAGCAGGATTTTGAAACCAAATGCAATGATGTGCATAGAGCTTAACAAAAAAAAAAAAAAAAAAAAGCAACAAAACCAACAAAAAAGTACCTTCTTGTATATCAACGTTAGCTTAGGAAACAGGCACCAAAATGGCAATACTTTTTTAAGTCAAGACAGATTTGTAATATATTTGTTCACTGTGCAAAGGTATCCTACCTTGTACAAAATAAATTGAATTTCTCTCAATGTGTAGTTCTCCAACACACTCATTTGCAGAGCAAAACTTCCAGCCCTGCACAGATCCAAGCTCTCCAGGTGATGTGGCTGCTCCCCTCAGCCAAAACCCCCCCAGGCACCAGGCTGGGACAGAACTGGCAGGATGACTCAGAAAACCCAGTGCTGCCATTCCAAGTTGGAGTAAACCAACAGTAAGCGGCTCTGCACACTCTTCTCCCAGTTCCTCAGCAGTCTGGCCTCAGTGAGAATCCTGGGAATGCTCAATCCCAGCTGGAAGAGCCCCTGCACACCCACCATGTGTGGTGACACTGCCCTGGGCCACTCACAGGCTCCCAGGCCTTTGGGAGGACACCTGGGGACCCACGGTCACCCAGCAGCCATGGGACAGAACACGAGGCAGCCCAGCAGCTCCCAGGGAGCCCAGTGAATAAATCACAGATTTGCAGTGGAAACACCTTCAGAATTAATGAGCCCCAGGCAATGCAGCCACTGCGACATGCTGAACATTTGTGCTTCATATTTCTGAAAATCTTGTTAACTAAAGCCCAGCGTGTAATCTTCTTATTTGACAAGCCACACTCAATAAGCTATTTAAGGCTGGAAATTCATCAGGTCTGAATTTATAGAATAAGTAATTCGAGCTTAATAAAAATGTCTTTAAATCAGAACAATTCCATGTCCTTTCTGCTAAAGAGTCAGAACCTCAATCCCATCAAAGACAGGAACTACTGATGTTCGCTGAATAATTGTTAAAAGTTGGGGCTTTCAAGTATGTAGATGACAGCAAAAACTTCTGGCAAGCAAAGCCCATTTTGAAGCATTGTATGGAATTCCCAGAATCTCAGAAAGCTCCTTCCAGGGCCCAGAGCAGTGTCTGTTACCATCAGTTGTCTCCCATTAGCAGGGAGGAGACACTTCAGTACACAAGTAGTGCCAATTATGGAACAGAATGATTAATCAGCAGCTCAACAGGACAATCCCCCATTGGATAGCATTCAGCTGGAATAACAACTTGCTTTGTCTCTCCCAAAACACCTCTGGAAGCACCTTCCTGTCCCAGGAGTGTCACCCAGCCCAGGCCAGAATCTGCAGCCAGGTCCCTGCAATCCTTAGGAAAACACAGCACAGATCCCCAGAACAGCAGGCAAAGGATTTCCCAGGTGAGAAGTTCCTTTTCTGTACACACTCCACTGGATTTTGCTTTAGAAGTCCTCAGCCTCCCACAGTGGTTTGTGCTCCCCACCATCTGCACTGCAATTCCATCTGCTTAGGAGGAAGAGTTTTGCCTAAAACCACACAAAATCCAGACTGATGTGACAGCAGAGTCAAATCACCTGCTTAAAGGAATGAGAAAAGGAAGCAGAGTGAAACTCATCCTGCATTTCTAGCTGACAAATTTAGAACTTGGCTGCCTAAGAAATAGATTAATTCCAAAATCTGCTCCAGTATGGGCAGAGAATGTGCTGCAAGAACAGCTCCTGCAGTGAGTGAGGGGCTGGGCTCACAGCTCACCCTCAGAGCTGTCCCCAGGGCCACCAGTGCTGCCCTGTTGGTGTTAATGGGCACCTCTTCATCAGGACTCCACAGCGGGACCCAAAGCTTCCATCATCTGCTGCAGAAGGCAGGAGTTCACCTCACACTGGATTTCCTTCCTCGTGGCAACATGGGGAAAAAAAACAGGTTTATAAAAGTTATTCAGAGGTTTGAGCAGAGTGAACCCACACAATTTTCTAAGCTTCAAAGCTTCCTGAAGCTGCCAAAATGCCCTGGCTACTGCAGCAGCCCCAGGAAGCTCAGAGCTCTCAGGGAAGGTAACTGTGCTACACAACCCTTTCAGCTCCTTTACCAGGGACACTTCCAAGAAGCTCATGGGTAAAACCTTCAGGTCAAATCCCAACTCTCCCAAAAAGTGCACCCAACACCACAGTGAGTTGTCCCCTGTAATTCTTTATTAGAATCATGGATGAATATATTTTAAATCAATCTAAAAAAATAATGAATCAAAGTACAGTACATGCATAAAATACAAAGTAATTTACAAACAGATCAAAATAGCATCTTCAGAACTAATATCAGGAGGAGAAATGGAGTAAAAAACAAGAAGTGACCAACTACAGCAATGCCTTCCGTGTGCCTCACACATCATGAGCACCGCGAGACAGAAAGGTTGGGAACAGAACACAGCTGGAAGTGCTGACCACATCTGGATCTTCCAAGTGGGTCATATCAGAGTTTGAGAAACGTCCCCTACAATCAATTACTTCCCTGTAATTGTATAAATAACTGCAGGCATTTACACAACAGAGAGTTCCTTTACATCCTGTGGGAATGCAGTGGCTGTGGCCCCCAATGCCAGTGTCAGGCATGCTCAGGAACAGCACAGAGCGAGTGACAGAAGGCACAGTTCATGTATCCCTGAACAGGCAGATTGCACAGGACTGCTAGGGAGCAACAGACCACAGGAGGAACACATCCAGACAGAAAACTACTCCAGAGAGTTTTGTTGAAGAACATACAGCAAACCACTGGAATAATTTAAAAACACTGGATCAACCAGAACTGAAAACTAAGGCCAGGTAGTGGAAGTTATTCATTCATCAAATCAAGCACTTGAATATATTAATATATGTGGCATGCATTAATAGATGTGATATGTAATACGTGCCAACACCCTTCAAGTGTCCCATGAAAGAAAAAAAGGCATCCTCAAACCCTGATACCACCAGCACTGTGGAGGCCAAGCCTCCAGCAGCACAAGGATGCTGCAAGTTCCAGAGCTGGAGTGACCCTTCCTCAGGGACATGGCTTCTGCATTCACTTCCTTCACAAGGGACACCTCTGTGGGGTCCCAGCAGCTCTGCCTCACGTCAACCTCCTCTGCAGCAGGTGCCAAACCACAGCACCTCACTCACAGCCAGAACTGCTGCTAATTGCTGCTTGTTCACAAGAAATTCTCTTTTCTCCCCCGTAATATCCTATAAAACTTCACTTGACAATCTGAAGATGTAGCCAAAAACATTTAACTTACAATAAAATTGCACTTCAGAGCTTCATCGAGCTTTAGATGCAGAATGCAACACCTTAAGACAAGGAAAGATTATTCTGCCCAGAGAGATTTTCCTTGTTAACCTGACAGTAATTGCTTTGTGAGGAGCAGGATAACGTCTTCAAGTGCTCTCCAAAGGTGTCAGTGCTCTGACTAGTGGGCATCATGTTGGGAAGGGATCAGCTGAGTTCCAAACAATTTACTGAGCCCAAACCGACAGGTCGGTGTTGGGAAAATACTGCAGCCACATCCAAGTAAGAGACTGATAAACACTGAAATCAAAGTGTTTAAGACATGGAGAAATTCATGGAGAAGGAATAAGCAGTAACTAAACACAAGAATGTAACCACGAGAATTACAAATATATTTAAATCTTGGACCTGGGGGAATATACACAGCCTTTTAGGAAAGAATGGACAATTTATATATTCTGACAGCACTGCATCTTTGGTTTGTTTTCAGTGGTTGGAGGGACGTGGATGGGAACCACGTTGTTGCTTGGGGACATGTCATTCTCACGTCTGTCAGACATCTGCTTCTGGGAAACAATCCGATAGATCTCTGGAAGAGGAGAAAGAGCTGATCAATATGTGCACATCAGCAAAATGCCATCAAAGAGTTAAACCTGGGGGAAACCAGGCATAGCTTTGGAATTACATAAGTAATGCAATGAAGCTTCCACACAAAGTTCAATTGTGGTGTTTTCTAGATACAAAAAATAAAATCTATTTTTGCAACAGAAATTACTTTTTTAACAACAGTTTTACTTCCCTTGAGATAAGAGCCAGTAAACGGACAGAATTCACAAATCTCCATGCTATGAATGAGAAACTATGTGCCCATCCATTCCTTCTGAAGGTTCTTAAGCTCCAAGGACAGTGTCCAAGGACAAGGTCACATGTTTGCTGATGTATCCACAAACAGGATTAAAGGGAACCATTCCAGATCTCTCTCCCTGATAGGACTGCAAGGGCAATTTCTTCTTGCTGAGCACACCCATCATGTCTATCATATTCAAGCAGTGTTAAGTCTTCAGAAAAGGTTGATTTGGGCTCAAATGGGGAGACTCAGCCCCTTCAGCAGCACAGAAGCCCTTTGCAAAATGTGCTTTGTGAGAAATATGGGCTCCAGATGAAAAGATCCTCAACAAAGAGGAATCAGAGAGCATGGGATAAACACCTGCACCAAGAGCCTTGCCCTGCTCCTGGGGCTTGTCATGGCTGATGGTGCTGCACAAAAACTCAGAGCAGCTACAGCAGCACTTCAGCTGCACTGAGAGAGTAAAGCATGTGTAGCACTTCACCCCCAGAAAGGAAATACAGGACACTAAAAATAGAACGTGGGGAACTCACTTGCAAATTTGAATTTGAAAACCATTAAAAAATAAAAGCTTGCTAAAGCTCAGTTTTACAGAAAGCCCCAGCTCAAACTCAGAAGGAGCAAACTGTACATTAAAATGGCTTTTTCATATGCAGACAGGTACAGATCAAGTCATTGAGGGAACCAAACAAGAGCTGAACAGTTTAAAGGATTTTCTGATTTCACCCTTTCTCAAGCTTGCTCTTCTTTCCAACCATCTTACACGTAAACAACCTCACAAGGTAAGTGAAACCACACCTTCAAAGCCACCTGCAGCCCGGTGTGTGAATGTGCAGACAGGGTTCAGCTTGGCCCCGTGGCAGCACAGAGCCTGTGTGTGAGGTGGGAGGAGCAGAGCTGGAGAAATCTGCTCTGCACCTTCAGGACAAGCTTCGTGCTCAGGGCTGGCAGCCAGTTCACTCCCAGTGCAGAACAATGCCTGTTCCTATCAACAGGAAAAGCCTCTGGCCACCTTTGTTACTGGGAATTCTCTGGTAGCACCTCCAGCAGCAGCAATTCTCAGTGTCACAGAGAATTTCCTGAACAAGTTCATACAACTCCCTGACAGATCACACACTTCCTCCAACCCACCAGCCAGGACTCACACAAGGTGCCCTCTGTGTAACAGCCTCATCTGACAGCAAAGATCTTCAACAAACAGCCCCAAATCCTTAAAAATAACCTTAACAGCACAAATTCCCTTACTGATAATGAATCTACTCCTTCTGACTCTGGGAACATGTTCCCATGATCCTCACTTCCACAACCTCCCCAGCAGCCCTGCAAGTGAATCCACTGTCAACAGTCCCAAATTTGCTGCTTCTCCCTCCTCTGCAGAGCAAAGCTTGGTGCAGCCACAGGCTAAATGCTAAAACCTGCCCTTCCCTGGTGAGCTGCACAGCCAGCACACAGGGCTGTGCTGCTGGGGCAGGGGAGGGAGGGGGAACAGCCCAAACCTGCTCTCACTGGGGCAGAATGCCCAGCAGCCAAGCCTGCACCGGAACTGCTGTGCCCAAAGAGCTCTGGGCTAATGAAGATGTGCCCTTTTAAATGAAGACACAGCACTCTGGGCTCTGCTCAGGAGCTGAATGAGACCTTATTTAAGGGCATATTCAGCAGAATGCATCACTGCATAATGGGGAACTGTGAGAGACAGTCCTTGCACTGTGAGAGCTGGGAAAAAGAGATACTGCTGCCCAGGAGGAGCTGGGCCAGGCCTTGGCTGCTCAGCCTGCACTGAGATTCCATTCATTTTCAGGTGTACAGAGGCAACAAAAGAGGAAATCCCTCTTTTTTTTGAGGGATTTTTTGATGTTAATTCTCTGATGTTGTTTCCTTGGTGATGGGATTCCTTAGAGATGAAACCACAGCAGAATGCGGTGTGGGAACAGAGACAGCACAGAGCCAGGCAGGGAAGGGAGGCAGACTCCAGTTTACTTTAAGGATGCTTTATCCTGCTGTGAATGCTTAGGGTGGCTGGGATCATAATACCAGTCTCTCTTATTTGCCAGATGATACAAAGCAGCTTTGTGTGCACAACAATCAGCCCTGGCAGTCTAGACATCTTGAAACAGAAGAATTTGGATAGGGACCATTACTGTAAGTCACAGATGGGAAAGATTCTCAAAACCTCATCTGGAATCCACAGCAGGACAGGAAGCCCACCACATGTGTGATACACCCCCTCTAAAAGTCTTCTATATATGGGAGAACAAAGAAGAGCTTTTGTCCCTTATTCCACCTGTAGCAACAGATCACATACTCAGGCTGTGCTAACAACACTGGATTCCTATTTTCCTTGGCCAAAGCCATCTACCCAAAGTGCTTGATGTGAGAATCCAGGTGTGGATAAGCTTAACAGGGATCCTGCTACACCTCCAAGGGAAACAGCTTCACCAACTTCCACTGTCCCAACCAGACCAGCTTCAGGCAGGCTGGAAAGATAGGGGGGTTGCTACAGACCTCGGTCACAACACGCTGTTCAGGAGAGATCCCAGCAGCTGGGGAAAGGCTCTGAGCAGCCTGAGGTGTCTGTGGTGCAGTTCCCAGCACTGCAAACACCAGCAGGGCTGGTGCAGCAGCTCGTCCTGCCCCTTCTGTCAGCCAGCTCTGCTCACAGCCTCTGGCAATGCCTGCTGGCTTCCCCAGCTTCCTGCTCCCGAGGACAGCCAGCATTCCACCCACAGGCACTGAGCTGGGAGCCAGCCCTGCCAAACACACAGCAGCCAGGATTCTGCAGGGTGACTCCAAAAACCACATTCCTCAGATGACTGCCCCCCTCCTTCCTCCAAAGCAAGTCATTAAGAGAAAAAGCCAGCTGTGAAGTGAGCTCCAGAACAGGCCTCCTTAGCGTGCCAGTCACAGCCCAGCTGGAGCCGACCTGCTGCTCAGGCACTGTTCACTGCACCTTTATCTCCCCCAAACAGGAGCCCCTGTCTGGAGAGAGCACATGCCCACTAAGCACAAGTGTTTCCTCCAGCACAGCTGAACTGACTCCTCCTGAACAAGGATCACAAGGATCCTGTTCACAAACCCAAGAGCTCTTCACCCCAAACTCTGTCACAGCAACATGCATGGAAAAGCAACAGCCTCAAGAATCTGTCAGAGCCCACCATGAGCAAGTTTTATCACCTGTCCACCCATTACACAAAGCTCTGCTTACAGACATATTAAACCAGAAAAAAAAAATCAAACCTCCACAGATTAGAATCCGAACTCACTTCTGAAATAAAAGGAACTGTGGGAAGCATGTGAGGAGAGATAAAGAAAGCCCAGCCCCTGCCTGAGAGGTGAGGTGCTTCCCATGGCAGCAGCAGTGCATCCTCTGAGCATCACACGGCTCTGAAGGAAGCCCAGGGCACATAGGGAACTTCCCACCTCTCCAGTGTCACTGAGAGAACACAAGGGGCCAGCAGGAGATGGGCACTGTGAGGTGACCAGACTATGTGGCCATGACAGCCTGACAGCCACCTTGGGAGGGAATGAACACTGCCTGATTTATCTGATGTTGTTTTATTAGTGCTGGTGTATGACAGTTAATTAACTAACCTGCAGCTGAGAGCCCTGAGCCCTCTGCAAACAGAAAGTGGGAGCAGCAAGGCCTGTTCTACACGACACACAACACATCTGGCCAAATCTGACCTCAAAGTCAAGGTGTTCCTGAGAGAAGGGCTACCAAGGACATGGGCATAAAGGAAGAAGTCTCAGGTTTTGGCACTGACAAGTGAGCAATGTCTTTCTCCTGAAAAATCCATGCCCAAATTCATGTGCATTTTTGACAGGACTGCCTTTAGGCATGTGAAGAAAACAGGAAATGCAGCAGGCATCCCAACACCTCTGCATTCAGCCACTCCTTAGTCATCCACCCTCTGATGGCACTGGCAGTTTGTCATGTAGGGAACAAATGTGTGAGCTAACAGAACTTCTTTCTTTTTGAAACAAATTTGTGCAATGCTGGAATTACAACTGAATGACTACACTGAAGTTAAAAGGGAACCACATGGTTCAATCAAAAAGGAAACAAAAAGTTCTTTATTCATCTAACACAAACACACTTTTAGCTGGTATCTGCACAGGAGCACTACTGCTTAGGAACCCAGGGTAAGAACACAATAGAGTCAGAACTGTCAGAGGCCTCTTACAACTCAGGATAAAACAAGAAACAGATGGACACAGGCAGCTAATACCCCAGTAGCCAACACCTCTCTCCACTGCCAGGCTGTCCATAAAGCATTTCAAATAACTGAAGAAATGCTACAGGATTTATACTTTACTACAGTAAATAACCTCCTAGTTCTATCCTCACATGCATGTTCCAGCATAGCAACCAGGACCTTTCTGGTATGTTTTTAAAGGAATGTCTAAATTAGGTGCCAAAGAGGAGAAGAAGTTCAGAACTAACTAGGTGTCAATGTCACAGCAACAAGATCTGATTTACAGACAGTTTGGAAGTGGGGCCACTGCTCATACCAAGCACATCACATAGCCTGGCACATGCTACACTGGGAAGGAGGGACTTTAAATTTGCAACTGGAAAACATGTTAGAGGCAGCTGGAGAAAACAAGAGACTGCCTGGGACACCTAGAACAGAGACACAGCAGGCAGAGGAGTGTCTCAGATGTTTTGAAAACTCAGACTAGAGCATTTGCCAAAGCTGAGAATTATGAAATCTCCAAAACCAGAGGCCACAGTGTCCCACTGTGCCCTGGCTGCTCAGAAATGCAGAGGCCTCATGACAGTGAGTGACTTCCACACCAATTTGTGAATTCCTACCCCACCTTTACAAGCCAGGGTTAAGTTAAGGTTCTCCAAATTGAGTGTCTCAGCTTTAACAAGTTTTGCCTACCTAAACAAGGCTTTAAACAAAAAGGAAGTACTTTATCCACAGAGCATAAAAATGCAGCACTGGCTGCTGTCACATGTTGCAAAAATGGCCAAAAATCCAGGCAGGACTATTAAATGCAACAACAGCAACTCCTGCAGCTCAGGAGTCACTGTGTCTCAAAGGAAGGATCTCTGCTCTTTCATCCCTTTTTCCTTGGCAACTGCTACGGTCACCATTAAAGATGGAAACAAGCTGGACTGACTTCTCTTTGATAAACAGTGGCTGTTCTCACTTGATGCCAGCATGAGACAATTCCCTCCCGTGGGCACTCCCTGTAATGGGAGATGGAAACTGAAACACAAACCAGGCTGACAAGAAACCTGGGGCAGATCAAAGAGAACAAGGATTCATTCCCCAGTTCGAGGCTGGCCTTTCAAGTGTGGCACTTTGAAACTGGACTCCAAATCCTATGGCTAATGAAGAATGATTAAATAGCAACATTTTAAACACTTTATAGGCAAAGAAATGGCTATTTGCATCATATCTGAGCAGCCTTCTGCCCTTCCCCCTTGAAGCACAAAGCCCTGGATGACTCACCTGTCAGAATAGTCTGGAAAGCTGCTTCCACATTTGTAGAGTCTAAAGCAGACGTCTCAATAAATGACAAACCATTCTTCTCTGTGTGGACAGAAATACTATAATTAGAGAGGTACAGCACATATCTGTTTCCCATCTGGAAAAACTTCTGTACCAGATAATATTTGTAGTGTTCCTGATGAGACACCCAGGTATCAAGAGAAAGTAAAACAAGTTGTGGGGTTTTCCCCCTTAAGTGATGGGAAAGTGACACCACCCAACACCAACACTAGAATTTATGCCCACTCCCAAGCACAGGTATCAGCCCAGTGCTGTGTTACTTAAAGGCACATTTTCCTGCATCACTGAAAAGGATAATCTGTTGCAGTTTCTCTGTGTGACAAAATTTCTGAGATTTTCTTCAACCTCACCAAGATTCTCCACTTCCCACCTGCTAATATATCACGGCAGTTAATTAACCAGGAATACAGCAGCAGGGGGAATGACACTCCTCCAGCTGCAGGCAGGGATCCTCACTGGCCATAAACTCTGCCAGGGGAGCTACAGCAAACTTTAATCCAGCTACACTCCTGGATGAAAGAGACTGGGCCTGAATCAAGGCATACAGAAGCTAGAACTACTGTTCACAGATCTTAATTACATAACAGAAGTCAGAGAGCCAGTTTAATGAAAGTGTTCAGCCACAGGCACCTGTGTAAGGCTGCAGGTCAGTTGGGACACTGAAGGCAAAGCTACCATCACACAAGAAACTCAAACCTAAAGCCCCAGGCACAGTTTCTGCAAGACAAACAGTGCCCACCCAAGGGAATAAATCTGGTTTAAAATGTTCAGGTGCCTCTGGCTGATTCCTGAAACAACATGCATGTTCTACAAGATCTCCTTTCTGACTGAATGTGATATATGACACTGAGGGACACGACCAGCCGCAGGTTTTTTCCTCCTGCCCACACCCTCCCCAAGCCAGGTGGGCAGATCCCCAGACAGCAGCAGGAAGTTGCTGAGCTGCCCACCTGCGAAAGCCCTGGCCTCGTCGGTGGGCACGGCCCGGAGGTGGCGCAGGTCGCTCTTGTTGCCCACCAGCATGATGACAATGTTGTTGTCGGCGTGGTCTCGCAGCTCCTTCAGCCAGCGCTCCACGTTCTCGTAGGTGAGGTGCTTGGCGATGTCGTACACCAGCAGCGCCCCCACGGCTCCACGGTAGTACCTGGGCACAGGGGACAGCCAGCCAGACACCGTCAGCTTACAGGAGGCTGTGCCATCGTGGGGAACAGCTCTGGCCGGGCCAGCAATGCAAACAGTGCCCAGGGCAATTCCCCGGTGCCGTGGGACAGGACACAGGGAAGCGGAGCAGCCGGACGAAGTTACGCCACAGGGCCAGCTCAGAGTCTGGGAGCAAGCCAAACCCCATGGCTCTGGGGAAACCCTGCATCCCAGACATGAAACTCTGGGCTCTCTGGGAAGCTGCTGTCACCTTCCACCTCTGATCCACTCCTGAAAATTCTCCCCCACCCATCACTGTGGGTGCAGCACAGGCACTGCCCAGAGTGATAAGGAGACTGTAGAATGACTCACTGGGTCATAAAAATGTCAGCATGATCTACTCCCTTTACCAAAGGCCACAGCTCCTTTCAAGTGAGAGCCACAGCAATGCATTCAAAAGGAAACAGGCTGTGTTCTCCCACCCCACAGTTCCCTCCAGCTCTACTGAACTCCAGCTTTTGCTATGCTGGTTTTTAACAATCAAACAAGCACACAAGTGAGCAGCCTTTCCTGGCTGCTACAGGAAGGTTTCAGCTCTTAGGTTACCACTGATAAAACGACCAGGAACACTGATATTCCTTTATCATTCACTTCCATGGAAATGAGTCTCTCAAAGCTCTTGCATTCTAAACTTGAAATGCCCCCATTACGTGTCATGAGAGCACTGCAAAGGAAATCAGTCTGTGCAGGAACACACCAGATCGAGTTTCTGGGCTGAATAATATTTAACCTTCCCACCACCAGAGATTGTGGGTATTACCCAATAAAACACTAACACCCCTGTTTGCAGTTGGTGAGGAACTAGAAGGGCCCAAAATTGCCCTCCTCAGGCAGAGCTTGTCCTCAGCCACCCGGGCTGCACTTACGCTGAGGTTATGGCTCGGTATCGCTCCTGCCCCGCCGTGTCCCAGATCTGAGCCTTTATTGTCTTCCCATCCACCTGGATGCTCCTCGTTGCAAACTCCACTCCAATGGTGCTTTTGCTTTCCAGGTTAAACTCATTGCGAGTGAATCGAGACAGAAGGTTGCTCTTGCCTACTCCAGAGTCTCCAATAAGTACAACTGCAGGACAAAGATTATATCAGAATCAGACTCCAGATGTAGATGACACATTGAAAATCACACACAAGAAATATTTCTTTTAAAGAATGAAGCAAGAAGGGAAAGAATGGCAATGGCACCATCCTTGTCATGAATCTGCTGTCCGAGTCTCAATACTTCTGGAAAACCAGAGCTGCCAAATTCACCAGCATTTTGAACAGATGTTAGACTTGACTTTCAATGGGTATATTTCAGCCTCTTTTGCCCAGCATGGAACAACATTCCTCTTTTAGGAACAATATACATGGCTGTCACTGCAAACATTGGTGACCAGTTATATTTCCTTAAACAATACTAGAACTAAAAACCAAAACAAAAGCCTACAACCACACAACTGAAATCTGCTTTGCTGAAGAAGTCCTGCTTCCCAGGGCAAGCAGCAGACCCTGCTTTCACTTTACACTCCTCAAGCCTTTGCAGAAGAGAGGTTCCCCACTGGGGCAGAAAACTTTGTGAATGAAAAGAGAACCAAAGAACCCCAAAGGCCACCATCACCTTGCCAGCCAGTTTGAAATGTTTGCTGAGCCACAGCTCTCTGCCCTTCTGCAGTCTCCACTGCTGCTGTGGCTCCTGCACACATCAGGCCAGAGACTGAAACTGCTCAAAAAAGCTGCCAGGGGATCGCTGAGCCTCACAACTGGATCCACCATTCCCTGGCTCAGCTTGACTCATCCCAGCACCAGTGCCAAGCAAACTAATTGGAAGGATTCAGCTATGCTTGACAAGAGCCTGACAGAAGGTTCAAAGTCCAGTTCCTGCAGGAAAAACAGCATCACGAGGATTCGCTGCATTATCTTGTAATGCTGAGTTGAAAGGTGCAAGTTTAATTGTAACTTAAAACTCAGTACCAAGAGGCAGAACAATGGATGAAATGTGTTCACAACCAGAGTCAGATCGGGTGATCCTATGGCCTTAAGGATGATAAGGTTCCAAACCAGTAGTGAAGGAAAGGGAAAAAAAAAAGATAAAACCATTGAGAAGAAAGGCCAATAATGAAGTTCAGCAGTGAATAAATGCCAGCCCAAGCAAAAAAGTGCACACTCAGGTGACAACAAATATTGTGTCTTTGTTTAATTAGAAAAAACAATTACTTGCTTAGTAACATACATCATTAACTGTTAAGACACCACAACACAGTTAAGACAACACAACAAAGTTAAAGATTCTGTGTGGTACAACAAAGCAATGAGTGCACCAAACACACTCAATGACACAAACCCCCCGTGGAGCTCAGTCTAGCAGCAGAAACACTCCCATCTGCTGCTGCAGCCCTCTGCAGCTTCTGTTTAAATAATGCAGAGCAATTCTTTGTTCTGACTGGAAGGGCAGAGCAGCACCTTTTAAACTCCCTCCATAAATGAAAATTGCAGAAAATGTTGGCTTCAAGCATGGCCTTGTGCAGAACACTTCATCAAAACAAACATCTTCCCAGCTGCCCGTGCCAGCTGACTCAGCACGCAGCTGGCCAAGCACACGAGTTGCAGAAAGCACCCTCAGTTAACCTCTCCTGTGTAGGAAGATCACAAGTGCAGGTAGGTGGCAAGGGCCCTGAATGCAAACAGGAGTCTGCTTTCCTACGTGCCAGGTCACTGCTGGACAGCTCTGCTGGCACAGAGATGCTACATCCTGATAAACCCAGTGCAGGGGACAGGGCACCACTTGCATCACCACCCCTGGCAAACAGCCACAGCTTTCCTCTGCCACTGGTAAATTACTTTTTCAAGACTGTTTTGGCAGGTTTGGACCATGGGTTTAGATGACATCATGTTTGTATTCACTGGGACACTCAACAAGTTCCTAGGAGGGAAAAGTTGACAGCTCCCTTTGCACAACTCAGTCCTGCTATCACCAGCAGTGGCCAGAAGCTTCTCTAAGCAAGAAAAGCAATCCACATTCACCATTTCCTTTTCCCAACAGGATGCATCATATACCTGTTAAATATTTCCTCAAACCTGTTCTTGTAGGCCAGTGCAAAGCCCACCTTTAAGTCACTTAACAAAGGGATCCCTTTAATTCCTCTGCCAGGTTTTTTTCCTTACAGTCTGAATCCCACACTGCTTATGGTCTGAATGGTTTCCAGCACCAGATTAATGTGTCCCAATTATAAGAGGAAAATAATACCTTTCTCCTTGAAGTCAGCTATTTCCTCTACTTAATTGGGCCATTGCAGCTCCTCTTGAACACAGACACGAGGACAGCTTGGAATGTCAGCAGGCGCCCAAGACTCCTCACACCTTCTGCATTTCTGCCAGTCTGGGTAAGTATCACTCTTTAAATGAAATTATGAACTGAAACAGCTTCAACAGCCACTCAGGTTGTGTTATTAATTTCAGTTTTGCTTTCCTTATCAAGCCACCATGTTTTGATATTTTATACTATGCAGTGTTCCCATGTATTACATTCTTAACATAGAAATGCAGTAGGAATGACCCTGGATGGCCAAGTCCCATACTAAACACCCCAAGCAAACAGTTTCTAGGAGGGAAATGACGTTATCTAGGCCACGATAAAGTTAATTGTTCCTGCACATTGTCCCTTTCATTGGGCTTTTCTTCCAGAAAATCACTCCTAATGGTTAGAAATTGCCTTCTGATTTTCGGGAGGAATTAGTGGTCAGCTGGCGTTGGTGTCCATGTGTCAGCATTCTCCATTAGCTTATTAGTGTCTTCTCCCAGTGGTGTTTAGGCTAGGGTATTTACAGAAAGCAACCACAGCTTGTCTGGGCTTTGTTGTATTTGCTAAATACAAAAACTTGTCAAGCGGTTCAGTATAAACACCTTGTTCGTTTCCCCAAACACCTTCCCTACCAGTTTTTCAAATTCTTTTCAGCACAGTGAGAACAGCACACCTCATTCTAAGTGGGATCTCCCTGTGATGCAAACAAGAATTCCAGTATTTCCATCTCTGTTAGGCACACCTGGAGCTGGAATTATTTCTCCTGACCATTTCACCTTGATGGCTCAATCTGCCTGTCATCAGACCTAATTGTTCAGCTTTAGATTGGCAAACTTTTACTTTACCAGAGTCCAAGTCCTCAGGGATAAGCCCTTACATCCCAAATACCAGCACATCTGGAGGACCACAGTCCTCATCTGCACACAGCTCTTTCAGTGCCACACTCCCACTTCCCCTGTCCCACCCAACTTGCATCATCCACTAATTCCTTTTCTACATCAGCAATGGAAGGAGGAAGGTCTGGAGGAAACATTTTAGCAAGTTTAGCCACAAGACCCAGTCCTGACATTAATCAATAACCAGCTGTGGAGCAGCACCTCCCTCACAGGAGCAGCACCTTAGGAAGCTGCACAACCAAAGAAAATTGAATTGGCACATCTGAAAGTCATGGAAATAATCTCCCAGCCCCAAGTGACTGATTTAGTGGTGAGGCAGTTCAATACATGCAACCACGTGCTTTCAATCGATGCATTTGACTTTCTATAGCATTTACTACCCTAAAAATTTAAGACAAGCATACAAGCATTCAGTGGAGAGAGAAAAAAAGAGAGTATGAAGTCCACAGTTGCTGTATAAATTTCACTCGGTAATTCCAGATTTATTTCTGTAGAAGACCAAAATAAGAACTCAATTTCCTATGCTGCATGAGAAGCAATTTAGAGAACTATGTCAAGAAAGGGTTATTAATTTTTCACCAACATTCCAGCTCACAAATTTTTATTTCTGTAAAACCTCTTAGTTTAAATTTTCAGAAAATATTTTAATCATCTCATTAAATATAAGATCAGGTTGAAAATAGAGTCCAGGAGCACTAGCTTGTGTTGTCTGTCACAAAAATTATTGCACAAGTCATATATTACATGATCTAGGACAAGTACACCAGCACAAGAAAATCACCATGTCTAAAACTTGTCTCTGCACTGAGCTCTGCTCTCAAGAGACATATCAATAAAAAGCTTGGACATGTCTTCATGATCCCCAGAAGAACCTGCTGATGAATACTTCTCTCTGCCCACTTCAGCTGGAGTTCAAAGGGCATGTGAAAAAAATTACTTGATCCTAGACATCATAGCTGGTCATAAACCCAACATGGTCATGACCTATTTTAATCCCCCTCCTCAGCTGTGCCCCATTTTATTCCCTCTTTTTCTGTCGAAAAGAGAACTGGCACCCCAGAGGCCTTTGGGGCAAGGATTACCTGTCCATACAATCAGTAACACCTCCCAACAGCTCTGCAGTAAATGGCTGCACCAACAGCTTTGTTGCAGCACCCAAGTGCCTCCACATCTGAGGCAGTGAAAGCCAAGGGCTTCTATCACTGTCAAACCAATAGATGTCATGCAAACACACATTTATTTAAACACACAAGTAAAAATGTGTCTTCTAAACCCCAAACCAGCAAGCTGGTTCAGTTTCAGAGCATTTCCTCAATATCAAAGGGAGAAGTTGGAGAAATTAACATGAGGCAAAGAAGCAGAGAGCTGAAACTGGACTTTTTCCTAGCAGTAAACTGAATGTCACCACAAGTCAGGTCCATTACATGAGCCTGCCCCAAATCCAGAGTCCTAGATGGCCCAGGTGCAGACATAATCATCCTGAGCTTTGTCCATAGAAAAAAATTCAACATCTACAAGTGAGGGTTCCTTTGATAACTGCTCATCTATTGCAAGCACACTGATCAAAAAGAGCAAAAGGCTCCTGTACTAAAGCTATTGTCAATTTATTAAGTAATAAAGTAATATCTTTATATCATTATTATATTTTCCTCCTACTAAAATTAGAGCAAGAGTTCTATGAACTGGACTTCATAGGCCTTGTGTTTCCTCAGGGGCCATTCTGGGAACAGCAGGCACTGCTCTCAGCAAGACCCCAAAAATATGGAAGAATACAAAGACTGGAAGCTTGACAAGAAGAATTTAACAGAAACTGCTTTTTCCCAAGCTAGGCTTAGTCTTTGCTATGCGCTGAAGTGTTGCAACATAGTCAGGAGAAGTGTATTTTGTAACAGGTCCCTGGATTTTACCGTACAGCAGCACAGGTGGGCTCAGCTTACACCCAGCAGCAGAGTCAGCCAGATTTCAACACACAGCTGCAGTCAGGGGCTGACAGGACAAAACCAGAGGTCTCACAAACAGAAACATGGCAGTTCAGCCCAGGAGCAGTAAAAGACAGCCAGACTAGAGAACATCACACGATTGTTATAACCAGATCAAACTCTGAACTCAGTCCCACCAACTTACCCATACAGTCCCTTCATAAACCCAGAAATGTCCTGCTGGATGAAGTGTCCTGACAGACCAACACCCAGAGTCTGACTCCAAATAAGTGATGTCCAAAAACCATGATGTGCATCACAACAAAAAGGGTGATCTCTGTCCCAGCCAGCCTCTGCATCTTCAAATAAGCAATGCCTTCAGACTTGCCATTGTCCCACTGTCACACTGATGTGCCCCAAACAAGATTTTTTTGCTTCTGTGAATTCGTGCAGGCTTTCAAATCCATTTATAATATGCATGGCAATGCTCCACTTCAAAATTTGCATACACACCTGAGGGACTTTGTCCTTTTGCTTTCACCCGCTGCCCAAGAAAAGAAGCATTACAGATATCCAGAGAAATTATGACAAACAGGAGATGCTTTCCCTATTTGGCCTTATCACTCACTGTTTAAATTTTAATTAAGCTGTACATCAGTCAGTATAAAGGCTATGAATCCACTAGGTCTCTTTCCTGATTATTTTGATGCCTTCCTCCACCTTTTTAATTCTACAACATCTCTTTCAAAATGGCTATGTCTGTCATGGCCACATTTCACCTCAATTCCCAAGATGCTCATGTCTCAAATTCAAACACTGACTTAACGTTGTCCCTGAGTTCCCATTTCCTTTTCCAAAAGATTTACCTACCCCTTGCCTTTTTGACCAGTGCCTGGCAGAGACATTCAGTTCAGAGGCCTACTTGCAGTAATTTCCAGATCATTCCAGGGTGGTGACAGCTTGTTTAGAACCACGATCACCTCTAGGAAGTTACAAAAGTTTCCACGGTTTTATTACTCTGCATTTTTGTGTTATTTCAGCTGCCACATCAATCCCAGTTAAGTGGCATTGCATCAACTTCCTGCAGTCCACTTTAGCCTGGAAAAACCCAAATCATTTATCCTCACAACAGCATTTTCACAGCATTCCCTGCACCCCCAACAGCTTCTATAAACCAAGCTAAACAGAAAAAGCTTTCAAAAAGGCAATCAATTAAATCAGCTTTGCACCTCTCCCTATAACTGCATTCCAACTTTATTTTTTCCCAACTACAAAAGGAAGCAGGCCAAATGAAAGATAGGAGCTCTCCCAACAAACTCTGATACTCACAGGCTTTCACAGCTAAAACATTAATTACAAGCCCACTGACAGAACTGCATGAACAAGGGTAATTCAATGGCTTTGATAACCTGTAACTACAATAACACTGCCTGATGCCATTAAACCAGTGGTCAGCAAGGTCCTTGCCAAGGCTGCAAGCTGAGAAAAGAGCCCGTTCTGGAGCTTCCTGATTTGGTTTCCATAGCAGTACAGATGACTGATTTATAGGCAGAAATAATGCCACTTTCCACACACAATTGTATGAAACAGCCAACAACAAAAAAATTTAATTTTCCTCAAAGTTGTTACAGGAGCTTAAAGGAAAAAACATCAATGTTTTACTTTACCTTCGTGATGACAAGCACAGGGTCTCTCACCATTACAACACAACAAGCAATGCTCTTAATCCTAAATTCAAGTTTACAATACCACATCACAATAAACAACTACTTTTTGACACTACTTTGCTTGCTTTTTCAGTGGGATTTAAAAAACTGGATCGTGAACTTTCAAAACGTAAGCTCTTCTGTACACATTTCACAGCAGACTACATGAACCTGTCTGGCAGGCTGGTGTTTTACTCTGCAGGGAGTGAAAATTGTGTATTTAACAACAACCTGGAAGGTTTTAACCCAACTTGCCACTGCATCGCAGACTGGAGGAGCATCAGCCCTGGAAAACAAGGCATTCCTGCCCTTCCCTGGGGGAGCCAGGACAGAGCAAGGCCAGGTTGGACAGGGCTTGGAGCAACCTGGGATAGGGGAAGGTGTCCCTGCCCATGGCAGAGGGTGGAATGCGATGATCTTAAGGTCCCTTCCCACCCAAACCGTTCCATGATCCCAGGAGGATTTTATGCTCTCTGGGTGTGGAGCAGCAGGGACATTCCACTCCTCGCCAAGGGCTCTGAACACAGAAGGCAGCAAGGAGTACTACTTGATTAAATTAGTGCATCGTCTACCAATGCTGAGTATATCTCACCCACTCTAAAGCTCTAATTAACAACTGGAAAGGGTTCTTATCAACCTTGACGAGTCCTTATCAGCTCTGGGCATCCTTCCTGGCGATCTTTGCTCCCCACCCCGCAGACCGGCCGCCGCCTCAGCCGGTGCCCGGGGCAGCCTCGGACCGGCGCTGACACCAAATCCCCGCTGCCAGCCCCGGCCCAGAGCTGACATTTTGGGGTGAGGGAGGGACACCCGAGCGATGCCCGGAGCGCTCCCCCGCCCGCCGGGCCCCGCGTCAGGGAGCGGCC
>VZRH01004991.1:201517-245130 GCA_013397555.1 Urocynchramus pylzowi | reverse complement strand
GGCCGGGAGGGGCAGGTGGCAGAGCGGTTCCATGGTGTAATGGTTAGCACTCTGGACTCTGAATCCAGCGATCCGAGTTCAAATCTCGGTGGAACCTGAATATTTTCTTCCCCCATTTCGTTTTTTTTTTTTTTTTTTCTCTTCGGCTTTGTGTGATTAAATGATGCCCGGGGTTCTCTGAGCTGCCCGAATGAGTCCCTGTGCCCAAACGATGGATTGGCACACTGAGCTCCCCGGACTCCTGTACTCAAACAATGCCCGGGCACGCTCCACCCAGGATCTCTGAGCCTCTTCCCAAAGGATGGATGGGCACACTGAGCCCCCCGGTGTCCTGTACCCAAGTGATGGATGGGCGTGCTGCAAGCTCCCTGGGCCTCTTCACACACTGTGATTATCTCACCTCACCCCTTGCCTGTGGCTCACCAACCTTAACCCCCATCACGTGGTGGGTGCCCTTCTCCTGCCTCCCTGGGCAGGCACTGGCCTCACTCCAAAGCCACCCACAAGCACAGGTGAGCTTGGGGTTGGTTGGTGGAAAGCCCCCCAAGGTCTCACAGATCCCTCCTGTGAACTGAGCTGAGAGAGGCTATGAGCTTGAGATGAACGTATCAGAGAGGCCAACAAGCTCTTTCAGCTCATGAGGTGCAGAGGCCGTGAGCACAGGCCCCTTTCCCACTGCCACCCCTGCCCACCCTGCTTCTCCCTTCCCAAAAGGTTGTCCAGTTCCCCTTGTCTCCTCTGTGCCATGGGAGACACCAACTTTGTCACCAGCTTCTCCTGGTGCAGGCTTGAGATCTAAACAACAGAGGATAAAAATAGCACTTGTGTCCAGATGATTAAACAGAATCCCTTAAAACTGCTCTTTTCCCACCAGCCTGCCCTCAGCAGCAGCATGTTTGCCATCACTGCAGTCAGTGGCTGTGTCATCATTCCTGTGTGGAAAGTAACCCCCGGGCATCAGCAGCAGTGCTGTGCATCAGTTACTGTCTGCTGGCACCATAACGAGCCAGAACGTGATCCTCTGCATTTACAGATAAATCCTTCATGCTGCCTCAGAGCTTCCGAGTGGGGAAAACAAAACATTAATAACAAAGACACCTGATGTGTGACTGCGGTGTGTCCCTCCACAGGAGGACAGAGGCTCCCCAGGAGCACTGGGAGCATCACAGTCTGGGCTCACCCATCCTGCTGCCAGCCTCTGATGTGCCCTGCACCTCCAGCTCCTCACAGCAGGTAGTGTAGTGGTGAGGGCTGTGGAGGAATCTGTATTGTCTTTGGATTCATCCTTTTTTTATCGCCAGCCAAACCCAGAACACACAAAATCTTGAGCCTGAAAATGCTCATCCTGCTCCTGTCACCTTTCTCAATCCTCTGGCATTGAGTAGTATGTCAAATGGATAACAGATACTTGTCCGTGTAGAGGCTGGGTATATTTATAATTCAGGAGCTCAGGTTTCCATCTCATATCCTATTTGCACTTTGTCCATTGAACTTTGTTGTTAAAAAGCTATTAATTTTCACTTGATGTTTCTCAGACCTGGTTTCATCCTCCAGAACTGCTGTTAGTGCTAAAAAGCCTTAAAATAACACAGATGAAGTACTTTTAGTTATCCTCCTGTAAGAGCTGTTCTCCTTTTCATGCTTTGGATTGTGTATGTGAGCCTAGAAATACCCTTTATTTACATTTTTCATGTGTGCAACCATGACTTCCTCTTGCAGCACATTGCAGATGTTCCTCATCTGGAACTGACTTACCCTATGCAAGAGTTGAGGGCACAGGGTGAGGACAGTGCCTCTTCTGGCTTAGGTAAAAATCACTGTCCCCACATTGCTGCAGCACTGTCACTTGTTGAACTTCAGCCATTGTAAAGCAAAGGCATTTTTACCAATGATTTTTACCAAAACATGAAAAGTTGTGCAGATTGCTGTGGAGTTGGGCAGCAGCAGGGATTACTTCTAGCTTCATGGTGAAAACTGAAACAGTAGAAAGAGCTCTGTGTCTAAACAGGAATCAACAGAGCAGGACATGAGGAGAGCATTGAACTAGCAAGGAGCTCCAGAAATTAAAGTTTTATATCTTGTTCAGTCCTGGGTTAATTTTGTTGCTGTTCAAGCCCCAGAGGAGAACATCCAAACCCTCAGGAAATGTCACTGTCAGCACAGGCAGGTTTGGGCTGCTCTGCTCTTTCCCTGTGACCCCTCCCAGAGCGAATTGCTCAGTGATGGGATGGCCTGGGACACCTGCCGTGCACAGGAAACACAGCCAGAAAGCAGAGGTCAGGCCTGGAATAGCAGAGACTGTGTGCTCTCCAACTGACAGCTTTTAATGTGAGAACAGTCACTCAGCACTGGCATTTCTGCTGCATTAATTGCCATTAGTGTCATCCTTGCGGGAACACTGAATTCATGGCAAACCTTGAATTAGCACGCTCTCATAATTCCTAACTTGGGCAGAACCATTTGCAGAGGCAGCACGTCCCAAGCAACTGGAGCAGAGACAAGGAATGATACTCAGCTGGGCCTCGGATGTTCAATTCAGCGAAGAAAAGAAGCAGAGGTCGCACTCATAACTGTGCATTTATGGGTCTGCTCTGGAAATTCCCAGAGCAGCTGCCAAAAAGAGCCCAGCACCATTAAGGTGCAGATTTGTGTCAGGGCTCCCAGCTCACAGCTGCCCAGCCCCAGGCACTGTGCATCAAGCTCTCCCTGCATCCAATTCTCACTTCATTCTCCACCACCCTCTTCCCACCAATTCCTGAGATCCCCCAGAGTAATCCTGGCCTAATAAAGTGGAAAATTTGCCACCATCTTTGATGGTTGTGGCATTCCCACAACAAGGTCAAGGTGTCTTTGCAGAGCACACTCGTGGTATTTGACATGGAAATGGCAGAATGTGAAACAGGGATGGCCAGTACTTGCTGCTGGTCCTAGAAAAAAAAAGAAGGAAAAAAAAAAAAAGAGCTTTTCTGGCTCTGAAATCCCTGTTCACACTTTGCAAATCCATCTCCTTGCAAACCTCAGAGAAGATTTGGGATTGAAAATCACAATAATTCAAAATTGTCCTTGAAGGGCTGTTGACCCAAATTCCCATTTCCCAGATAAAAGCAGCCCCTGGCTTCCCCAGGGCAGAAAGCAAGAAGGACAAAAGCAAAGCCCCAGAACTGTGTTTTATCAGAGGAGAAATATTTCCTAAGGGGAAAATTCAATCAATACTTTGCAATTTCCTAACAATCCATTAATCATTGCAATTATGCAGAGATAATTCAAGCTTTCCAATCCAGCTGCTAAATTAGAGAAAAGCGTACTCTTAGCACGCACTATCCCCAGTTTGACATGTCAGTCAGAAAAAAAACCCCTTCAAATATGAAATCCATGCACTGAAATAAAAAAAAAAACCAAACTGTTTTAAAACCCTAGACCAATTTAAAGGTTTACAATGTACAAGGATTCTATTTTTCAGGTAATTCTATGCCACAGGTAGGAATAATGAAAATACGTGGAGTTAATATGAATTTTTCTGTTGATAACTCATTTGCATTCTATCACGTGCTACATCCTTTCTGATTTCTACAGATCTAAGAAGAAAAGGTATAAGAAGAAATAGACCAAATCAAAATTAATTTCTAAATTAGCCTTTCCTTTCCTAACCTTGAACTTGGAACTAAAAAAAAGACTTGCATCTGAACAGATTTTTTATCCAAAAACAAATCTCATTCTGGTCTTGCTGTTCTTTAGGAATCCCCGCAGCACTGCAAAAAGAGTGGGAAGGGAACAGAAAAATTAACCATCTTCTGGAGACATTTTTCACTAGGACAATATTATGGTATGCAGAAAGGAAGGAAAGTTTTCAGTGTGTTTTGGGAACAGGAATTGAGTGCAAGACTCAATGACTTGGTGTTCCTTGTGATGACTGTCAAAATGAAGTCATCAGTTTCCTGAATCCATTTTGGACTCATCACTCATCTCTTTGTCTGTGTCTGCTGCCTCCAGAGACAACAGCAAGATAACCCTAGCAGCCCCAGGATAATTGCTGGCCAAGATATAATTTCATGGAATCATCACTCAAAACCTTCTTCCTCTTACACAGCCTGCCAGAGGGGTTTATTCCCTATCTAGAGTCAAAATTTGCTTGATGTTGGAGTTGGTACCAGGCAAATGCAGCGACAGCAGCGCAGGCGTTATCACGTGGCCCATCATCTTCTAATTTGGATACAAAAGATCAGCCCTGGGGAATGGAGAAGCACTTTGGGTTCTGTGGCCAAGTCATTCTCTGCTGAAACAACCGGCGGGGCCGGCTGGCTGTGCTCAGCATGGCCACGCTGCTGCGGAGCTGCGCGACTGTACTGGGAGCCAGGCTGGGGCTGTAAAACTTTGCTCATTAAGATCATTAGAGAGCTGTCAGATGGAACAACTGGGATGGCTTTGATCTGGCAGAATATCCTCCCTCCTGTTCCCAGATCTTGGGAACCATCCAGTTTTCCATAATTACGGTTTTTTTCAGTCATTCAAACAATGCTCTTTGGGTTTTCTATAGGTTGCAATATCTTCTTCAGGCAAACTGGAGGCTGTAACAGCTATAACAAGATTAATTTATTAAATAGAAACCCTGATATTTCAGTGATTCCTCTATAAATAAATTCACATCTGTTTTGCCAAGAAAATGACAAAATGTTGCTGATAATCCCAAAGATATTCCCTGTAAATCCACTAGGTGTCCTACTGTTTTCAAGCAATTAGGCTCAAGGTTTGTTTGGGTTTTTCCCTAGTTTTGCCTGTGAGGAATTAGTTTGAGGCTTTAGTGGAATTAGGTCTGGGTTTGCAGGTTGAAGAGACGTGTACGTGTGGTTTGTGTGACACAGCAGGACATCCGGCTCACAGCAGCAGCGCTTTTGGCAAATGCCACTAATGTTCCCCACAGAGACCAACTCAAGGTTACAGGCTGGAGGAGAAAAAGGGAAAAGAATCTGCCTTCCTCTCCTGGGAATGCTAAACAAGATCCAGCCGAGCCAAATCCTCTTTTCAGTCAACCTTGGGCATCTATTTATAGGACTGCTAAAGCGAGGCCAACACTGACCTCAAAGGTGATGGCAACACACATTAACCTTCATGGGAGCTGCTCTGCACAGGCTGTGGTTGTGACATTCCTGGTCACTGTCCCCGTCCCTGACGAGTGTTCCCTGACTGCCAGCGCCTGTCAGCAAAGGCCAGCACAGCTCACAAGGTGCCCTGTCACTTCCAACACAGGGGGGGCATGTAAATACATAGCAAGAAAAGCAAGCTGAAAAACAGCCAAAGGGGAATTTTCTCATCTCAAAAAATACTTGGGGTGGAGTGTGGCCATTGGACAGTCTCCAGCTGCTTGGCTGCTCCTCTGTGGTGTGACCTGGAGCACACTCACCCTATCAACTGTGCTATCCAGGACATCCCTCCTCTGCCTCCAGATCTGTACTTGCACTGAGCCCCAGATATCCCCTAGGTATTGAAAAACATCTTTCATTATTCCAGTGGTTTTCAGTGCTCAGAAATGCAGTATTTCAGTGAGAGAGAACTGCAGGGTGATTTTTCTGGTGGTGTAACTGAAGCACAAATCACATTCTGTGTAATCCTTCCAGCCTTGCCCTCCTAAACAGGGGCCATTGCATTTGCAAACACCCCTCCTGTTTACTCTCATTTCATAAGGTTACCACAGCTTGGATCTACCCCAGATCACTGCAAGGTAAGTGAGTTGAAAATCAGTTTTGTTTTCTATTTAACAAGTGCCAGAGGCAGAGATGCTCTCAAACAATGAGATTGTCTCTTTTTCCAGTCGGTGTTTCATGGCCAGAAGTCCTGCCCAGGGCTATTGGCTCTGCAAACAGGCACTGGGCAAGGTGTCAGCACCAGTTTAATCACAAACTGCAAGGGGAAATCACAGGGGGAACAAGAGCCTCCTGTCCTTGGCCCACCAGGACTCCTTGCCATCAGGCATTGCGCATCACGGCAAGTGCCGAGCATCTGTCCTCTGCCATGTGTCACTGCTCTGCCTCTCTTCCCTGCTCTCTGTGCTCAAGGTATGGCAGTCATTTTCCTGCAAGAAGAAAAGGATGCTCAGATCTTCCCCAGTGTGTATCTGTAGGTACCTGCTGCAGTCCCACCCCTGAGCAGGGTGCAGACTGTGCTGGCTGTGAGGGAGTTTAACCTGGTCCAGCACCTGTGTTTGCTGTGACACCACAAACACCTCGAGCCTTGCCATGGTTCAGAGCATAATGTGTGGGAGCCATCTGGTCCCGTAGCTGAAGGAGCAAACGGAAAATCTGATGAAAGCACAAACAGTCACAATGAGAGACTGAAAAGATGTGTTGATATTCCAAGCAGAAGTCTCCTTCTGTGGGGGGTAATCTCATCACCCACCGCCTCTTTCCTGCTCCTTCCTCTGGAAACCTGCTGTCAGCCAGGTTGCACTCTCAGCTCTGGGAGTACTCACACTTCTGGGATGCTAAAAATATGTTTCATGTGCTTGAGCATACCTCCCGAGACAAGAATTTGCTCAGCAGCCAGCTGTGCAGTGAGCAAGATGTGCAAGATGCTTGCACACACACGGCACATTTTAGGGAGCTTGGATTGACCCAGAACTTTGGCTGGTTTAAGATGCACTCTCAATTGGGATTAGTCACTAATATTGTCCCACTGCTGTGCAGAATGACAGCTTATAGCTGTGACAGACTGAGTGGAGTTTCACCTCAGCTTGCCTAGATAGTCTCAGCTCTGGAAAGGAGATGTATTTGGGAGGGACTGGAGCATCAGGGGAGAAACAAGGAACTCAGTGCAGTGGATAGGGTAGAGCTTGGGATGGCTTTGACGTGGCACAGTTGGTGCATAGCTTGTCCCAGATACTGGGTTAATAAAAGTGGTTTCATTGTATTTTGTAGCCAGGCTGGTTTTCCCTTATTTTGACCCTGGTTTCTGATGTTTGGAGGGCACAGGGAAGGCAGGGAGACAGAAGATGCCTATTTTAGTACTTCTCAGCAGGGAATGCACACGTTTCAGACAGGTACACATTTGTTTCCTCTGACACCAAATTAATGGGAATTGATGTATTGATTCTACAATTCTTCTAAAAATTGCTTCAAGTTTTGGCTTGCTTTCAAGCTGGTTAAATGCAATGTGCACACAGTTCAAGACAGCTATTTAATTATTCTAATATTAATACAGTTTAAAAAATTCAGCTCCCTGTGAAATGCAGAAGGTAAAAAACACAGAGAGCAGCCCAGAAAGGCTCTGTATCCTGGGTTCATCCCACAGTGAGGGCTGCAGGTGAGGGGGATTCTGCCCTTCTGCCCCACTCAGATGAGACTCTACCTGCAGAGCTGCCTCCAGCCCTGGGGAACAGCAGCAGAAGGATTTGGAGCTGCTGGAGCAAGTCCAGAGGAGGCCACAGAGATGCTGCAAAGGCTGGAGCCCCTCTGCTCTGGAGCCAGGCTGGGAGAGATGGGAATGTTCAGTTTGGAGAAGAGAAGGCTCTGGGGAGACCTTAAAGACCCTTCCAGTGTCTAAAGGGGCTTCAAGAGAGCTGGAGAAGGACTTGTACAAGGGCCTGGAGCGAGAGGACAAGGGGGAATGGTTTCCCACTGCCAGAGGGCAGGGATAGATGGGATATTGGGAAGGAATTGTTCCCTGTGAGGGTGGTGAGGCCCTGGCACAAGATGCCCAGAGAAGCTGTAGCTGCCCCTGGATCCCTGGAAGTGTCCAAGGCCAGGTTGGACATTGGGGCTTGGAGCAACCTGGGATAATGGAAGATGTCCCTGCCCACGGCAGGGGTGTTGGGTCTGGGTGATCTTTAAAGTCCCTTGCAACCCAAACCATTCTGGGGTTCTATGATTCCATTATACAGTAATAACCTGAGTGAATAATTTGTCAGTCTCAAGTGTTAAATCCAGTGTCTTTATGACTATTCCTATATTTAACTAAATAAATGCTGGCAAAGTAGTCATCTCAGGTACTCAGCTATTGTATTTGTAGACTATGGGAATATCTCTGTGCCACGTAGGCTCCTGGTCCTAAAAAGAGAAATAGCTTGTATTAGGAATGGAGTAAGAGTCCTGTATTTTCTTCTTTGATCACTCTGTCTCTGCTTTTATGATCACACTAGGACAGTGATATGACAGATGCTTCTGTATTTTGAGTGGCAACGTGACTCGTCCAAATATTTGGAGCCATCTTCGTGTTTCATTTATTTTCTGACAAAACAGCATCCATCTGCAGTTTTAAGAACATATAAAAAATTGTATAGAACTCCAAAGCACAGAACACAGAATTTGTGGGCAAAATTCTCTTCTCAGTTACATTTACATAACTCTGGAGTAGTGTCTTCCTCTTTCTTGTTACTCTGAGCCCATTTTCATCTCATTGTGTCAGAGCCATAGGATCTACCATACATGGCTAAATCCGATTTCGTCACAACTGTTGCAATCTCCTAGACAAAATTACAATCTCAGAGGAAGTGTATAAAGATGCATGGGCCTCAATATCCTAAAAATACGCTGCTGTCAGTTGTTCTCTGTTAGTAGTTTTCCATGCAAATGAAAATACCATGGTGGGGGAGAACTGCTGAACTATCTGGAGCAGATTTTCCACACACACACACGAGCAGAGAATCTGCATTATTTGGCCGAGCTCTTTTATAAAACATCATGTTCAATAGCTCTTTCTTTAAACAAAGAAAGGGTTTGCACTAAATTGTTTGATATTTATTTTGTGTAACTCTGTTCCTTGGCTGTCCATGCTACAGAAATGCTGTTAAGCTCCAAGAAGACAGATTGGCTGGGCTGGAAGCCCCAGGCCTGATCCAGGGAAGCACATGGCTTCCTTACAATGATTATGATGAATATAATTACTATTCAGTATATGGGGCAATTGTTTTTGGTGTTTAAAACAGAACAAAACAAAACAAAACAAAGCAGGTTTGGAAAGGAAAACAGAACATAAAAAAAAATTGTTAAATAGGAAGTGGTGACTTTCAGGAAGTAACTCCATATGCAGATTCTGCTATCCAGTGTTTCCAATCATCAGAGAACGGAAAGAAAAAATGCCATTAAATATCCCAATGGTCCTTTAGAAAATAATGCCCCTCCCTTTCTGTAGGTATAACATTTTACATCTCCTGTCCAACAGCTGGTGGTGTCAAAGGCCAAGCGAGCAGGACGTGGAATGCAGAGCTTCAGTGGTTACTGAAGGCAAAACCATCTAAAGCTGTAGCAGATGTTCCCTTGCTTCCTGTCTGCTTATCAGCCCTGCAAAGGCACTTGGGTTTTGTGCTTGTTGTGCCAAGGGTAGCTATGGAGATCTCGTTCAGGCTGTGCAGTAGTGATACACTGAAGGATCTTTATGTGTTTGGTTATGAGTGATCAAGACAATACCATGGTTTCTAAGAACTCACTCACAATTTTCCATATGTACATCAGTCGTTCCCCTCGCACGACACAAAAATGACATTTCAAATTAAAAAATAACTTAAGAAATACATTTCTGCAGTGAAGATGTTCATTTGGCCTCGGTGTGCTCATGTTTTATACATTGTTTCTGGTACACCATGAGATAAAGAATAGTATATCCAACCAACTGTATTTCTCCAAGGCCTTGAAAGTGCTCCAGAAGAGTTTTTAACTGTCAATTTAAATATCACTGCCACTAATCCTTTTTATTGCACCTCAGCTCAGTTTTAATTCCTGTTTATATTCATTATGAGCTCCTGTAAATTATAACTTTAATATGGATGACTACATGCAAGTGTTAATGCAATGCTCCATCTATTCTAGGGCTTTGAGATAATTTAATGAGACTGATTTTTACACTGATGCATTTAAATTAATATGCATTTCCAACACAGTCAAGACCCAGGGCAATTAAGTTCATTACTTACTAGATATGAGTTCTTTTCCTCCATGAAATAGAAGAAATAAAGAAATTTATTTTATGTAAATTCTAGCCCAGATGTTTTGCTTTAAAGGGTAGCAGAAAAGGATGGATTTGGAATGGTTCCTTTGCCCATGTTGAAACTGGAAACCAAAAGTGACAGTTTTGACTTATCACTGGTAGACATGGTTATAGATATTCCTGAGGGATACAAAAGAGGAACAGCAGCTCTGTTGATGTTTGCCACATTTCATGTAACACTAACCAGGAAAAAGAGCACTAGGTAACCATTACTGCACCTTTAAATTGTTGATAGCATTGCAAATTCATCAAATTCATGTTGACCTGGAAAATGCAAAGAGTGGGCACAGAGTATTCCTTCTGGGGGTGATATTCAGTGTATTGCAACATCATGGCCCATAGTCCAGGAGGAACTGAAGCCCTTTGGGACAGTAGGTTCTCGGGGAAGTAGGTGTGGACATTCTTTTGAGAAAATAAGCTTCCATATGAAAGCTAGAGAACTAAAATTCAGTCACCTTCCTGTCCCCAAAGGTACACAAGGACAAGACAATGCATGAAACAAAAGAGAAAAGTTGTTGAAATTAAGATATCAGGACTTCATGCAAAGGGCAGACTTGCAGGTAAAGGATGATCTAAAGAATACAGTGATAGAAACTGCCTGAAGCATCTGGGAAAACACAAGAACTACAAAGATGAAAGAGGAAAAGAGGGGAAAAGGGAAGGTCAAATTCGTATGAGTTGGGAATGTGGAGAAGATGAGCACAATTCTGTGGATAAGTTCCTGGTAGAGATGCAGTAAATATATTTAAAAAGCAATACATTGGTACTATGACCGGGTAAGAGAGTTTTTGTTTGAAGTGTTTGAAAATTGAGGTCACAGTATTTAGACTTAGACTGTAAGGGGTAGCACAGTTGGAAGCAGGATGGATGAGATGGTTTAACAGGGCTTCATTGTAGTCACATTAATTCAGTTTAAATAATTAATTCTCTTTTAAATTGACTCTATTCTGCACACTTGACATTTTGGAAAAGCTGCCATTGCCTGGCCTTCTGGTAAATGCTTTTGCATTTGTTTTCCATTGTTTCCTTCTTGAAAAAAAAATCCTTGTCACTAACAGGAACCATCAGCAGCATGGAACAAATTGACTTGCCAAGGACATTTCCTCCCATCTCATTATTTGCACTGGAAGTACTCTTATTTTGTATCAAGAGTCAAAGTGTGATTTTTAAAAATTGCCATTTATTAAGGTAGTTTTGCACTGTATTATGAGTCTAATTCAAACTTGATTATGTAAATTACTTTCTGTGCATCAACATTTGGTCATACATTTTCCAAGGAGGTGATCAAGCAGTTTAATTAATAGTCAATTCACAATTCTCTCTACCTACCTCATTATGTAGAGCCCCTGACTGTTGCAGGAGAGGGTCTCCCCCAGGTATGAATCAGAGCAGATACATCACCCTCCCTCTTCTGCTCTCAGAACATTGATTTTGAGCCACAAGTGGCTGAGATTGAGCGGATCTACAATGTTATTTGGCACAAATTGGGTTAAACAAACAGGTTGTGTATTTTACTTGCAAGGTGATTGGTTTGTGTTTTTCCAATCCTTTCTCAGCTCTTGGTTGTGGCTCAGTTGCTAAGAAAGTGTTGATCTGCTCTAAACTCCCTCATGGAAGTGGCAGTGCTGTATGGCAAAGGAGCACAAACATAATTTGGGGGAGTCTGTTGGGGTTGGGGCTCCTTCAGGTAACCTGGAGCCAACCCTCTGAGAGCTCAGCAAAGGGCAGAGCCTGGCTGACCTATATTCACAGTGCCTCACCATGAGATTTAATGTTGTTCCTCTGTTTTGCTGGTTTCTCAGCAGTTGCTGAGGCTTTAAACAAGGGCACTCTTACCTAACCCAATCGATGGATGAGCAGTTAGGACCCAAACTAATGCAGCCAGTATTTGTAATAATAGAAGGGCACATTCCAAAGCTGTTAGAGAAGAAGAGAATTTCAGATAATTAGGAGAGGAGTTGGGCAGTGATACAGATTTAAAAAGTACCCAAGATAAAATAACAGATACTAAAAATATCTGTATTGAGATGAAATCCTCATGACTCAGTACTTGAGCCAACTTCCATTCTCTAGGAATTAGCAAGGAAATAATCCAAACAGGGTAGGTCATGAGGTATTGCCTTACTCTGGGCTTACACTTACACTTCAAAGATGTATCTCACACTGAAAAAGGTCAGACTCAAGTCTGACTTTTCAGGGCAATTGCAAATTTTGAAAAATATATTCTGTAATTGTAGCTTTAAAAAAAAAAAAAGGTGAGTTTATTTCTATCTAGAAAAAATTAGAGAGCACTCTGGACCTTAAAAGACACTGACAGCAGGACCAGAGATGCATTCTTTGTGACAAGCAGGACATAATTTTAATACCTGTGACTCTCTAGGTAGTAACTGAGGAGTGATCAATCCAGCTTGCAAATAGAAACACAAGAGTACCATCTCTTCTCTTTTTTCCTACATGAAGTGTTCTCTGACTAGATGCAAAACTTCGAAAGTATTGAAGATTCTGTAAGCATTAAAAGTATTTTGAAAGAAATGAGTATTTTGAAAAGAATTTTGAGTGTTGTAGAATCTCAGAAAAGCAGAAATCTGTGTTAGGAGAGCTTCAGCTACAATCTGGGTCAGATTTTGAGTGCAGATGTGTCAGATGCAGTTCCTTGGAAACTCTCCATGACAGTTAGTGAGAAGAGTGACCCAATGTTTTCTCACCGTACAAAATACCCGTTCTGTTTGATGATGTCATGTGCATGAAGCACTGCTTGCATTCCCACAGCAGAGTCCTGTTTCAGCTTGTTTGGGAGAAGAGATTTTTGTCTCAGAACAGTTTCAGACAGGGAGTTTAGCAAATCTCTTTGGTACACCTTGACTGATCTCAATCAGTTTTCAGAATTTTAATGATCTGGTTTTATTTCCAGATAATGACTATTTATGTAAATGAGATGCCTTATAAATAAATATGGAAATTATTCCAAAATATTAATTACAGGCTTTGTAGTTCAAACACTTCTTATACTGAAGGCAAATGGTGCTGGGGATTGTCTTTGAGTTTATTAATTTAGTTACTGTGTTAGTTTGATTTTAACTTGACTTACACATGTTGGGCAGTATTTCCTGAACTAAAACAAGGTGTACTGTGTGCCTGGATATATCAAAGGATACATATATTGAAGAATAATAAAAATCAAAATGCATCATACAGTGGTAGTAGCAAATGGAAGCCAGACTTCAGAATGTTTTTGTCTAAAAAATCAAAGAAATGAGTTTTACTTGGAAAATCTCAGCTTAAGTGTTGTTAGCCGTTTACTCAAAAATTAGTTTTAAATTAATTATAATCCTTTGCACTTCTATAGCTGCTTCTCTTGAGAATCTCAGTAGTGTTCTACAAACATTAATTAAGCCTAATAGTACTCCTGAGAAGTGGTTAAGTGATAGATATACTTCACCCACCATGATATAAGCAATCTCTAGAACAAAATACAAAAACTTTGAACAGCAGGACTACACAGGAGTTTAGAGCCTGAAGTATCCCCATCAGGCAGAACTGTGGGGAAGATTTAGCTACATGGAATACAATTGCTTGGCCTGGGCACGAATCAAAGGTGAATATAAAGTGCAAATAATAAAGAACTCTTCACTAGAGATCTCTAGTGAAGGAAAGTAGCTTTCTATGGCCCCACAGTATCATGTGGTGTGGCTCTGGTGATGAATTGAATACTGATTCAGAGGAAAACTGCTATTTGCAGAAATCACCCCCAGATGGGCCAAAGAGCAGGCATCCACATGGAACCTTTAAGGCTGATGCATGAACAGCAGGGATAGCAGTTAAGTCCTCTCACCCCTGAGGGAACAGGAGCTGCTGAAAATAGCAACAAACCAGCAGTATCAGTGTGTACATTTACAGCCCCAGACTGTTATTTTTGCTGGCGAATCTGCATGCACAATTTCCTTCCTGATATTACTCCACAAAGAGCAGCTTTTGTTATCTGGCATTACTGATGACAGCAATACTTAAACCAGGTTAGTGCTGGCACAGACAGCAAGCTGGCTTTGATAGATGCTTTAGGATTTGGGCCGTCCTCAAGCAACCCTTGTGCTGTCCCATGCTCACAAAATGGGCTGCAAGTATTTGTCTGGGAGCTTCCAGTGTCCAGAAACGTGCTCCAGCTGTACCCGCTGATCGCCCGCTAACGACAGGACGAGAGGTACGGACGGCATCACTTGCTTGACACCCCAACCCTCAGCAACACAGCCAAGCACAACTTCACTGTTTTATCCCTGACTAACACCAAAGGCCATCCCCTGCCTCTCTTGCCCTTCCAGAGCTGATACCTGCTGCCATGCTGCGGTGCCTTGTGAATAATTTTAGCAGTTGCCGAGGGAAACTTTACGATGCGCAGCCTAAGCCCTCAGATGCACACTCTGAAATCTTGAGGAAGCAAATTGGTGCTGGAAAGAGAAATGATAATGAGTTCACATCAGATTTTTATTTATAGAAATGACTTGGAAGCAGCTGGATCTCCTCCTTGGGTACATTTTCTTTCCTTTTTGCTTCCTAGTATTTCTATGCTTTTGGGACCACAAACTCTCCCATAAATATTGGCAATACATGCTTGCTGAGAAACTCTCTCTACCTGCTGGAGAAAAAAATCTCCTCATTTTATCTAAGTGGAATGCCTAGATACTGCAACTAGACAATTAGACTTTATCCTTACACATATACAGTAACATTCTTTATTTGCACTTGTGAATTGTAATTCATGACACACATGACTCCAGTGCTTCTGCTGAGTTCAGTGGCCTTTGGATCAGGGCCTGTATTTGCTTCATTTCCCCATATTTTTAGCTGCTTCAATAATTACTTCACCTAGAGAAAGGTCTGAAAAATAGATATATTTCTAATATACAGATATGATATTCTATTTCTTGTTTTATAATGAATAGTCAGTAGTTTCTCTGGAGTGCAAAAGTTTTTTGGAGACACTATACTTGAATCAGTAAAAGGAAGGGTGACTGCACTGTTGTACTGCTGCACCACAATATTTAAATGCTTTATTATTTCATAATCTGTCCTAGAATTTAATCATTCCAAGCTGGGATGATCTCTTTATGTCAAAAGTGATAAGTCCCAGATTTACAAATATGCATGTATGAAAAAACCCATGAAGATGTTGCTTCATTTCCAGTGTGAATCCAGCTTGCCAAAGGCTCCATTTCATTGCATAACCCTCCGGATGCAGATCCATTACTGCACTGTAAAGTGGGTTACTGGACAGGGTAAGGCAATTCATCTTCTGAAATGCAGAGTCTTGTTTTGCCAGTTATGGAGTTTATAATTATCCATTATCATTATCTCCATAGCTATTTTTATCAAGGTTACAGATAGGTCTATTTGAAAGGTATTCTGTTGGGTTCTCTTGGAGGTTCATCCTTCCCCTGTAGAGGTAAATGAGCAGTGCACACAGCACAGCCAAGTGAGTTCAAAAGGCATAAACTGGTGAGAAAGTGAACAGATTAAGTTCCAAACTGCACACTTAAGAAACTGAACTGAAATTGTTTTGATTATGGAAGCCAGTCTCTGCCAGGAAAAATTGGGAATAGTGATAGCTGGTTTGTTTTTTTTTTTTTAAGCACTTCTGAAGCTCCATGAATTATAAATCATCAAACCCACAATCCTGGGACAAAGTCTCTTAAAATCATGTCCTGGGACAGCAGAGTTCTCCATTCTATTCCTGGCTCTGTCACTGACCATCTGCCACTTGTCCTCTGCCTTGCTTAAGTTTACCCATGTGTAAAATGCACTTAAAATAATCTAAACCAGACTTTGAAAATTACTTCAGTGCCACAAGCTAGAAATTTGGGGCTGTAACATGGAAAAAATCGTTCTGTGGTTGCTGGTCCATAGAAAGCCTGCGTGTCTCTCTGGCTGCACTACGGGGGAGGCTAAATCTGGCTGCCAGGGCTCCACCCTGCACTTGAGAGGCAGCAGAATCCCACATGAAGCGAGCTTGGTGCCTGCCCACCTGCACTACATGCAGTTGTTAACTAATTAGCTTACTATGCACAACAAGAATCTGATCCAACACTGACTGGAATGAATAAGTAGACTTCAGAGACTTAATGATCTTGGGCTCAGATCTTCATGTGCAAGTAAAGATCCTTGCTTAGAGATCCCGAAAATCCCTGGGAAGGAAAAGGCTTTGTCTGACTGACACATAGACACATCTCTGTGCAGTGAGCCTGGCAGGAGCTGGGCACACAGTAAATCTGTCTCTGCCTGTACAGTAGCACTATTCACTGATGCTGCTCTTTATTCACAAATAAATACAGAACTACAGTCACAATTTTTCATAGGCCCTTTTGCACGTGGCTTTAGAAGAGCCTTAAAGTGGAAAATTGATGACAAGCTGCGCAGCAAAGCTTCGCCGTGAGATTTGTTAGGAAAGGTGACTTGATAAAGCTGGTGACAAGCTAATAATGAAATGGAACATTGCAATTAAATGTGCTGGTGGGGAAGAAAGTGTGCCACAGCCAAGAGCATGAGCAGCAGGTAGGTCAGGGAGAGAATGCAGCAGAGGTTTGATGGAACAGGGTGGGAAGGAGGGGGAGATGTAAGAACAAGAAAGACAGGACAGAGATAAGCACTGTTCGCTGTGATAGCAGTATGGGGCAGAAACTGCTTTGGTGTTTGTATCAGGCCTTGCAGAGAGAGAACCCCGTCCCTGACCACAATTTGTTGACATTGACACAATGTGTAATTAAATGCAGATAGTCCTAGAAGGACAGAAATGGGGGAGGGAAACAAATTAACAGCAAAACAAAGACATCCACACAACGTTTTACTTATATAAGAGCTGAAAGGTATGAAAACTGACAGAGAATATTTAAGAATTCCTTTTCTACAAAATGAGTTTCCATTAGAAATAGTCCAGGATATTTTAATGGTTATGAACTTAAACCCTGCAAAGTGAGCTATTCATCCATCAGTGCAGGGATTTTGCTCAGTATACAGGCAGCTGTAACAATACTCTTAGAAGTAGGAACAGACCCATTAATCTTGGATGTTAACGCTGAAGCCTAAAATTTATGCCTACCTGAAAAATGAGCAAGAGCAGAGAGCACAGAACAGTTTGCATATCAAAAATTACTAACACTAGCCAGAAGATGGAGTTCAGTATTGCTATTTATTTGAAAAGCATTTCCAGGATTAAAATATATTGGAAATTGATTTAGAAAAGTCTCTACCAGCACACCAAATAATTTAAGGACACGCTACTGAACACAGAACACCTTGCTGTGTGAATAGTGACATTCTAGGTTCTTGGTCTCTCACTTACCCCACTGTGTACTGTCGGGAGAGACAAGTTCTTTATGGGTGTGGCTAGAAATGCATTTCACATAGAAACACAAGAATGGGAACGTTCTCGTAGTCGCTGACACATTCCTTACTCGGTTTGCTGCCTGTTGAGAAAAAAACAAGACAGACTTAGCTCCCAAATATCAACCCTGGCAGCACCGAGCCGTGCCTGCATGTGCAGGCTTGCACATGGGTGCTCCTGCCCAGGTAGACACCGACTTGTGTCAGCCACCACATTTTCTACATGGGGGGTACGAGGAGCAGCATTTCTGATATAAACAATTTAATTAATAAAAACATGCGGAGAAAAAGAGTGTTATTTTATACGTTCTGGCTTTTATATACTCCTATTTGGTCAGATATTCAGAGGGATGAGGTAAACCAAGAGAGTAGGGCTGAATATATCTGAGTATTTACAGTCCAGTTTTGATAAATTCACAATATTTACAAATTCAGAACTTCATATAAATTTTATGTCTTTTATAACGAGCCACATCTAAACCCTTAAGCCAAACATCCAGAACTGAGGTAAGAAGACTGCATTCAAACTCAAAATTGTATGGTTGAACCTATCCCTAATCAGCACTTCGGTATAAAATTTGGAAACTCAGGGTTGCAGTTGGACTCTGGATACATACAATACACTCTGGACAAGGTGCCAGAAAAGTAGTATTTATTTCTGTGTGGGTACAGGCAGGACTCGTTCTGTTGCGCTCAGCAACATCTTGACACGCTGCACTAATCTTAGCTGCACGCTCTTAAAAGATTATTTTTGTCTCGGGTTCTTTTTCTAGTCTTTGATGCAACAGCCTGCTGCGGGTTACATCAAGCCTGCAGAAAATCCCTCGGTTTTCTCATCCCTTGTTTTCCAGACAGCCGGCACCTCCTCCGGGTCCAGGCGACGGGCGCCGCAGGTGAGCCAAATCCCGGCCTATCTGGGCCGGAGATTAATTTCTGTTTAAATTAAAGATGCTGTCTGGGTTAAAAGGCTGAGGGGGGGAGGCACAGTCGAGCCCGTGGTCTGCGCGCAGTGCTTTAGGCGCTTTCACTTAAGGAGCTCCGCTTCACGGCTCCGAGCCGCCGGCGCCGCGTTCCGTGAGGGGGAAGGCGGGAGCAGAGGGGCCGCGTTCCGTGAGGGGGAAGGCGGTGAAGGCGGACCCGCGGTGCGAAGGGGAGCGCTCAGAAGGGACCCGGTGGGCGGCGGGGCACGGCCGCCTCCCCCTCAGGAGCCGCGGGACCCGGCGGGCTCCGTCNTCCCCGAATCCGCGTGTGTCCGTGCCTTCCCCAAATCCCTGTGTGTGCGTGTCCCCGAATCCGCGTGTGTCCGTGCCTTCCCCAAATCCCTGTGTGTGCGTGTCCCCGAATCCGCGTGTGTCCGTGCCTTCCCCAAATCCCTGTGTGTGCGTGTCCCCGAATCCGCGTGTGTCCGTGCCTTCCCCAAATCCCTGTGTGTGCGTGTCCCCGAATCCGCGTGTGTCCGTGCCTTCCCCAAATCCCTGTGTGTGCGTGTCCCCGAATCCGCGTGTGTCCGTGCCTTCCCCAAATCCCTGTGTGTGCGTGTCCCCGAATCCGCGTGTGTCCGTGCCTTCCCCAAATCCCTGTGTGTGCGTGTCCCCGAATCCGCGTGTGTCCGTGCCTTCCCCAAATCCCTGTGTGTGCGTGTCCCCGAATCCGCGTGTGTCCGTGCCTTCCCCAAATCCCTGTGTGTGCGTGTCCCCGAATCCGCGTGTGTCCGTGCCTTCCCCAAATCCCTGTGTGTGCGTGTCCCCGAATCCGCGTGTGTCCGTGCCTTCCCCAAACCCCCGAACGTGCGCGTTTTCCCCCGATCCGCGCGGGTGTGCGTGTCCCCAGAGCCATGTGCGGATTTTCCGCGCAGCACCGCTGCGTCAGCCGGAATTGCCCAGTAGTGCTCAGCCCCACGGTGCGTGTTTCTGTCCCGACTTTCCCTTCGGCAGCCTGGGTTACCCTATACCTGGATTGATGCAACGCGCTGTAAAAATTAGCCCTGGCATTTTTATCGTCGCTCTGTCATGAGGTCTGCGTGTGGCACGAGTTGCTGGCCAGGGGATGATGGTATTCAATAACTTCCCAGTGATGGTTGTTATTCCGAAGTTATTCCAAACAGGCTGCGTTTAAAAATGTGCCGCTTCTACTTTGCTAAAAATGAGGTCTTGACTTTCTGCCTAGTTCTGAAACTTAATTTTTTTGTATTAACTGAGTGGAAGTATGGTGTTCTGGGCAGCTTTTTACTTCATTTCACAATTTTTTCTGGAACTGTTGCTCAACTGGACGTTTCCGTAAAAAGTGTTACATTACAGAACATAATATTTCACTTTTTGAATGATTAAACACAAATATGTTATCTTGGCAAGTGTCTGATGGTTTAGGGATACTAATTGAGTTAGTCTAGCCAAGAAAGGTCGAGGGGGAGTAAATGGATTATTTCTGGTTTGTGTGTCTAGCATGCAAGTCTTACTTTGTAAGAGTCTCTTGCTTTTCTCATCTTTTTAAAAAAAGTCATATGTTTAGAGTACTGGGGAAACTTCATCTAGCTTTTAGAGTATTGAGGAGTCTGTAAGTTTATTTAAAGTGAGCATTAAAGTGGAGCTCTGGTAAAGGGAGCTATTTTTTAGGGGCTATCGTGACTTGGCAGTGAAATAGTTTAATTATCAGAAATAGAGCATTAGAGTTTCTGTGGTTAGGTTGAGGAAGGGGAAAATTACATGCAACCTTAAAGATAGAACAAAAAAGATTAAGCTTCTCTACAGCCTTAAGAGCTTCTGTGATGTGCATGTTTTACTTCTGGAAATGTTGGGCTCCAGCTGGATGAGTACTTTCCTCAAGTTTGAGTGGCTGCTGCTCCTTTGGAACAGGCTTTACCCAATGGCATCTTCTAAAAAATGAATGTATTAGAAAGCAGCACAAAATATAAGATCTGCTTCTGCAAGCAGTAAGACAAAAAGCACCAGGACTATTTTCTTTAAATCGGACTTCTGTAAAAATATTTTCCCAGTATTTGAGATTTTCATACCTCTGAGTATTCATATTTTTTGTAGCTGTATGGTTGCAGGTTTATGTTTCAGCTTGTTCTATATGACATAACCCCAGTGTGGTGCTTAATGGAATTACTATATGTGTTAATGGCAATATTAGCAGTTATCTAGTTAATATAGCCAGAGTTAATTATTAGTTAGAAAAAGCACAAATATTGACATAGCCTGGCACACACTATAGGGCTCAGGTGCACGCAGCTGATGCAGATCAAGCCTTAGAAACAATGTCAATAACCTGCTTCTATTTCAAATATGTGCTTGAAAGGGAAAGGTAGAGAGTAAAGCCAAGTGGTCCCTAAGGGGAGTGAGGTTGTAACTAATACAGCTGTTCTGTGTACTCTTAAAGAAGAATTGTGGGCACCACCACTGCCAGAAGCCAGTCTGTCAGTTTTAAATCTGCAGGATTTTGCATTGAGGGTTTACTAATTTCTAGGTTAATTCCTGCTGTAGTGTGTGATAGCTGGAGAAAACTGTCTTGTGACTCTTCAGAGAGGAAGACAATTCCTAGACCAAGCTGAATGATAATGGGGTTTGGTAACCTTGAGGTTTTAATACAAGAACAAGAAATTTGCAGCGTCACTTAAATATTCAACATCCTTTTTTATTTCCATCATGCTCCCTAGCAGCTGAGTTGTTGTTAGTTTTGCAAGTCATAGTAGCTTGAAATGCTTTTTATAACAGTGGCTGCAGAAACATTTGTGCTTCCTGGCCAAATACAGGCAGGTTGGAATGGGAATAGTACAATAGGTACTTAGTCAAAAGCTTTCTCAATCTTAAGTTTGTCTCCTGAATGAAGACTTGCAGGAAGCCTTCTTTCCGTTTTTTGTCCTTTCCTCAACTTTGACCTGAGTCTTTAAGCATGGTGTTGGTATGACCAGAAATTTGGAGGCCAAATGTTGCCCAGTTTATGTTGTATTAAAAAATAAAAAGTCAATATAGCTTTGTAATGTTGTTCAAATGTATGTTTGGTGATTTCCAACTGTGTTGCTGTGTGACAGGGTTCCAGTGGTAAAGGTTTTGATGCACGTGTTGCTGTAGAACTGAGGTATTTTTTCTGAAGTTTCCTGGAAAGAACTGTGATACTGAATAATACTAATAATGAAAGAACCAAAAAAAAAAAAAAAAAAAGTCACCAAAATAATTTCGGTACAAGTGCCTTAACAAAGCATGATGCAATTTATGATGATTGGTGTATTTCCAGTATGTTTATCTTGCTTGTTATAATATTTTAATCAGGCTTCTGTGGGATGTGTTCGAATTTCAAACTTTTGTTAAGTTGACTTCTAAAAAAACCAAACAAAAAAAGCCCAAAATCTAAATCAGGCTATTCCCTCCCCACTTTGCAATCCCCCTCCAAAACCAAACCTGTAAAAATGTAGGACCTTTGAAGAAAGTTGAGGTTGAGCTTGCCCTCATGCAAGGGTGCAGGTGTGGTGTGGTGGGCTCAGATTACCTGTGCCCTGGCCTTCTGCTGTAGCTTCACTGGGTGGTGACAAGAGCACAGAAAATGCCCTTGGTCTCTTCACTTATATATCAATTCTGTATGGGAATAACATCTGCTACTGCAGACACAAATTGTGATATAATTTTTTGCCATACTAAGAGCAGCAAGTCCTGTGGAAGCTAAAACCAGCTATGCCTTATTTTAATTGATGGTAGCCAACAGGTAGGGGATGAATATATGTAAGCTGTGAAAGCATCACTACTGTTCAACTATTGTTAAAAATCAGCTGTTTCTAGCACTGGTACAGATCAATTAATTACTTAAAGTCAATGAGGTTCTTTGCTGTATGGCATAAAAATCCTTGGATGTTTTCTGCTGTCCTTCAGTTCAGGTTTAGTCTGTGCCTGGTTTGAAAGGTTGGTGTGTGGCTGCTTTGGAAATAGGCTGCTGATGCTTATTAAGTGCTCCCACAGACTCCAGAGTCAAATTAAACCATGCAGGGCAGTGATGCCCAGAGGTTTGATCTATAACACTCATTTCAGTAGCAGTGTGTGATGCAGAACTAGTCACTGATAGTTCTCTAAAGAGCTCAGAAACAGTACCAGGAGGAAATTGAGAAGTGGAAATGAAAGACTTCAGAAAGTGTTGGCTGGCCTGACTATTTTAAATGGTGTATTTTTACCTTTTCAATATATTAGATGTAAAACATATTGCATTATCTGATGTATATATGAAAAATGTACATGTGTCTAATGGGTATATTAGATAATGGTTACTGTGGAGGCTGATACAGAGTGAACTAAGTAATAATGGGAGGGGAGTGAAAGGAGGAGGAACTGTGGTCTAAAAATGGGATGAAAAGAATAAGGAGTGTGTTAGAAGTTAGCTAGTTATATCCTCCCTGTTTAATATTTACTGTAAATCTTGACTTCTAAAAATCTGGGTCAGGAAAATCATTAATACTCATTAATAAAGTTATTTCAGCTTGGCCATCTGAAATGAAAGTGAACAGGCAGTAAGTGTGGTGTATAAGTACATGTATGTAAATAAAATGCCCCAAGAGATGGCCCCCACCTTGTGTGCAAGCTTTATGCAAACACAGAGAAGGGTTTTGTGGGCTGGACTCTTGAATTTTGGTTTTGACTTGAGCTTCAGAAAAAAACCTGTGGGCCTAAGGAATTATTCTAAAAATTCCTAACTTCAAGATGAGAATCAGCAGTAGTTACCTTGGCATATCATTGCTCTTCAGCTAATTTATGGTGATTTTCAGGAGGTGACCCTAATGTTGTTTTTTATTGCTTTGCTGGCTGGGAAACTGTCCCAGCAATAGTAGATTGATGTATTTGTAGCTGAGCTGGTAGTGGTACTTGCACATTTATTTTTCTGTGGAATAGATGCTGAACATTTTGGTAAGTGGATGTGGAGATTTGCTGGATGAGAGAGGTATTAGTGAGTGTTATCCCTCCATTAAACCTTTCCAGTGAGGTGTAGGTGATCTGCAGACAGCAGTTGCAGCCCTGCAGATGCAGTCTGTGCATGGCTGTCCCTGTCTATAATTTGCAGTGTGGTTTGGTCCCATTTTCTCATGTTAGGAACATTTTTGCTGGGCAAAGGAAAAAAAAAATCATATAAAACATTTTAAGTCTCAATGTGTGTTTTTAAATGTTGCAAAAAGTGTTAGAAACAATCCCCACCTGTCTTTTCTTCTATCACATCATGAATTCAGAATTTAATTTGGGTAGAGAATGGTTTCAGAACAAAACTGAGGTCAGCATGTGTGTCCAAATGTGGCAGGGTGAAAGCAGGTCACTTCTGTCACTCTTCGTTGATGGACTTTGACATTTTCAGCAGATTTTGGGTTTGAAGCTCAATATTGGAAGATTTTCTATTTTCATTTGCCTTTATCTACTGTGTCAAGAAAAATAGAACATTCTGTTTGGGGAACTTCTCGTTTTAAAAAGTTGTTGTATAGTAAATAGTTGTACAAAAACATGAACAAGCTGCTCTGCTGAACTGTGCTTTGGATGAAGTAATATTTACATTTTATAGTGCTTATTTTGGCTTTCCTCCCCCTGATTTTCTACAATTTGTTTTCTGCATCCCTCCCTACAAACACAGTTGTATTTCAGAAATCCTTTCCATTCTTTGGTGGTGCCTTTTGGCCATAAATACTGTAATCTAGAAAGCAAAGAGGGAGTTTTCAAACTGGCCCTACTGAGATTGGCTCTGTCATGAATTTTGTGGGATACTGGAACATCCCTTTCCTGAATTTTTGTGGGCAGGGTTGACTTTCTTGGGATTTTGCTGTGGCATAACTGCAATGATCACCAAAGCAGCCTTGTTAGACCCTCTTGGTAAATGCTTTGATTTGATTGAGACTACAAACAGCACTGAAAAGCAAACAAATGGAACACTTGGTGAGAAACGAGAGAGAAATGTGTAGAAGATGTGGGGTGTGCCAAATCTCACCCTCAGGGTGAAGTCTATTTCTTCCTGCCTTCTCTCTGCCACTTACTCTGCTTCCTCCTAGAGCCTTGACGCTGTAGATGACCAGTTCCTTCTTGCTTTGCTGTACTCATCCTTCTGAATCTAGATTAGCCTCTGATTTTCAGCCTCATCTTTCTTTCTTCCTCAGCACTGCCGAGCAAGTCTGCTTGTCCCTCAGTTCTTGGCTACATTCCTGTTTTCTTCTCCCAAATTCATGGTCTTTTGTTTTGTCCCTGTGCTTTTATCCAGCACTTTTCTGTTTCCCGGCACCTCTTAGAGATCCTTTGTTGCCAAGTTTTCTGAGCTCTCTTGATTATCTCCTCAGCTGTTTGGATCAGAAATGTAAACCATGACTTGGTACAGATGATTGTGAATGGGCCTGCAAAACACTTGGTAGCATTTCCAGTGCAGTGATGCAGGGCAGAAAAATCTTAGATTTTCTCTTGGATTATTGTCAATTTTCTTCTTTTCTAATAAAAATTGATGCAGCTTAGTGGAGGCTGTGGCTTCCTGAGAATTATTGTGTTGTCTAACATCACTGAGTGCAGATGTGTGCAGTAGGGTCTAAAAAGTAATGCCATTTATCACTTTAGCCCTATTTTCTCTGTTGCTGTTGTATGTATAACTGTAGTAGGAAATGGGAAGAAGAAGTACAGACATTGTCCTACTAAAAATGAAAACGCTGTGAGAAGTTCTGTTTGTATTTGGGTGGGTAATGATGTAAGTCCTTTGCGTTCTTGTTTCTTGGAGAAGTAGATAGTTTACTTGATATGTAGAGGACAAGAAACTAGTTGTAAATAAGTTCTGCAAGTAATACAAAATAGAGCAGCAAGTACACTTGCAGCAGTTCTGGCTGTTTTCCTTGTGATGCTTAAATCTATATTTTTTGCTTTCATTTAAGTCTCCTCACTGGTTTTCCAGAGGGCTGACTAGAAAAGAAGTTTTTTGAAGTGTCCGTGGGGAAATTAATCATGTGTTAATGCTGCCTACTTCTTAGACTTTTTTCAGCTGTGCTTGAGGTCTGCAGGTGATCCCAAAATTTATAATTTCTGGCACTCCTGGAAACTTGATATTAGTGATTGTATAGTTGGAGAAAATTGTTGTGCTACTGCTGCATTCTCTCTTTGTAGTCTTGAGTGAAAATGTTGAAAGTCGGATACTGGAAATGACGTGGCTGTAACTGGTGCAGGTCCATGGTGCCGTGTGGGTTTGAGACCACTGGGGCTGGATTCACTCTCTGGGCTGTCAGAGCAATGAACTAACAGTGCTGATTGCCCTGTGAGATCTCGAAGAAATGGCCTTGTAGATTGGTGTTATGAGCAGAACCTTGAACTTTATGATCCCAAAAATACAATTCTGATAATCTAATTCCCCGGATTTTTCCACTTCAAGAGTGGAAGCAAATCTTTCATGGTTTGCATCAACCCTCCTGAGATGTTTCTTCCCAGCCTCTTATGTTACACTTTGTTTGTTGCACTCTTCTCACTGTCCTCTTCTGAGAGTGTTGTGCAAGTCTTGGGGAATAGAAGCTTCCTTTAAAGAAAGTTCACTTTTGACTACAGCCTTGCTGATGCTAATGACTTGTTCTGGGAGCCCAAAGTCTCAGTGCCTCAGTGAGGTGCTATCCTCAGTCCTGTGGTGCAAAACTGCTGCTTCAAAATGCTTCAAGGTAGCACAGGCTCCTGGGCTTGCAAGTTCCTCAGTATTAAACACAAATTCCGGCTGTCTGTGGTGATACCAATGTTTAAGAGTGGCCATGCTGGTGTTCACCACATCTGAAGAAAAATTATGACTTGTGACAGTAAAGGGCAAGAAGACTGTATCACCCACTGCAAGAGGAGTTGGGGTAAGGTGACTAGATGAAAGATGCTGATTGTGGGATAAGAAGGATCTGCTTAAATATCCGAATCCTGCAAAGAAAAATGGTTTTAAGTAGATTTTGAAAGGTTCTTGGGCTGAGAGAGCACTTTGATAGCTGGCTAACACCTAGGAATGGACACAGAAGGTATTGATTGTCAGAAATTAATGGAATAGGTGAAGTAATTTCAAGTGGCTGGCTCATCTCTTTGATTTATTTTGGCTTAAAGCATTAAGTGTTGTTTGCATTCTTAAAATATCAATGCAGTATAAAACTTGATATTTTGTTTCTTAGCTTTAAAGTCTGGTTTAATTTACTTTTTTAGTGAAGTGATATGTAACCTTATCTTAGCAAGGAGTCCTACAGCAACCCACAGTGTTCATTTCATGTGACTGGTGCAGTGAAGTGTGCAGAAAGTAAGTTTCAACAAATGTGTTCATTGTTTGATTCTTATTTTTACTGTTTCTATAGGGAATGAAACTTTAACAAGAAGTCTATGTTAAAGCCTGGCTGACAGCAAGAGAGGAAAAGTGTAGAAGCAATGCCCTGATGAAAAGGTAGGGAACACATTGGTAGAGTGGGCAAAAGGCTTGTGTTCTGCCTTGGGAATTCCTGTGAAATTAGAGGGCTTCTGCTTTGTACCCAGGATTGTTTGCTTGCTGTGAAAAAAATATTGACGGGGGAAAAAGGCTTGTCTGACAATTTTGCCAGGCAATTTTGGCAGTACAGAGATGGGGTGAAGTTTTTTTCATTGTGTAACTGCAGTTACTCCCATGTTTTGAGACCGCTGGACTCCCATGTGATTTGTGTGGTGTTGTGTCTGAGAAGTGGTTCTGAGTAGTCAGAGCAGGACTGACTGATCCTGTTAACTTCACTTTGCTCTTGCATGCCCAGCTGACACATCTCTGTGGGCTGGTCACTTCAGCAGGCTAATGTAGCAGTGCACAGATGAGATGAGGTGCTGGGGGCTGTTAGAACTTTATTGGCAATTTTTAATAATTAGCCTCTGATTTGTGTCTCTGTTCATCTGCTCTTCATGTTCCTTCAAAGGAAGTAAGTTCTTGGAGTGTTATTGTATGATGAATATTTAAAAAAAAAAAATAAATCACTAGCTTTGTACTGTTTTAAAGAAGGTTGCCCTGCACTGGTTTCCAGCAAGCTCTAGGAGACATTCATTGCTTGTTTACACATGGAACATCTTTGGAGTCAGGATTACAAAGTGAAATATCACCTGGTTTAGACAGCAAATGGATCTAATAAGGAACTCAAATTAATAAGCAATTTAATATTCTCAAAGAAGAATGCAGAAAGGAATGAGAATGACAACAAGGCAGATTAAAAGATTACAAGGCAGTTGTTGTATTTGTCTGCCAGAGGTGGACTGGCAGAAACTCTTTTAATGGAGTCAGAGGGTCCTTACTGCTGCCTGGGAAAGTTGGCTCCTGGAAAGAAACTAGCATGGCTGGAGCAATTCTTCTGGTCTGCAGCCACTTCTAAGTTATCTCTGCAAAATTCTGTGGGGAGGAGCAGCTTGTAGGGTTTAGATCAGTATTTTTTTCCTTGCAAATGTTGTAGTGCATCTGTAGTAAACTTTGTGAGGCATCGTGCCTGTTCCTGCTGCACAGATGGAATATATGGCTCATCCACATCAGTTCTGGTCATGTGATGGGGAAAAGCTGATGTGTGCTTTCCTCTTATAGTATTTGAATGAGGAATGTGATCTGTTTAAAAAGCTTGGACATTGAATAAATTGCAACGGTGATGACAAGCAGCAAAAATCTTCAATTAGTATTTCCTGAATGTTTATGAAAAAATAGGATGTTAGAAAATTACATTGAATAAACAGTGAAAATGTTTACTCTTTGTCTTTCAGCAAAGTAATCAAGCTAATAGTTTGTGGATCTGAGAGATTATCTGATTGTTTCTCTTGTTCCTACATTTTTAGAAGTTACAGAAAGCTCTCTCATCTATATAGTCATGACCTAGCATGTGTGTGTTTAATAATTCTTTTACACGACTTTGTTATTTGCAAGGATATTTTGATTCTTCCTGATCTTTATGGTGTTTAATTTACACCATAATTTACAGTTCAATTTAATTTACAGTTGTATTAATTATATCACATCCATTAAAAATCATGAACATGAGGTGGCTCAAAAAACAATATATTACACTTCTTTCCAGGGACTTTTATGATCCCATGGCATTGCCTTCAATGTGCAGCCTTTTGTCCCCAGGTTACTGAAGTGTAGAGAAGCAGTGGAAGTTTCTCTGTGTGGCACTCCTAATGTTGAATTTCATCTGGAACTAGCTGCCTCAAGCAACCCTCTTGTGCAGTGTGACTTTTTCTGCTGTGTTTTTCAAGTTTGTTTGTTTTGGGGGTGTTTTTGCCCTCAAAGATAACTTGGAGTATGGTGAGATGTTGTAGGGAGATGAGTGAGGGTAAAAGATTACAGTATGGAAGTTGTAGGGAAAAATCTGCTACTCCCTGCATGGAACATGAGCAGCATTCCTGACCTCCCACACAGCACAGTCCAGGGAGTGGAGTGGAGACCCCATGGCCAGGCTGTGTTGAAATCCTTGCAGAAGGAGGGAACTCTGGGACTTTCTGGCTGATAGAGCCACACAGCAGCTGAAAACCAGGAGAGATAAGGAGAGAGATCAGCAGCTGTGGAGACATCTCTCCTTGGACTGATGCCTGTCCCCATCCCAGGGTTATCTCAGGTGCTGTCCCGAGATTCACACCAGCAAGGCACAGCCACGCCTCACTGAGTCAGATACACGAGAAAAATCACTGTGGAATGGCTTCATGGTAGGAGTTCCTACAGAAATTCTCCATCAGTTTAGGTGAAATGCTCTTCACAGGATGATTATTTGTCACTGAGTTAGCTCACAGTTTATACCTTCTTTCTGGGGTCTATTAACATAAAGTTTGCATAGATCTGCTCTGCCAGTTTAACCCGATGTTGAAAATTTGAGTATCACAGTAGCTCTAGTAAAGTCTAAGTCAGCCTTAGACTAAAATACCACTGGAGTTTATCTGTTTTATCCCATTTTTAGCTGTAAGCCTTTGTATCAAAAGACAAAAATCATAAAACCATTGTAGAATCCCTGAATCGTTTGGGTTGGAAGGGACCTTACAGATTCTCATTCCACTCCTGCCATAGGCAGGGACACCTTCCACTGTCTCAGGCTGCTCCAAGCTCTGTCCAGCCTGGCCTTGGACATTGGCAGGGATGGGGTAAATATGAAGGGATAATTCATTATCAGCCAGGCCTTTATTTTATTCTCTTCTGTAAAATCTGCATTAAATTAGGAAAGTCTTGCTGACTTGTGTATTACGTGCTATAACCTTAGGAAGCAAATTTATGTGATAGCAGGTGTTTGTATGTAGGGGATTCTAATTTTAACTATCTCTAAATGAGGAGAGCTTGTCCCAGTTTTTCTTGAAAGTGCTTTTGGGAATAAAGGAATGCTTGAATTATAAACTCTATATGGAATGATGGTGAGGTTTAAATAGTGTAAAGGTATGATTCTTCAATATTATATATATACACACACATCATTCTGTTTATTTGTAATGCTAAACTGGAGTTTAATAATTTGTAATGATTAAACTGGAGTAGTGCTGTTAGTATACTGGAGTTATAAGTCTTGCTTGCAGTTTTAACAGCCATCATTTGTATAATTTTTGATTACTAAAGTGTTTAGCAATCAAAAATTATACATAATTTAATCCTAAAAGGCATCATGAATCACTCTAGAAATCAGTGTAGTTCTGTGAAATGGTGCTGGTAAGAAAAGGAAAAAATGTCAATGTTACAATAGCTATAATGTAGTTTCACAGAGCATTGTTAATGTACAGAACTAGAACTTCTGTCATATTAGCTGAAAGATGTCAGTGTTTGGTCTTATGCCAGAGCTTAAGGATACTGTGTTAAACATCTCCTTCTCTGCATGCATTTGTTCCCAGCCTGCCTGGGTTTGCTGAAGCCAGATGAACAGAGAGATAATAGGCAGCATATGCAGAGGTTGAGTTTGTGTGTCTTTGAATATATCACTCAGGGAGGAGTTTGAATTTGTAGTTATTACTTTCATATATATGCTGAGTAACATATTCCAGATGTGTTTGAAATAACTGGATGTAGGTTAAACTAAGCTCAGTTTTGTAACTGTATTCTCTCTTCAAACACAAGCTGAAGTTATTTTCAAACTGTTACTTTCCTATATATTGGTGATTGCTTGCCAGTAATGATGTTTGCTAAAGTGTCCCATAGTGCTTATTAGCCATATAGAAAAATAAAAGTTAGATAATTTGGGGTTTCTTCTTGGCATTTTCTAGAACAATGTAAATAACCATAAAATAAAAACCTATGCTCATTTCCTTACAGTGTTAAAAGCTTCTCAAGCCAGTCCAGCAAAATACAACCAACCTACAAAATAAGAGCAAGAAGAGGGAATTGCCTCTCTTGTGCTGGTGGGTGAGGTTGGTAGGGGTGACCAGGCACAGCCTGCCATTCCTCCTGCTTGAGCAGGGGCTGGTGCTGGAAATCTGAGGCCAGCTTGGAACAATTGGATTAAATGCACATTATCAAATTGGGACATAGTTTTCCAATTTACCAGTAAGAACTGTCTCAATTTGTTATGTTTTAACAAAAGTCTTGGTTAAATCCAAGAATCATGATGGCATGAACTTTGATAAGGCCTAATACTTGCTACCTAGAGCAAGAAATAAAGCAGTGGGAATAAAAGTTGCATGAAAACTGAAGTCTTCTATCAACCATTCAAACTGTTTTAAATTCTGGTTTTTTAGTTTCAGAATGTCAGCAAGCTCTTGAGACTCCTGTGTGGTAACAGTTTCTCTTGCAATAAATTTTTGCACCCAAACAAAATTAATTCAACAAAAGGGAGTCTTAAATAGCTTGTCTGGTTTAAAAAGTCTGGAACTTGATGACAGTAAACTTCCTGAAGCTACTCTAACAAAATTCCAGTGCATATGGGTGTCTTGGAAAAACATTTTTAGCCTATTTCTTAATGTTCCACGCGAGAGCAGAAAACATTTTCTTTATTTGCAAGCTATGATTTTCTGATTATAAAAATAACCATAACTTTATCATTTCTGACCTGTATTTCTTCCTTAGAAGCTGTAACACCTTGTGATGGAAGATGGAAGACAAAGGGGCCCGTGTTGCTGATTACTTTGTTGTCGCAGGACTAACGGATATCTCAAAGCCACTGGAGGAGGAGATCCACTTCAATGATGCCTGCCATAAAATAGCCAAACCAAAAGAACCCATCACAGACGTGACAGTGCTCAATAAATCCCTGGGGGAGGAGGTTCCTCAGGGCTATAAATGCATAGATGTCACTCCCTCGGGCCTGTCTGCAGATCTCAATAACGGCAGCCTCGTAGGACCGCAGATCTACCTTTGTTATCGCCGAGGGAGGGATAAGCCTCCACTCACTGATTTGGGGTGAGTGCTTTCCCTGTTCCAGTGGGTGATTTTCGCCGTTTTATTTAACTAAGGAACAGATAAGGCAGCTTTACGGAAATGCCATGCTTTTTAAATACAAGGGAAAACTCTAAACAGGAAGATATTTGTTGACTTGAGCATACTGTAACCCAGTATGGAAGGGAAAATGCATGCTGAGTGGATTTTGATGGCAAGTTTAATCCTTCCCATTCTGGAATTTTCAAAGCCATTTATAATTTTTAATGTATATGTTTGGATTGGGATAAGATGCTTAACCTATTTAACACAGATTGGAAAGAGATAAGTTATATGACATTCTTAGGATCAGGCAATGCATCTTTAATAGAACTGAAAATAACATTATTTTGCAGTAAACAAAATGCTTGAAAGCAATTTTATACAAGGAAAACCAGTATAGTTTCATCATGAAGCTTTTCTGGTAGAATACAGCTGGAGATAATGTGACCTGAACTTGTCGGTAAAAATGTTTTGCTCAGCGATGAGACGAGAGCTGTGATTAAAACTCAAGGTGTTTTTAAAATGTGCCTCCTGACTTTTTTGCTTCCCCTTTTAACTAGGGTTTTATATGATGGGAAAGAAAGAGTCAAGCAAGGCTGTGAAATCATTCAGAGCACCCCGTATGGGCGGCCTGCCAACATCAGCGGCAGCGCCTCGTCCCAGCGGGTGTACATCACCTACCGCAGGGCCTCCGAGAACATGACCCAGAACACCCTGGCTGTCACAGACATCTGCATCATCATCCCCAGCAAAGGAGAGACTCCTCCACACACCTTCTGCAAGGTGGACAAGAATCTGAACAATAGCATGGTAAGATTCAAAAGCTGGGCTTTCAGCACTTGGTACTCACTGATGTGACCTTTGTGGAGTACTTGTGGCAGCTCTTGGAGTACCTGGTGAAAAATCTTCAGAAGAGGTCTCCAAAGATAAATCAAATATTGGAAGAGTTGGAGGATTGCATTCCTTTGTTCTTACTTGGAACAAAGTCTTTCTGAAAGCCTTAGAGCAAATGTTTGGGTTTTTTTAGTGCTGACTCCAGCATCTTTGGATTGGTCCTTTAGAACCTGTTGTGTACGTGTGTGTAACTGGAGGTTTTACAGATGTGGCTGTTTCTGACACTGCTTTTGCTGTTGTGGTAGGAATTCCTTATCTAGCAACCAGCTTCGGTTTTGTTTTCCAACTCCTCCCTTTACCTACAATGCTATTTTATAAATGTTTTTCTCCTCAGTAGTTTCACAAACTTTATTTAAAGAAAGTTGTTGATGAGTGATGTTGGAAAATGTTGACTGTAAGCACATTTAAATGTTTAATATGGTTCCAAAGCCTGACCTGCTAAAATACACAAGTTTCACACAACTTTGATTTGCAGAACTGAATATTTAGGTGTTTTCTGGTTAAATCTGCAGCCCCATGTGCTGGCTCTTGCAGGGTCCTTAGAAGTCAGTGTGCTGAGGAGGATGCTGACTGCTCTGCAAGTGGCATCATGTAAAAAAGATCATGGGAATTGATTTGTGCTTGTTTTTAAATAAATGCCTGTAGGCATTAACCAATGGATTTTTCAGTTCTGATAGTTCCCATATTGACTGGATTATGGGAGTGCTGTCTTATGGAAGTTGTTACATCTTTCTCCCTTCTGTAAAAGCTCTGTGTTCCCCCTATGGGTGCTGCTCTCTTCTGTTCCATGGCTTTCCTTGTTCTTTATTCTCATGTCCAGAAATGGAGAATTTAAATACTTACAATTATCAACATTATTATTAGTTATATTGTTATGTCCATTTGTTATACTTCATCACTTAATCCAATAACTTCTTTTATTTTACAGTGGGGCTCAGCTGTCTATTTATGTTACAAAAAGTCTGTGGCAAAAACCAACACCATATCATATAAAGCTGGTATGTAACTACTGTGTAGCCTTTTTTATCTTCAATTCAGAATGTCCAGGCTCATTTGTAATGTAATACATTTTGTACTAAAGAATTTACACTATCTAGCCATTATTCAAAAAAGAATCTTTCCCTAAAGAATTATTTTAAAATCATGTCAGAAAAGAGGCCTTAGAACTGGGTATCACGACCATGCTGTTTTAAAATTCGTGCTTAATTGGGAGGCTCAGCTGTGTTTTGATAGGTTTTTACAAACCTGGGTGTCTCCCATCTCTGTGTTACTGGTAACTGTCTCTTAAGGACGTGTGTGTATACGCAGAAGAAAATACCACAGAAATTATTTGATGCATTTTCATGACCACTTTCTTTAAGAAACATTTTGAAGAATCCTGCAGACTGCCACACTGCCTCGAGCATCATTGGCACTGAGCTCTTCAAGTATTTTTGGATCGTGTATCATCTTTATTTTATTGTTTTATTTATAAGACAGAATTAGATTTGCTGTGACTGATGAAACGTGTTGGCTTTGCATTTGTTGTTGGGGTTTTTTTAAACCCTGATTTTGTTTGGCATACAAGTCATGAGCATGATTCACACTTAAGCTGTAATCCACTTAAATCCCTTCTAGAGCCTGCTCTCTGTAAACAGGAGTTCAGGACATACTAAAGGGTGGACAGTACGTTTGTAAACAAATAAAAATTTTAAGGGGCCCCACATCTGGTGGTAGCTTGCACAAAATTTTGATTCTTTGCGTGAAGGGATCCACTGTCCTTTTTGGTTACAAATTTTTATTGCTTTTTAATGTTCCCATTTCTGTTAGAAAAGTGCATAGTGATTGTGCTGTCTAACAGAGAGAAATCCTAAATCCTTTCATGTGGAATCCATTCTCAGTGTGGAGTCCTCTGGGCTGGCAGTCAGACAGGATGGATTGCTACAGCCTCCCATGTAACTGAGGATCTGTGGGCTAAAAGCCTCTGCTTCAGATCTTCTTGTTTTACAGCTGTGTTTAAAATAAGGCTAAACACATTGGCCTGGCAGCACTAGAGCTGAGTCCTCAGCTGAGGTGGATCAGCATAATCAACTTGATTCTTTTGGTATTAAAAAACTATCTAATAGCAAACATATATTTTTCAGGGAATGTTTGTTGGCCAGAATTAATTGGTGTCATAGTTGAAAACATCAGTCTTATTTCTCATGTATTCACATTACCTTTTTTTAAATTAGATTTTAAATCTTTGCTCATACTCATGATGAATGTGAGCTATTATATAATAACAGGTGAGATGCACACAGCCTGAAAACAGGAAAAGATAAATCAGTTATGAATAGTTTCTAGAATGGAAAGTAGAATTTCAGTGTAATACTTTAGTCAGGTGATTCTCCTTAGGTTATGGGAGCTTCTGCCCCTTCCAGCTATTCCCTGTTCCTGATTATTTACACCTTCACTCATCTTCTGAAGTTCCTGTGTGCTCATACATGAATTTTCTGGCAATTATTTTATGGAATGAGCTATTCCAAACCTGTTTCTGCTGGCTTTTCTGTAACTGCCTCTTTGCTCATTCTATTTATAGGTTTAATATGCAGATATCCTGAAGAAGATTATGAATCATTCCCATTACCAGAATCTGTGCCTCTTTTTTGTCTCCCTATGGGTGCAACGATTGAATGTTGGCCATCTAACAGTAAATACCCTCTCCCAGTTTTTTCTACATTTGTACTAACTGGAGCTTCTGCAGAAAAGGTATTTTGAAACCATGAACAGAAAGTTATTAATTTAATTGAAAAAGCTCAGTTGTTTATCTGTTCAGGATGATGATAATGAATGTTTTCATACATGAGCTTGAGTCTATTCTCTTGGGCTCGATTCCAAGACTGCTTTGAAGAGTGACTTGCAGTAGTTTCAGCTGATCATAAACCTGAGCTCCTCTGCTTTCCTGTTAGCCTGGGAAACTGGAGAGCTATAAAACTGGACTGCATATACATGCAAGTAATGCTATTTTTATTGCAAGCATGGAACCGACCTTGTATGTACGTACTTGTTCTGAAAAGGAAATTGGATGTCAGGGGATATGGCTTTGAGTTGTGTATAAAGGATTCCTAAAATAGCTTTAAAGGCAATTGGAGGAACAGTTCACTGCAGTTGTACTCTTTATAATCATTATGTTTCTCTCAAATTGTTTTGTAAATTACTCTTTCTCATATGATATTAAGTGCTTTAATTAAATAATAGACAGTCTGGATTTTCACAGCCATAGGAATATTCCAGAATGGATTGCTTCAAAAGATCACCATCTTTTGCATTAATGTATCTTTTCAAACAGTAATACAGACTTGATTTTCTGTGTGTTAGGGGTTTCTTAGAGTGCTTTGAAGATCAAGGCAGAATTACTGACTTCACATCCACGATGTGTTTGCAGGTATATGGTGCTGCTATTCAGTTTTATGAGCTGTATCCTGAAGAGAACCTCACAGAGAAACAAAAATCTCAGCTGGGGTTAGCAGCTGCTGTCGAGGGAAAAGACACGTGCAGAACAGTGCAGACAAATAAATGCATCTGCCTGCTCTCCCACTGGCCTTTCTTTGATGCTTTCAAGAAGTTTCTTACCTTTCTGTATCGTTACTCCATTTCTGGGCCACATGTCCTCCCCATTGAGAAGTAAGTAATTTCCAAAATTCATAACAGTCGTTTCAGTTGATAAGAGGGTGGGTTTTTTTGCTCTAAATTTCCTGTAATATCCTTTTTACTTTACTCATCAAACGTTAATTGGCTGCACTTTTCTTCTTTGAATAACATATCTTTACCTACTTTCTGAAAAAGTCTAGATTTTTATTTGTGATTTAAGTGCCTGCAAAGGTCTCAAAGCTGTTTTAATTAGCTTTGCACCCTTTAGCCATAGTGATTAGAAAGAGCAAGATTATAAATCCTTTCTTAATCTTGCACACATCAAGTTAGGAGAATTAAATGAGTAGATTTGCATTTTTTCAAATGCCTATTTGTAGTGTAATGAGAGATGATAAAGCAAATTGAATATTTTGCACTAGTAATTATCTTCTGTTTGTGTAAATAAACTTAATTTCTTTCTCACATAAAGGATTTCACATTATAAAATGCAGAGGAAATCCTTACACCAAGAAATGGTCAATACTTGTAATTGATATGTAATACCATGTAACATTTCTAGGATAATGTAATCTTTTAATGCAGCAGATTTCAAATACACTATTTACTTTTCTATTTTATTACACATCAGTTTTTTTCTGCTTCAACTTAAATATTTAACTTTCAGGAGACTTTGACTATGTGGATTAAGTATTTCTTGTGATTGCTTATCCCCTTCATTATTACAGTTCCCATCACAGAACTTGCTTGAAAATTCTTATAGTGTAAACTTCCAGTGATAAAAACATACATATATATATGTTTATATATGTTTTGTTTTTAAGCTCAGGGGTTTAGTGTTTTAACTTTTGGGAATGAATAAAATAAGTAGATAGGAGAAGTGTTATATTAATTTGGGTTGTATGGATTTATTCTAATTTCTCTGATTTGTAAGCTGGTCAGTTTACTGTGGATAATTTAAGTATAGGATTTTAATGTAGTATCCAGCCTACTTCCTTTGGCTGTTTTAATGATGATGAAGGTTTGTCTGTGCCTGAACATTTTCAGTCAGCTCAGCTGCTGCAAAGAGCAGCTTTCCCTTGTGTGACATGTTCCATACTTCAGCCACCATCTTCGTACACTGGTAATAAAATAAAACCCAAATCAATGTTTATTTGTGGGTTTGTCTGAATTTCTTCCAAATGTAGTTGCCTGTGTCATAATACTGGTAACATTTGTAGAAATCCTGGTAAAGTATGGGCTGCAAGGTGAAATTTAGGATGGAATACCTGTTTCTCATGGGTGTTTACCCCATGTAGCTTCTTTTAATGTGAAAGTGTCTATTGTGTAGAATTACACCTCTAGAACTTGTGTAAGTTTAATAAATTCATGAAACTGAGAACTTTGTCAAATTCTAAAAACATTTTTCTGTATTTATAGTACGTGAAAAAGCTTTGAAGCTTTTTCATCAGTAATTTTATGTATCATTTTGTATTTAGAACTGAAGAAAATGGATGAGCTTAATGATTCTCCTTGATATTGAGCCATGATTTTTTTTTGCAAGTAACCAATTCTAGTCTCTGAGGTTTAGTGCTATTTCAAACTCTGTCAGAAGCAGGATTTTTAAATGGGACTGTGATGTTCAAATATCAATATTTCTACTTTACAAATGAAAAAAACCTCCATGTAGTTTGTCAATCACAGAAACAAGTTTGTATTCTGAAAGAGAGTCTTCCCTTCCATTTTCATGTGACCAGTAGAAAAATAGGTTTTCAAGGTCAGAATATCCCAGTAGGGTTGAGGTGCTGGGATATTTTGCTCTGTTTTCTGAGTAAGTATATGTGCCATATTTATATAATAATTTCTCTTATTGTCAAAAATTTTGTCTTGAGGTCAAGTAGTTTAAGCTTAATTTCTACTAAATCAGTATTTTTCTTTTCCTGTAGACACATTTCCCATTTCATGCATAAAGTACCTTTTCCATCCCCTCAGAGGCCAAGAATTCTAGTTCAGGTAAGTGTAGTTTTCTTTAATAACTGTGTCTAAGGTGAAGATAAAGCAGGTTAATAAATGGAAAATGTAATTTTTGTGCCCAAATTATTATTATTCAGGATTTATTTTTCCTAAATTCATACTCATAATGTGAGAAATCTGTAAAAATTCTATTTCCAGTTTAGTTAATGACTTCAGTGAGTTATTACAAGAAGCTGTTTAGTGAGCTTAGAACTTTAACTTTTTTTTAGAGTATATAAGAATTAATGAAAAACTACTCCATGTCAGCATCTGGTCTAACTTTTGCAATAGCTTTAGAATTGTTTTCTTCTTGCTACTGTATGAAGGCTGAGTGTAAAATAAATAAATAAAACTAAAGCCAGATGTGCAATGCACATCCGTGATTGCCCCTCTTCCCAAAGGGCTTTGTGCTCTCAGTGAGAGCTGCAAGAGCCACACCCAGTAACAGCCCCTTTATCAAACCTGGCCCTTGCTCTGTCCTCCCTGCAGGGCTGTGTGGGAGTGAAATAATTACAGGAATTGCTACCTGCTCTTTGAAATTTCAGCCCTGTCACTGTTGGTAGGAGAGAAAAAATCCTTGTCTTGAGGACTTCTGAAGTGTTATTAAATCCCTTTATTTCCTCCTAAAGAGGCAAAATAGGTAGAGAGGTGTTAAATTTTTTATTGCAGAGGAAAGAGGGCTCTGTTGCAGTCATAGTATTCTACCAATGGTGGTTTTGATTAAATAGTCACAAATGATGCTATTCTCTGTTATTACTTGTATAACATAAAATATGGAGAGCCCTGTGCAGTTCTGAGCCTTAATTGTGTAGCCCATATGGTAGTGAAGCCTTTCAGAACAAATACAATCCTGGGTTATGTCTTTATAGCATGTACTGAATATTAAAGATCCTCTTTAGTGTATTCTAAAGGAGTGATATTTATTACTGTTACTGAAAAGGGATTAGAGAACAATTATACTGAAACTGTATTGGGTATTTCTGTCCCTTTTCTAATGATTTGAAAGTTCAGTTCAAAACCCAGCATTTTTACTACTTGTTTTAGGTTTGGGGTTTTTTAAATTCATATTCAATAAAATGTTTGTGCTAGGAAACACTAAACACGTATTTACAAAGATTATAATTGAGTTTAGAGAAAAGCTTTTAATTTTTTTATGTCTGAAGTTTTAGGGAATTCTGTCTAAGTATGTATGGGTTTATATCCTGGAACAACATCTGAAGATCTAGATATAAGTGATGTGAAAATTATGTCAGTTATACCTTATTTTCAAAATGTTATGTGCATTAAATTAGTACAGCTTTAGGAGCTGATAGTACAGATGGAGAAAACACTGCTTTTACAGTAGGCAGTGGTAATTGAGATCTGTGAATAAATTCTTCCTTCCAGCTGCTTCCAGGGACTTAAGTTGTGTTTGAAACTGCACTGAATAAAAGTACAGGTGATTGTGCCTTAGACGTTTCTCAAAATCAGTGTGGGAAATGGCAAGCTTTCAGGATTCCATTTCTCTCTGAAGCCTGTTAATGGAAAATGTGGTAGTCTTTTGCTAAGTAATTAAACTTCTTAGTCTCAAAGAAATGATAGCCATTAGTAAAACACTATGGAATGTTCCCATTTGCCAGCTTCCAGCTGCCAGTGTTGATGGGTTCCTTCTGACCTAAGATGTTTCCTTCTGACCTGAGATCTGCTGGACCTTGTGTCCTACATCCCCTCATTGCACAGAGGTTGCTATGCAAATGTATCACAACCTGCAGGCTTCAAGAGCATGTGGAGTAATGTTTCTCCCTCTGGGGAGGGGGGATAATAAGTGCCCCTTCTGCCTGAGGGAGATGTGCCCCTTGAATAGATGCTTAATTGTGTTTATGTGCTTTTGCTGAAGCACAGAAGTCAGAGGATGTCAGGCTGATGCTTCCTTTCAGAGGGTGGTTTATGAAGCTTTGCCTCAGGCTGGAAAAATGAGTCCTCTGAATTCTTCCACTGAACAAGCTAATGGTGTTGGTGCTCCCAAGGTGACTTACTTGACAAATCCAGCCTGTGGTGTGGCCATCCACATTTGTCAGGGAAGTGGGATGTGAGACGGGGAAACAGCATTGCAGACTCTCCTTAATTCCCTGTGCTTGGTGGCTCTCCAGGCACAGCATTAGGTGACTTTGTGCTTCTAAGTCATCAGTCTTGTCTCCTGGCTTCTATTACCTGGTCACCTGCAGTGGGTCTAAGGTGAAACACACTCAAACCTGAAATGTTACTAAAAACGGTCTGAACTTGCAGCTCACTTGCACAAGTTGCTGTGGCTGAGTTATTACTGCTTTTAAACAACAGAAAATGCAGGAGGATTAACCAGCTGGTATCTTGTTACCCTGGATTTACCATGGCTGGAAACATCAGTTGGGCTTCGATAAAGTGATTGTTGATTGCTGTTCTTGTACTTACCTGAGTCTTCCTATTCATGCTGAATATGTGAATGATTTGCTTGATGCCTTGTCACTGTAAGAAAGAAATGTGATTTAGTAGGATCTTCTTGCATCTTCAACTAATGCACATTTTAAAGATTCTATCAGAGCTGAGCAGTTTCTACCAGCCAAGAGCCTAATTCTCATGTCTTCTGAAGAAAATATAGCTTTACATTATGACCTGCCATCTCTCCTCTTTATGAATTTTTACCCTTCTTTACCCCTAAATCCAGAAAGAATTCCCCCCAGCTCCTGAAAGCTGTGTATGAAATATGGGTTCTCACAGCCCTTAAAGTACAGAAGGCTTCATTTTTCAGCAGTTAATATATTCAAATTTTTGCAGCATTAGCTAGTTTAAAGTCATTCTTTATGAATATGCAATGTATTCCGTTCTGGCCAAGAAAGGAAGATCATGCTTTGCCCAGTTTTTACTAAAAGATCCTGATGCATATCATTGCACAGCACTTCTTAGAGTGATACACAACTGGGGTATACAAGATTCAGCTTAATTTGAATTATTTTTAAGGGTCCTTTGTTATAGTTGTGTAATTTCTGATCAATATTTCCGAAGTTCAGAATAAAAATAATGTATTTTAAAATCTTTTCCCAGCTATCTCCACATGATAACTTGATTCTTAGCCAGCCTGTGTCATCACCACTCCCACTGAGGCAAGTAGCAGTATCTTGTGAATTGTGAGATGTGTTCTGATTTGTGTGCTGGTGGATCTGAAGTTTATTCATGTGATTAGACCTGCACCCTGACAAGGATGCACAATTAACAATGTGTTTGGGGGAGGTTTCAAATCATATTAGTGGTTCTTGAGGAAGAATATATTATTAGATCCCCTTTCTAGGAGTTCATCCCTGGGCTCCCAAGATAGTTCAGTTTTGTTTTGGAAGGGAGTTGAAGGAGTTCTATTACTGTCTTGACTTCCATGTCTCAGTGCAGGAGACTGATTAAAGAAACACATGTTGTCTCCTGTAAATTGCTTCTCAGAAAGAAAAATTGTCATACTTGTGTCCTGAAAATAGTCTAGACTGAGCCAAGTCTCAAGGAGCCGTGGTTACTGTTGGGAAATAACCATTCCTCACTGGACAGTGAAGTGTGCCAAGTATTCTACCAAGTAATCTTCTCTAAAAGAAAGATTTGCAGATTTCCATTTATTTTATTATAAAACAGGTTTTTTTACTGTCTCTTGTAACTCACCGGTGTGTTTATGTCCTGTAACAGTGGTGGCAAGTTTTCTACACTACTTCAGAATTTAGGACCTGAAAATGCAGTAACTCTTCTGGTGTTTGCTGTGACAGAACATAAAATCCTCATCCACTCATTGCGACCTTCTGTCCTCACAAGTGTGACAGAGGCATTGGTCTCTGTAAGTACCAGCTTTTAGTCATGCACCTGTAAAAGGACAGAAAGAATGCTTCTGAGATAAAATCTAGATTTTGTATTAGTGCTGTTAAACTTAAAGGTTACTTAAAAATAAGGATTAAAGTAAAGATCACTACAGAGAAAAATTAGTGTTGTAATGATATCCTATGAAGATAGAAGATATGTTGTGGATTCTTTGTGTAAATATTGTAAATAAGTGTTTGATCATCACAGTGCATTAAAAAAGAATTCCTGGTTTTCCCAACTAGCACTGTATCTATTCTATGGAATTTTAAATCTGTGGTTTTCTCTACTTGTCATCACTAAGCATTGTTTGCTGCCTCTGCTGTGTGCAGTCTGTGATGCTGAAGGGTTTTCTCCTACAAACTGAATTTTAGAGAAATTAGTGTGGTTTTTAATTAATAATCTACCTCTAGATTCTCAGTAATAGCAGTCTGCCATGTTAAATAATTTTGAAGTTAGTGAAGTGAGGTTCATTCCTGCATAGGCTGTATTGCATGTGTTTAACCTGTGGTTTTTGTCTCTGCATGTTTTCCAAGATGATATTTCCCTTCCATTGGCCTTGCCCATATATTCCTCTCTGTCCCTTGGCACTGGCAGATGTGCTGAGTGCCCCGTGCCCGTTCATAGTGGGAATTGATTCCAGATACTTTGATCTCTATGACCCCCCACCAGATGTCAGCTGTGTTGACCTGGATACCAACACAATTTCTCAGTAAGTTTGCATCAACAGTTTTTCTTCTTTGTTAATTTTTTTCTGCTTCCTCTTTTCAAAAGCAAAAACTGGCTTTTTGGCTAAACATGCAGGGGTATTTTAGTTTTTCTTTCAATTTCTTTTCCTTCTGTCCATGCCACTTTAAGTAATTAGAGCTCAGAACATGGCATGAGTGGTGGCTGCTGGTGCAGTAACAGGTGCTTAATACCATTAATCCATCTCTGAGTTGTAACTGGATTGATTTCAGTGCTGAAGAGTGTGGCAGTGTAATCATCACCCTGAAATATGGGGCATTGGTTGGATGGCTCTGATCAGATCTCCGCACAGTAAATCAAATTTGACTTTGTTAGTTGGTTTGCAGTCCTTCTCAGTTCAGTTTTAATGGAGTGAAACCTCCTTCTCTGGTGTGATGGAACAACCTCTAAACACATTCCAGTGAATGCTTTTGTTTTTTTCCTTTCCAGAACTGGAGACAAGAAAGCTATTGCATGGAAGATCTTACCAAAGAAACCTTGTAAAAATCTGATGAACACTTTGAATACTTTATATCAGCAACTGGCAGAATGTGAGTGGGAAAGTACATAGTATGCTTTACACTGGGCACAGTGTGCCACAAAAACAGATAAATGGAGCTAATTAAATATGTTCCAAAGTTATCAGTTCCACTAAACATTTATTTTTACAGAATGGGAAAATCTGTGCTCTAAATCCAGAGATTAGAAACTATGTGGGCGATTCTGGGACAGAGGAGATTTCACATATATATGAAGGCAGTACTTAGATATCCCTTCCTATTAATGTTAGCCTCATACAAGAAAAACAAAAAAAAGCAGAGTTTCTGTTAGAAGGGAATAGGAAAGCAAAGCAAAGAGTAGGCCAGGACCTGATAAAGACCTTTTTTTTTTTT
>VZRH01004991.1:159725-201511 GCA_013397555.1 Urocynchramus pylzowi | reverse complement strand
TTTTTTTTTTTTTAAATCCTCAAAGTAATTGGAATTACTTTGACACTCAGGCTAATAGTATCCCACCTAAAAATTTAAGATGGAAATAATTAGTGTTTTTTAAACATTAGGGGTTTAAATGTAAGGCACAATTACTGCACATCTCTAAGTAAAAAGTGGTTGTTGATAGAATCCTCAAATATTGTAGAGCAAGGTATATTAAACCTTAGTGTGAGAAAAATGGGTAGGGGTGGTTTTAGTGAAATTCATTATAACAAACCACTTTTTTTTTAAAGGCTGTTTACACATTCCTGGCTGTTGAGCTCACAAGAATTTGTGTCCTGATTAGAATGTACAGAAACAAAAGTTTATTGGGATGTGCTGCACAAAGAAGTGTATAGCTGATGGGTGGTGAAAATTATCTGATGCTTCAGAATTTTGTTACATTTTTCTGGAAGGGCTTTTTTAGAAAAAATTCTAAACCTTATGTTCTGTATGTAAAAATAGAGTGGTAGTGAACTTAAATCTTATTACAGAGTAGGTTGCTTAAAAATGATATCGAGGTAAGGTTGGCTATAATTACTTGATGTGGAAAGACAGTGACAAAACCATCCTTTCACTTTGCTGAGACATTATTAGAATGTTACCAAACTCTGTGTGTAGCAGTGAAGTCTCAGCTAGAGTTCTGATGGCTTTAAAATGTTGATGCACGTACTTAATTAAAGAATACAGGTTTTGCTAGAGCCACATTTTGTCTGTAGCAGCATTTTGCAGTGTTTTGTTTCAATGGCTCCACTTTGCCTCTTAAGTGGTGATTTTCTGTGTATGTCAGTATTTAATGAGCATTGACTGCTTTTTGAAATGAAAGGCACAATCAAAAAAAAATACATCCCACCCATGTGTTTGTCCTGAAAATATGCTTCTTTAATCAGCTCCTGTCTAAATTTCCACATGGTTTTACAAACAGCTTTCTTTGAGGGCTTTTTAAAGCTCTGTCCACGTGGTTCTCTGTTACTGTAGTAGCTCCTGTGCTGACCAGGCCAGTGCATCCTGCTTTTGGTGTTCTCCACAGATACATGAGGTACAGAAGGTCAAGCTGACAGGAGACATCCACTGTCTCATGTCCTGACTGAATTTGGGTATATTTAAACCTATTTCAAATGTAATGGAGTTCAGTAATCACTGAATCTAGTAAGATAAAGAGAATATTTTTGGCCAGTATTGAGGTGGGAAAAAAGTAAAAAACTGTAATGTTGTTTTGTTCACAGTGCAACAGCGACCAAGAGAAGATGCATTAATGGAATTGGCAATGAATGATTATGATTTTAATTCTGGGAAGAAATTGCATCTGTTAGATTTGGAGATCCAGGAAGCATTTCTCTGTTTCATGGCTTCAATCCTAAAAGGTTACAGGTCTTACCTCAGGCCAATAACGGAGGCACCCTCTGAAACAGCCACAGATGCAAGTTCTCTCTTTGAACTACAAGGTAAAAAGTTATAAACTTGTTTTGTGTGTGTGAGTTTGTTCTTTTTTATTCTCTTTTATCTACAGAATAAAACATTAGCATGTTAGTGTTGTAAATGGTGAGGGAAATATAAGTGCAGACAAAATTGCACGGTAGTGGCAAAGCTATTGCCACTTCTGCAATTGCAGGAAGGTTTTTGCACAGAAGTAGAACCAGCACTGAGTTCTGTTGAGGGCTTTTCCCTTCTGGGCATTCTGACTGTGCTGCTGACTGCACTTTGCAGGGTTCCTGAAGAGCAGAGACCGTTCCCATCAGAAGTTCTACACCCTGATGACCAAAACCCAGATGTTCATTCGCTTCATTGAGGAATGTTCTTTTGTCAGTGACAAGGATGCCAGCCTTGCCTTCTTTGATGACTGTGTGGATAAAGTAAGCAGGTCTTGGTGTGCATACAGTGTTTACCTTCTGTGGTTGTCTACCTTATCTACCAGAATGTATTTGAAATGCAAGTTTGTTTTTGCTTTTATTTTCCTATTTTCTCATCAATGTAGCCTTCCATTTTCCTTTTTTGTTTGGCTTCATTCCATTTTTTGCTTCAAGTTCTTGGATGTAAATAAAGCATCATGAGAACAAATTAGAGGTGCTAATTTTCACTGGTACGTAAATTTCTGAAATACTGGCCTGTTGTAAGAAATGCAAGAAGGAGGACTGAACTGAAACCAGAATCTTACATCCCTGTTTCTATGGATATTACAAGAAATTCCACACCTCACTGTCATCTTATTGGCTACCTGTGCCACCTTGTTCTGGGACACTGCTGTTTAAGCAGGGTGCAGTTGTCTGGGATTTCCTGGAAAAGCAGGTCACCTGCTGTTTATTCCATGGGAATTAATACTGAAGACTGATAACTGCTATTTGCAGTTCCTGTTTATGGCTGTTTTTTTCATGGAAGTGCAGAAGAGCTAAAAGGAGCTGTTTTGAAAAGAAATCTGAAAACAGTGAAGTTTGAGAGAAATATAAAAGCATGGTATAATGATATTTAATGTTCTTTATAGCTTTTGCTAGTCTCAATACTTTAGTAGTAACAGTTTTCAAAACTCTGCTTCCCAGTTCTATAGCATGACTTGCAGGTATTTGTGGCTTGTAAATGGAATTACTTACAAACATTTCTGTAATGTTGAGTCAATCCCATAACTCTTTTAGAAACCCTTCAGCATGTAGTGCTTGCTTTGCTATGTGCCAGTTTGTGCATGAAACAAGAGCTCTCCTAGACAGAAATAGACTCCAGTGACTGAACTGCTGAGCAGCACTTGGGTTTCCTCTGTGCTGCAGTTTAGTTCTCTGGCTGATGTTAAAAATGTTTATTCAGAATGCAGTGACTGTGTAAGTGTCAAATTCTATCTGATGCATTTCATTTTATAGAACAGTTTATGAGGGTGCTGAAGTTGATGCCCTAAACTAAAGTTACCTGTCTGGGAACTCAGACATCTCTTTCAGAAAAGTCATGCTTAAGTTGCTGATGTCACTGTGAGACTGCACATAATCTGTGGAGCTGTTGGAGCTTTCACCTTTAAGAAAAGGTTAAGTAGCCATTTGTACAGCTGAAACAGAGACTTGTCTGTCCTAGTGCCAGGTATTTTGCTACTTGATTCCCTGGACAGCTTCTTTCCACTATAAAAATGCTCATGACAGTTCGGTGAGAGCAAATTTTCCAGAATGCACGTACACTTCTCCAACTTCCATTACTGGCAGTGAGGATTTTATTCAGGTTTATTAATGGGACAGCTGCTTCTGTGCCAGGGATGAGGGTGGGGAAACTGAGGCACTGCCATTGCAATGATTTTAGTATTTGCTATGGCTTTAGAATTGCTTGTGAAACTGGACTGACTGAGGGAGCAGGTTCCCATGTAGGATTTCTTTGAACAGTGATATATTTGCCTCATCTCTTTCCTGCTTCTCCTCCTCGATTTCTCCTAATTTCTGATACTGTTCTTACCACTAACATACAGAGTCAAAAAATGGAAGTATATCAAGGACTGCTGTACCTAAGACCAGATATCAAAATTGAATTGTTCCAGTAAAGCCAATATTTATATTTAATCTTTTATTAGGTGAACCAGTACCTGACAGGGTTTTGGATGAGAGAGTGATGTCATGAGTTGAAAGGTGATACAATGCTTTCTTCTGGGTAGTTTCAGACTACTGGCTTGAGACAAATTTTATGTACTGTAAAATTAGTTATCTATAAAATATCAACTAAGCCCTGTCTTGAATAATTTGTGAGAATAGTTTAAGATGAAGAGTAATCTCTTCTATGTTATTTGGTCCTAGACAGTAGCAGGAGATTGTAATTGATTACCCATTTTGTCAACTGAAAGATACAGTGTAGTTGTCTCACAAGTTTTCATTTTTCCAGGAATTCAAAAATTACCTCAATTCGACACACATTTAAGCTACTGGCTTTATTATATTTCACTGGTAAAACTTGTAGCTGTGGGATTTTTACATCCTTAGAAGTATTTAAATTGCAAGTAAGGTTTCGTTTACTGCTGCTTCTCAGGAGCCATATGTTCTTGCTACTTGGCTGGTTCAATTTGCTAATGCTTTCCATCTGTCTCATGCAGCAAAATGTGTAATTAAGGACACCTCTTTGTATGTTTATCAAACTTTAAATATTCAAGAATTTTACTGACACTACTTGATATATTTGCACCTCACTGGAGGAAGAGAACTGTGGAATATGCTTCTTTTTATATATTAACTCTCTGTTGCCACATTCTTAAGGCATAAAAAACATGCATTCTTTTGTTCCACAGGTTGCTTATTCATTTATTTGAAGTATTCTACCATTTGGCTGTCATTTGGTTGCCATTTAAACCATTTAAGTAATTTAAATTAGAAAAACAAAGCTGTGCCTGTCTCCCTTTAACTTGAGTAAGGTCACACATTTATATTCCATTCTCTTGCAGTGCATGTGTATTTCTGCAGTCTCTGCAAACTATCAAGACATTAAGTGCTGTGTAAGTGACTGCAGTTGTGGATGGTGCTGGTAGTACCTTCTGTATGCATCAGGCAATTTGATAAAGCTTGGTATTGTTTTCAGTGGTTAAAACTGGGGAACATAGCTCTTATTTTTATACTTAAAAATAAATTTCAAGTTACTGCTGCAGTTGGAAACATAGTTTAGAAATGGTTGTGTTCAGAAGGATCAATCTCTACATACTCCTTCAAATATTTACCTGAAAACAGGCAATTCAGACTATCCCATTAAGCACTCATTATTGGGTTGGGGTGAAGTTCACAAAACCAGTGCAACACTTATTATTGTCATTATAACTTGCAAGGTGTGCTTTCATTTAAAGTGCTGTTCTTTGCAGCTAATGCAGACTCTGTCCTGTTAATCATACAGTTGCTAACAGCAGAAAATGCAATGCCCCTGGTAACTACTTTTTCGTTTAACTTCCTCCTCCAGGTAGATATGGACAAAACTGGGGAAACACGACTTATAGAGCTGGATGAGTCCTACAAGAGTGAGCACACAGTTTTCATAACACCCCCTGAGATCCCTCATCTGCCAAATGGAGAAGAGCATCCTCTACAATACAGGTAGCCTAAGGACACAGCAGGATGCCAGCCAAAATCCTAACAGCTGCCCTTGTAGAGTTTAATCTCTAGGTTCTTGTGAGACTCAGGAAGTACAGATTTTCCTGTCCCTTTATGTTGCTCAAGAAAAAGGTGTGTGTGAAATGGCTGTATTGCCAGTTCTTTTGAAGTTTTTTGTGTGTGTACACAGAAGCAATAATACTTAATAAAGCTGGTAGTGATCACATTACATTGTGCTGGCTGTTGACACCTTTTAAGCTTAAAGTTGAAATTAGTGGGCCCAGTCTGTTGTCCTGCTGCTGTTACTGATAATGATATAAACTGCAGATACTCTTTGGAAAGAGAGAGTACATGTCAAAGAATCACTGAAAACTAGTGTCACTAATTTAGTAATTATGTCAGATGAGTTTGTTGGTTTCTTCATTAGTTCTGAGAAATATTTTTCTATCTAATCCGATTTAATTTTTTATATAGTTTGATAATTTTCCTATTGATTTTCATAAACCTCAGTCATGTGATGCTCACTGGGGACTAAGCCACACGGATTATTTCCTTTTATTAACTAGAATCAATACTAATGCATTTGACACATTAATTAAAGAAAATGCTATGACAGTAAATACATTTAACAGGTTGAGACTGTTTGTGCAAGCATATGAATCCATGCTGAGGGATTAGTGAACCACTTTGTCAGTGATGTTGTTAAAGGTTTACTTTTTGTGTTTATTTCCTGGGAAGCCTCTGGTGCAAGTGTGTAGTTGATTTCCTTTGCTGTTATGTGACATGGTTGCTTTGGAGCTGACTTACCAGAATTGACACATTTCTCTTACAGCTATAATGGATTTCCAGTATTAAAGCTGGAATTGTTTGAACGACCTGAAGGATTTCTCAGAGCACCAAATAACAAACTGTCCTCGAAAGCCAGTAGTCCCAACAGCCCATCACCTATGTTCAGAAGAACTAAACAGGTACTTGCTGGTGTTCTTGGAGTGTGAGGTGCTTTGGAAGGGGACAGCTTGAGTTTGGCTGTAAAGCCTGACTAGCTGCAGCCTGATGGTTCTTCAGTTCTTCACTGATCTGGTGACTGTAGGGTCATTGTATTAATTGTTCTTTGGGGGTGCTTCTTGCCTGCACCATATCCTAAAAGGGCCCCTGTACAGGTTGTTGCTTGCTGTGCTGTCCCTCTCCCTTTCCCTTTCTTCACACTGTTCTCCGTGAATTTTCCATGTCCACTTCTTGATTGCTTTTCACTGTCCAGGACTTTGAGGGACTCTAACTTTCAAAGTAATAGAGATTTAAAGAAATGCAAGGTTTTAGCAGTGGAATATTGCACAGTGACTGTTTCTGTTACCACTCTCACTGCTTTCATATTCCTTCCCACTTTATTATATCATTAATATTACTGTTGCAGTTTCCACAGATATAATGGTATGTGTTCAGTTTTTAACATGCAGCTTTGTGTGCTGTAGATATAAACACACACAAATAATCTGTGTTTCTTTCCAGGAAATTAAATCTGCCCACAAAATTGCAAAGAAGTACTCCTCCATCCCCCAGATGTGGTCCAGGTGTTTGCTCCGTCACTGCTATGGCCTTTGGTTCATCTGCCTCCCTGCCTATGTGAAAGTCTGCCACTCCAAAGTCAGGGCTCTGAGAACTGCCTATGATGTGCTACAGAAAATGCACACCAAAAAAATAGATCCACCTGACGAGGTAAAACAGCCCCTAGGTCCAGAAGGAGCCCAAGGGATTGAGGGTCAGCAGTGCTGGGAGCCCAGGGCTCACAGGTGTGTGTTTGCAGGTGTGCTACAGGGTCCTCATGCAGCTGTGTGGGCAGTACGGGCAGCCCGTGCTGGCAGTCCGCGTGCTCTTCGAAATGCAGAAGGCTGGCATCGACCCCAATGCCATCACCTATGGCTACTACAACAAGGTATGTTTTAGAGAGGATGGGGGGGACAAAAATGCATTTTTATCCAGGCAAATAGAAAGGAGAAAAATAACAGAGCAGTTCAGATGTGATTCTGTCATTTCTTGTAAGCTGAAGAAGCACAAGACAGAATCATGTTGTGGGTTTTGGTTTTGCAGGTTTAGAAATCTGCTTTATTACTGCCAATGTAACTCAGCCTGAAATTTAAGCTCCTGTTTTCACACCTGACTGTTCCTGAAGATGACTTGATTTTGATATTTCCAAAATAGGCTGTTTTGGAAAGCACCTGGCCTTCAAGCAATCGAGGTGGCTATTTCCTCTGGATGAAAATACGGAATGTTGTCTTAGGAATAGCACAGTTTAAAAAAGCATTGAAAAAGCTACCAGCAAGCACTGCACATACATCTGTTCCTGGTAAAGTAGTCACATCCTTCTGTTTTTATTTTATTTTCATGCTGATGAGAAAGCTTGTTTCAAAAATCTTTTTTGTGAGTTGGATAAAACTGTTTTAGAGAAAAAAACCCAAAGTTCCTGCCTAATTTTAAAAAAGCAGTCTCTTCTTTTTGCCTTTGAATCTGAAATAGTCTGCTATTCACTTATTATATCAGCTGTTTACAAGACAAATAGAGACAAAATATGAAGCTGAAATTTGTTGTAATTATCCTAGTTCAGCCAACAACTAGTCATATAATTGGCAGAGACTTTTGTCCAGCCTCCTTGGTTTTTTTTTTTATTTTCCCTTTTTTTTTTTTGATGTTAGCTGAGAGGCAACTAGAGCTAGTCCTTGAGTTTGCAGTACTGGTTGCAGGTTCTGCATACCACCTGCAGTGATCATGTTTGTTTTTATCTAAAATAGAAGTGAAATATGTAAGGCTGTAAATTTCAGGGGTTCTTTCCTTTTCTTTCCAGTAAAAACTTAGATAATGTGAACATCAAATAGTCATATGGCCATGCCTGTAATTGGTATTTTTTAGAGGACTACTTTCCATGCTACTCATAACTTCCTGGTAGTAAAGCACAATAGTACATTGTAAAGTAGCAGCAATGCAGTTTAGTTTAGGGCAGGCTGACCTTGGAAGACCTTTACAACTCACTTTTATAAATGTATGTGGGTCATCTGACTCAGCTTTCAAAGTCCTTCCATCCAGGGCTGTTCTGTGATTCCAAATGTGTACAAATAAATCTTTGCCCTGACAAACAGAACATATATGTTGGCCTTATGGGTAGATTATTTCTCTGGACCCCAGAGAATCCACTCCTATTTCTGGCTCTATCATTAACCTTATGGATGGCCTTGAACAATTTTGCTTTATTTCTGCCTGTTCTTCATGGAGCTGAGCTTCCAGATAAACCACTTCATTGAAAGCCAGCCATGCAAAGCACTGTACAAGAGCTTAGCAATGTTGGTTGCAACTCAGACTATGTAAACTAAGGAAGTGTAAATAATCCTTAATGAAATAACTGTCACTCTTACATTTAATAGCATTTGCTTTTGACATCATCTGGTTTTTCAAGATTACTTTGCATGAAATCTCACAGGTGGAATGTGTGCTGACTCCTCAGGAAATCCAGAATCTCTCCCATAAATTCCAGAATATTTTCTTATCTTTACCATAGCAATAAGGTTTTTACCCTGTCTGTAGCCATTCAGTGCAGCCTCTTTAGGGAAAAGAGGGAAAGAAACTTTTAATTATGTTGGACCCTCTTGATCCTGGAGAGAGACCATATTAATTACACCTGGGCAGTGTTTTGGCTTGAGAATGACCAGATAAGTGGCTTGAATGTTTGCAGGGGGTTTTGGGGTGATGCTGGTTATTTTCATTTTAATCTATTTTTGCAGACAAACTCATGTTTGCCACTGCATTGTTTAAATCTTTTTTCCTTTCTAGAGTAAAATCATGAGAATCACATGCATTAACATTTCTGTTAACATTAATGTTTCTGAGAAACATTTTACACTAAAATGAAACCATGCTTAGATGCCTCTTGGAGTTCTTGAAAAGATGTGACCTTTTGATCAAATAAACCAGGCAACAGAATTGAAGTCTAAGTGCTTTAGTTAAGTATTTAAAAAGAAATGTTGCCCATTACCCCTTTAATTTCATCCTCTAAAGCATCACTTCAATGTTTATACTATAATAAGCCAATCCTTTTTCTTTTTTTTTTTAATTTGGTGGTAAAATGTTCACTGTTAATTGGAATGTTCTTGATAAGAGGCCTTTGAATTACTGTTGGTATTCAATTTATTCCTCTGAACAATGTCACACTATTAAATGCCATAACTGTCTTTATTCTGATGTTGCCCTGCACTGATAGGGGGACTTTCAGACACTGCCAATAACACATCACTCAAAGAAGAAGCCAAGCAAGGGAAAACTTGTCTTGAAGACATCCAAGAACAAAAGGAGGACAAGAGAGAGAGTGACTCCAGTTCTTGTACGTATCTTGTGAATACAGATATCTGGTTCATTGGGGATAAATAAGGATTCCAGCAAAAGCTAAGTGGGACAGCTGATTCCTCACAGTGTGTGTGATAATGCCAGTTTATGCCACTGCCTGAAGTTCTTTCTCTAAGTGTAATTTTCTGGATGTCTAATGGTTTCACTTGGAAAACTACAGTTCTTTTTTCTCTCCTGTTTCAAATAAGTGATAATGGGAGCATAAAGGCTTAATGATAATTATAGCCTAATGTTTTTGTCTTTTAAAAAAATGAAATTGCCTCATAGGCATAATCTACAGAAAAGCGTTTTCTACCAGTCTGGTTTCTTTATAAATCCTGTAATAGGAGAGCAGCTGAAATTTTGCAAGTCTGAGAGGTCTAAATTACCCAGCTCCTTGGAATTCTCAAAGTTTGGGAGATGTATCAGAATTTCTTCAGGTTTTGCATCTGGTGCTCTTGTTTCCTTCAACTGCAGTTGAGCAGCATCAAGTTCATGCAAGTAGATCAGATTGTGTAGTAAAATTGTATAAGCACAACAGATTCCAATGTATATTCATGGAAAATACCCTTCTTAGTAAATGTTCCCCTAATAATATAGTTGTTTAAATTTTTTCAGTGGGCTTTCTCCTACTATTTGGATTAACTAATCCATTATCAAGTGATATAAAAGTCTGAGGAAATAAGGAATTAGATGAGTTGCTTCAGTGTTTTCACCACAATCTTCCTCCAGCACTAGTATTTTTTTCTTCAATTTTCTTGAAAACTTGTCTTACACATGATCATGAGAACATCTCTGCCCAGGCAGAGATCAGCTTTATGCCTCATGGGATGGGTGCAGCAAGGTGTCACTTAATCCTGTGTGAGGTGTCCAGTAGGTAATGGGGACTTGAGATTTAAGGGGTCTTCCTTGGATTCTACAAAACCCTGACCTTTTCTGTCTGCAGTGTCTGAAGTGGAGAGCACAAAGGGGAGTGGGGACTGCCTGCCCAAACTGAATTACCAGAACTCCAGGAGTGACAAAGCCACGTCCAGCATCGTGCGGCTCAACGGCACCATTGACAGCACCGTGGCAGAGGGGAGCAGGGGTGGGTGCAGGAAAATACACATCTGTCTAATTTGTTACTAATGAGTTCTGAGTAGTGCTCCTGAGTCCTCTTGTCCACTAAAATTGTTGTAGTAGGAGTGGCTGATGAAGAGTTTGGGAGGGAGTTAAGGTTGGAGTCAGCATATGCTGTGTCAGGAAAATTCATGGGAATATTCTGCATTTCCAGATTTTTTTCTTGTTTGTTCTGTTTTTTGCTGTAGTTAACATCTGCTTACAAAACACAAAAATCTTGGGTTTTTTCATATAATCTACAGTAAGTAATTAATTCCTTCAGGATGGACAAGGGGAAGTAAACTTAAAAAGGCACTTTCAGACATTTTCATGAGTCTTTTGTAATGTCAGTTCTGGTTATTATAATACTGTCAGCTATGCTTGAAATATTGTAATGTACTTTAAAGTCTGCATCTTTGTGCTCTGACAAAACAATGGAGATTTCTCTGACAATAATTCCTTTTGTTGGCTCTGTTTCTAAATCATTAAGTTAGAAAGTGATGGGGTTTTTTTGCAATTTCCTTGATATCTGTGCTATCCTTAGCTTTCAAACCTTCTAGTAATGTCCACAAAAGAGGGAAGTAAATACAGCTGAGACTTGATGATGTCTCTCAACATGCTCTTTAGGTTGTATGATATTACTCCCTTTCAAGTGTTTTATTGTCTGTCCCTTCCTAAAGTCATCCTTCCATGGTCAGCTCAACATTTCAACTTCTAGCACAACACAGTGAATTTCATCTCTGTGTTGTAAAATGTTGGAAACAAATTTACATTCTTCTGTACTTCATTCAGTTTTCTTGTACAGCAACAAATAAAGCACCTTGTTCCATTTGTTTTTCAGAGAGTTCTGTAGGATTGCTGTTTACATCATCTTTTGAGGAAGCCAATGAAGCAGAAGTTATAAAAAGTAAATCCTTAAGGAAGAGACATAAAAGTGCAGTGGAAGCTGACTTAAGGGAGATGCCATGGGAAAGCAGGAACCGGAACCTGAGTGGAGATGGCTTAGTGGGACTCATGATAAACAGAATCAACCAGGAAACAAACCCTGGAGAAATCGTTGAAAAACTGGGAGCTGATGCCAAAATTCTATCTAGTGCATTACAGAAGAGCATAAGGCCAAAAACTCTTAATATCAGATCTTCCTCTTTAGAGTCTAAGAGAGAAAGCCTGGAGAAAGAATCCAGTGATGAAGATGCAGCCTTTGATTGCAGTTTTACAGATAAAACAGAGTCTCCTGTTATCTTTGATCTGGAAGACCTGGATGGAGAACCTGAAACACCGACAGCAGTGAAAGCTTCCAGTGAAAAATCTAAAAAATTGCAACGAAGGAGCAGCTTTCCAGTAAAGCCAGTTGAAAAAACAGATGTTGAAACTGGATTTGATCCATTGTCTCTGCTGGTTGCTGAGACAGAGCAGCAGAAAGAGGAGGAGGAGGAGGAGGATGACAGAAGTGTCTCTACTCCATCTGCAAGAAGAGATTTAGCTGAAGAAATAGTCATGTACATGAACAACATGAGCAGCCCTTTGTCCAGTCGTGCCCCAAGCATTGAGCTGCAAAAACCCTTTGATGACAGAAATGCAAATAAAAGGAGCCCAACCATTATCCAGCCTTGTAGGAGGTCCAGCCTTCCCCCAAACTCCCCAAGGCCACCCAGTCTTACCAAATCCAAGAGCTACCATGCAAAACATGAAGAAAGGCCAAGGGACAGGCTTTGGTCTTCCCCAGCTTATTCCCCAAACAGCCCAGCCAAGGAGCAGGACTCCACCAGTGCATTGACACTTGTGTCATCACCATCGTTCAACTTGGACACGCTGCTGACTCCCAAGTTTGATGTTCTGAAAAGCAGCATGTTCTCTGCTGGAAAAGGGGTTGCAGAGAAAGCAAGCAAGTGGTACTCCAAATTTGCAATGTATGCTCAATCTGCAAAGGTAAATGTTTATTAAGAACTTATAAATTAAGGAAAAAACTTTGTAAAGGTTTTATTAGTGGCTCACATGTGATGAATCCCTTGCATGACCTGTGTCATTGTAGACTGTGTACATTAAGTTGTTTTAATCATGTTTGATATACCAGAACCCTGATTTTAATATCCTGAATAAAATTTTAGTCTAGCTTGGGTTCTGAATATATTTAATGGGAGAACGTAAGTGTGTTGACAGAACAAAAACTGCTCTGGCTTCCCTCTTTAACCTAAAGAAAAAACACTTAAGTAAACAAATAATGGTTTGAAGTCTTTATTGCTCTTGTGAGTAAGGGGAAATCTGGTTGTTTTGGTTGCCAAAATAATGTAAAGCTAGTTTTGATCTGAGGTCATTTGTTAGAATGTTGTTTGCTGCTACCAATTCAAACCAAACTTACTTTTGTTCCCAGTCCTTGGGAATGAAGAGAGACACTTGCCTTATCCATCTTAATGTATTCCTACAGCTGCTGATAATTCTTGTAGCAATGGGGTGAAAAAGTTACAGGATTAAAATGGTTATAATTTCACTTAATTATTTTTGTTAGGAGAATCTTTAAAAAAGAATCCTGGTGTAGCTGTTTAACCTAGAGTGGGACTGGCCTTGTCTTGCATCAGTTCTGAACACAAGTCTGTGGTCCTCCAAGGAGGGATGGTCATGCCTGAAATTTACTGAGACAAAGAAGTCTGCCCCTTTTTTTTTTGAAAATATTTTTGCTTTCCTTTCATTTTCTCACTGGAACTTCTTTTCTCAGGATCAAAATTCAGACCGAGCAAGTGTTTCGTCTCTTGGAGCTCTGGACTCAGAATCTACTTCCCTCACTGACGAAGATGTCTGCAATGATTTTGAAAGTGCTTCTCCTCAGGAGAATACCACATCAGAAATTAAGGGAATTAGCATCAGCAAGACAAGCCTGGAAAGCTCAGCTTCCCATGATAGCTCAGCTAAGCAGTTTGACCAGTGTGGTAAGAGACAGCTTTTGCATGGCATTCATCAATCTGAACAAAAACATTCCAGTTTTAAAAGTTGTTCTTTTATAATTCTCAGTTTAGGATCACCCTAGTCATTAGTCCTTTTTGTGGAAGAAGTAAATCTATCTTTTACTACAAAAGAAAACTCTTACTCAAACAGGAAATCCTTTGAGTCCTTGAGTATTTATGTAAACACCTTAATAGTGTAAGTTGTACAGCTCCAGAAAACATCCATAAAAACATTGTAATGGTGACTTCATTGGTCTGGTTCTATTTTCTAAAAGTAGTAAAAATTCTTTTAAAAATCTGTTATTTTCTAGAAGCCACTGTTGAAGCTGATTATCAGACAGACTGTAGATACTTTTCTAATCTGTTCTGGATAATTGATCATGACTGTATCACTTTCTGATGTAATTTGGGGTACAAACAGCACCTCTTGTCCTTCTCTAGTTTTTGTCCACACAGAAGGTGTGGCTATGAATTACTTAAAATTTGTTTCCAAGCTACCAACTGTTGTTAACAGAGAAAAGTGAACATATGGAAATCATTTGTTAGTAGCTTTTATTTTTGCCTTGGTTGGTGCTGGGCAGATGGCAGCCTCACGCTCCACACTTCTATACCAGTGTATCTCATGTGTTGCATCTTCCAGCACACATTTTATTATAACTGCAGTATTGTTTGAGGAGAAGAACAGGGTGGTAAAAATAGGTTATCTGAATAACTGGTACTTTGGGTTTCTTCTCTTAACAGGTTCTCTTTCCAAGTTCCCTTTACCTGACAAATCAGAGCTGGTGTCTTCCTGCAGCACCAGCAGTACCAGTGTGTTCCAGAACTACGCCATGGAGGTACAGGATGATTTACTGATTTAATTGATGGACTTGGAGCATGTGTCTTTAAATATGAATATTATCTGTATCTCTGGTAAAGTTCAAAGCTTCAAACTAAAACACTGAAAGACAGGTGGATATTTCTGTCACAAAGTAGATTTAATTTCAAATCCTGCTCTAGAAAGGTCTTTATTTCAGTCACATCTTTTGGTCCTTCAAGCTTCAGTTCTCAAGAGTTTGCTATTGGATGCAATTGAATTCAGGCATCTAAATCCCTTGTGGAGATAAATTTCAAAGTGAAAATACCAAGTCTGAAGTAGCACTGGATGTTTAAAAATACAGAAGAGAGGACTACCTATTTCTTGGTGTAACTTCTAGTAAGATCACTTTTCTTTTCACTGTTAGGCTGGTTTGGGTGGCTCTTCATTATCTTCTTTGCTCCCCCCCACTCCTCCACTGTATTTAGGTTAATGACTGTTCATTTGCATCTTTTTTTTCCCATTTCTATAATACTGACAGTCACTACAAAAGCTTGTTTAAATTCTAATCATAATTTATGTAGCTGCAAAAATATTCCTTTACTTTTATGCTTGCAGATTACAGATAACATGTTATTGTTAATAGAAATAGTATTAAACAGCTGGTTGATTTTAATCTGAGAAGCAATAAGAGGATGAATTTGTATGCAAGTGGGAGGAATATTCATCAAAGGGCAAAGATTTTGGCTGCAGTTGTAAGTGCCTTGTGACACAGAAGTAGCTTTGGGAACATGTTCTATGGGTTCTGTTCCTGCCCTGTGCAGGTCCTCATCTCCAGCTGTTCTCGGTGTCGGACTTGTGACTGTTTGGTTCACGATGAAGAAATCATGGCAGGCTGGACAGCAGATGATTCAAATCTCAATACCACGTGTCCCTTCTGTGGCAATTTATTTCTGCCTTTTTTAAGCATAGAAATCCGAGATCTTCGGCGGCCTGGACGGTAATAACAGTATTTGAATTTTCCTCAATTTTAAATGCTCATACTGGGAAGTGCTTTTTGTTTGGCATTTAGGTTTTTTGGGGGACTTTTTTGGATGATGTGAAGCTTTTGCTTTCCCTCCAGGTATTTTCTGAAGTCCAGCCCTTCTACAGAAAATATGCAGTTCCCATCCCTTTTCTCCAATCAGAGCGGGAAGTCCTGTAACACCACAGCCACTGTTGGCCTTGCTACATCCCTGATGTCTGTCCAAGAGGATGTCAACTCAAATAGGTAAACGTGCATTTCCTGCCTAGAAATTCCTCAGCTTCTCTGTGCATATGCATGTATTTTAATCAACTGAAATAAATTTGTTATATGCTTTGAAGAGGAGAGATTGATTTGAGAGATCTCTCTGCTGCCTCTCCCTTATCTCTCAGCTGGCCACATCATGCTTTCTTGGCCTGATATGCACCATTTCATCCCTAATATAAAAATTCATGTTGGTATTTGTAATTCTGCAAGTTTTATGAACTCTTCTGTGGATGTTTGTGTTCACCATCAGTGCAAGGGGGAATAAAACCTGCACTGTAACGTGAATGAGTGTGGTGACTGACAAGGCAGATTTCAAACTGTCAGGTCCATTATTTCCAGTTTATTTCTGTCTGTCTGTTTACATGTTGGAGTACTCAGAGTAAAACAAAAAGCTGAGATTTTTTTCTTCTTTTTTTCCTCTCCTCTAGCAAATCTAAGCAACATGACAATGTTCATGCCAGAAGTATCCAGATCCCCTCAGGAAGAAGACAAAATGCCTCTGGGTCAGAATGTACAAGTCACCCTGTAGCAAGGAGCATCAGTACTTTTGGTCCTTTGGAAGAAGACGAGGAGGAAAACCAGAAGATCAGCCATATCATTCCTACTGGTAGCCTGCCTGCTACTTTGCAAGGACCAACAGTGTGTAGTTTTTCTACTTAAAAAGTCATTTTTTCATGTTTGCCATAGATCAGAGATACGTGTAACAGCATTAACCTTCCTAAATTACAGTAAATGCTAGGTTGTATTATTTAAACAAATGCTAGTTGGAGCTTTTAGATGTGTGTGTCATAGGGAGCAAAAGCATTTATAAGACATTTATAGACAGTTACATTCATTACATTAGTTACAATTAATGGCTTTTTTTCTCTGTTCCTGCAGGATTCCTTGGGCCTGGAATGGCGCTTGCCTAGTCCTGATCCTATAACAGTTCCTTACCTCAGTCCTCTCGTGGTATGGAAAGAGCTTGAAAGCTTACTTGAAAATGAAGGGGATCATGCAATAACAGTGGCAGACTTTGTAGATCATCACCCCATCGTGTTCTGGAATTTGGTGTGGTATTTCAGGCGCTTGGACTTGCCCAGCAACTTACCAGGATTAATACTTTCTTCTGAGCACTGCAATAAGAACTCCAAGGTATGGGGTCTGATAGGAAACACTGACATATGAGAAATGGCTGCTGTCCCATATAGGAAATCATTACATGATTCTGTAACTCTTGGAAATGTATCTTGCACTATGCTGAACACAGTCCTGAATTGGTAAAGAATGTGTCAGCTGAGGGAAGATATTCAAAACTCTGGAACATGTGCTCAGCAGTCCTTGTGGGGGGCTGGTGTTTAGCTCTTACTCATCCCACTGCAATTTGTGATCCTCAGTTTCAAGGAGGATAAGTTGCTAGTCAGTTTTGTTGCTATTTGAGTAGCTAAGCAGCAGAAGGAGGAAGTTTAGATTTTTAGGACTGTAGAAAACAGGCAAAACACTCATTTGCCATGTCACTGATGATCTCATTCAGATTTAGCTTTATGTATGTAGTTTTAGTAACAAAGCTTTTTACCATGAGACCTAGAGATGTGAAGATACAGGTTAAATATAGAACTCCTTTGTCTTGACTTTGTAATAAAATGCCTTTGTGCATTCTCCTGTTCAGATTCCACGGAACTGTATGTCAGAGGACAGTAAATATGTTCTTATTCAGATGCTATGGGACAATATGAAACTGCATCAGGATCCGAGGCAGCCTCTGTATATTCTGTGGAATGCTCAGAGTAAGTTTTGTTTCATGTGGATTTTGGTGGTATTTTTTAAGAACAATTTTTCATTTTGAGCAACTGAAGCATGTGTGTTGAGAAAAGATGTCTTTGTGGATAGTTCACACAAGCTACAGTACTGATTTTTGATCATACTGCTTTTTGTCTTGCAGGTCAAAATCGCACTCTTTTGTTTGAGAGTGAGTGTTAAGCTTGGTGTTGCTATTCTCAGTTTGGGTGACTTGTTTTGGGAGGGAGGCTGGTTCTGTGCTTAGCAGTAAACTGCTTGAACAAGTTTTAGTTTTCCAGCATTTCTGTTTCAAATCATTGACTGGTATTGCCAGTGGCTTTTTCTTCACTGGGATGGGAGGAATGAGAGGGAATACATCTCATTGATGCTGGTCATCCACTTAGCTCATGTTCTTATTTTTAGAATTTGCTTACTCAGAGTTTTGTTGCTGGTGTTGGATCACACACCTGAAAATAGCTCATGGCCCATTGCATCTGTTGAGTTTCCTTATGTGCTTTTTGTGTTGTACGTTGATAATTTTTTGACTTGATGTTTTGTTCACTACATACATGTCAATATTTTCACAGATTCTGTAGCCTTTTTTTTGACAACTCTGTACTTGCTACACAAAGAATCTTATTTATCCTTACAGCCCTTCTAATGTTTTTCAGCCCAGAAGTACCCAATGGTCCAGTTATTGCAAAAAGATGACGACTCCTTCAACCAGGAGCTCTTGAGGAGTATGGTGAAAAGCATTAAGATGAATGATGTGTATGGACCAATGAGTCAGATACTGGAGAGGCTCAACAAGTGGCCACATATTAAAAGACAGAGGTAAGACCACCAACATGCCTAGCTGGAGCAGAGTTGGGCAATAATCAGCTCATTAATGTGAATTATTTTCCTAGTGTGTTTTTTAAAGAAAAAAACCCACTGTTTTTCACCAGTGTTTTCAAAATTTACCACTCTGGTAAATTTTTTTATGGTAGCTTTCACAAACTTAGGTTTTCCGTTTTTTTCTTTTTCCTTTTTCTTCTCCCCCTCCCCTTCACAGCCACCTCTTTTTCTTATCTCTGAACAACAGGAACTAGGGATTGTGTATATGTGTCTATATTTTGTTATTAATGTTATAAGTGTTTTAAAATAAAAATCCTACACTTATTTCTAGGGTATATAGAAAAGGAGCTAAGAAAGGTTATGTCTTGCAATGATAACTATTTAGTGCAATACAACAATGTCTCATATTTAGGCAGGGGTATTTTTCCATCAGCAGTGGAATTGGTGAACATTATTCCTGTGAATTTTCATTTCTTGCCTGGATTTACTGATTTATACTAGAATATACAACAGGCTTGTCAACAGCTGGAGCATTGACAAGGTGTTTATTTGCTTGTCTGCTTTTTCAAGCTAATGTGAAAATGCAGAAAAGCAAAATCCTTGCCGGTTTAAATTTTGTGGAATTTGGTTGAGTGCTTAAGTGTGTTTCTCTCTGCATGCACTTGGTGCAACTTCCAGGGGACCTACCATGGGTGATGTCCATATGTGAGGAATCCAGGGCATTCTCCAGAGCTCAGAAGTGACAATATTTTGGAGGCACAATCAGGAATTATGTTCAAAATGCCTCTTTTTAATAAGTTGCCTTTAAATGCTTCAATCTATTTTTAATAGAGATTGTTTTGTGCTGTATCAGTGCAGTATATAAATTGGGGTTTTTACCATTTCAGGAGCCTTTACAGAGAAATACTGTTTCTTTCACTTGTTGCCCTGGGAAGAGATAACATTGATATAGGTGAGTTCTGCCAACTATTCAAATGAGCACGGGTGATGAATTTATGCAGACTTAGTTGTTCAGCTTCCAGAAAAAAATTATCTGTAGATTAGATGTGTGCCACTCTGTGGTAAGTGCCAGATTAAAAGGACTTTACAGATATTTTGTGCTGATAAATGCAGATGTTGTGGCATTTGGATGGTGTTTTTGAGCTTGCTATCTAAAGTTGTTTTTCCCCTGCTGCAGATGCTTTTGACAGAGAGTACAAAATGGCCTACGATCGTCTCACCGCTAATCAAGTGAAGAACACTCATAACTGCGACAGACCACCCAGCACTGGAGTGATGGAATGCAGAAAGATTTTTGGAGAACCATATCTTTAAATGTACCTGGCTAAAGAGGTGATATCTGTGACGTATCCCTGTGTAAAATAACCACTTCAGTCACAAGGAACATCTCAGTCTTCAGTGTTCAGGAATGTGCGTGCGATGGACTGTGGCAGGAGGCCTCGGGGAATTCGGCCTGGCTGCGGTTGTGGAGATGGACAGAGAGCAAAATGGGCCAAATATTATTTCCCTGTCCCTTGTCCTTTCTGCAAATCGGGGTGTGGAGAGGCAGGTTCTAAACAAAATCAGTTCTCTGACTTGGGACAACATATTATAGCTCCCTTGAAAAAAAAAAAAAAAAAAGATTAAGTAACAAGTGGACAGAAACAATGCACTGAAACTAATGTGAGCGAAGGAAATTCTTCAGAATCTATTGTTTACATAGAATATTCATGATGTTATGAAGAGCATACAAAGTTGTATTATACATATTTTAAATTGTTTATAGTAAGTTGATATTTTTTTAATTTTTTTAAATTACTGGAGTGAATTTTAAATGGACTTGCTGCAGAAGCAATACAGTGCTTATTTTTTTTGCAGTACACTGCTATTTATAGTAACTTGTCCAGTTACTTTTTGAAGAGTGATTTGTTTTTAAAGCAGAATAGAAAATGTTAACCTTCACCTAGACAGTACTGGAGATCCAGGATTTCTCTCATGCACACTTGGAAAACGTGTTACCACAGCAATCAGAAGGAAGGTATGGTAAATTTTGCAAAACTCTAACAAATACACTGATGTCTCTGTGAAACACTTCTGTAGAAATCTCCTCTTCTTCTCGTGTTCCCTTCCCTCCCCACTCCCTAGGAAAGGGAAACCACATTGAAGAGTCCTATGGATTCTGTTATGGAATCAAACCATCTCAGCTGTTGGCATTTGTTAGTGTGGCCTCATTCCAGATGTGACCTGGAGCAAATGCCAGCCTGCAGTGAGTTCTCCAAGAACACGCAGCGCTCAGAGTCTCGGTGGTTGTGTTTGAAACACTCAGTACAGCACCACATAATGCCCATCCAAAGCTGCTAACTCAAGTACATCCAGCAATCTTGCTACAGGGAATTATAGGGAATGTAACATACTAGGGCATATTGTGCTTAGTTAAACATACTTGGAATGTTCTGTCTCTATTTCACAGGCAAAACAACTTTTTGTTTTCTCTGAAGAAAACTGCTATATCAGTCCTTGTGGTGGAGTCATGGCTTTTGCCTCATGTTTTCTTGTTCGAGACATTTAAAAAATGTTCTGTGCTCTCAGTCACATAGCAACTCCTTACCAGAAGGTAGGCTACAGGGAAAATATCAGAAGTCTTGCATGGAGGTGGGGAAACAGACATGAAACTGTATAAAACACCCTAAACAAATTTAAATCGTGCTTTAACAAATAGCTTTATTTTAAGTAATCTTAATGATTTTTCACTTCTAATTTTAGTTGTTGTTGTTATAATACTTCCAAATATTCAGCTGTTACATTTGATTTTATATTGCAGTCTGCCTACCAGTAGGTGTTTTTAAAAACTTCTTTAGTTTGCAAGTATAATAAACCAGCAATACTTAGGCAGAAAGGTGATAAACTTTAAAGCTCACATTTACTTTATTAAGTGAAATAGAGTGAGCCTTAGAGGCTTAAATGAAAAGTAATGCTGCTATGAAGCTCTGTAACCTCCTCCCAGACCTCTGTAAAGTTGTAAGAAGAAGCTGCCCTAAGAAGAAAGGATTTAAAACCTGTAGAGCTGCAGGTATGTGCTGATGATAATTGCAGGATGTAGTATTGGATACAGCTTCCATCGGGTAATGCCTCTTCTCTAATGTGCTGCTAATTATGTAGCTGACCTTTTTGAACGTATCCCCCCACCTGAGGTGGAGGTAGCAATGCTACACTTCCAACATCTTTCACATTTAATTTATTTTAACAATTTGTGATGCTCTTTTATACTGCCACGCTTGTACTGTATCTTTGTGCATGAAATGAAGCTCCTTTTTTCACCCAGGTACAAGGTAGAGATAGCCTCTTCATTCCTCTGAACTATTGTGAAATAAACAGGCTATTTTTGAACACATTCCCTGTAAGTACCCCTTAGTGTGCATGGCTGCTCTGCTCTGTACAGTAGGAATGCTGCATTACCATGGAAATCTTGCCTCCACTAGTTGCTGTACTTAAGCTCATAGCTGGGTGTGCTGTGGGGAAGGTCGTGTTCCCAGCTCCCTGCAGTTCTGTTTCCCATTTGCCACTGGTGCAGCCACTGTTCTATAGGACCTTCAAGCCATGAAAGGAGAGAGAGCAGGTGCTTTTTCCAGAGCTGCCGTGGGTGTTAGAGGGGCTGAGCTATGACCCAGCTCCCCACTCCATTCCGGGGTGGCCGGAGAGCCGAGCCCGGTCCCCCCGCCCAGGACACGGCGCAGGTGTGGGGGCAACGCTGTCACACGTGGCCCTTCCTCCATCCTAGTCCCAGCCTCCTTGTAAGGACTTCAGCTGCCTTCAGACTTATAAACCCAACCAGTTTTACTTGTTTCCAACATCCCCCAGCACTGTCAGGGAGTGGATTCTGCCCTGGGAGCAGGGCTGTCCCTGCAGCCTTCACACAGTCCCTGTGTCCCTGCTTCCCCGGCGTGGCTCTCCTGAAGCATTGCCAGTGTTAATTTGGGTGTGCTTTTAAATTATGCTATCAAGTGAAATCATTATACTTAATGAATTGTTTTATCAAGTCTGTTGCAAGTCAGTCCACTGTAGAAATATATAGAGTTGGAATAACAACACACTGTAAGTGGGAAATTTTCCTCATTCACGTCACAATGTTCCAAACATATCCTGAGGTCGATAATTTTTAGAGCATCATACAATTCAGTGTTGAAACAGTTTTCAAATCTCACTTTCCTTTATTAGAAAAGCAATTTGACTATATTTTCCAATACCACAAAGATGAATAAATAAAATATTTGAGACATATTTTCAATTTAAAATTTTGTATGAACTGAATTTTCTCCTTTTGTGTACTAAATAAGGCTTATGTCCAAAACCTGAAACAAAGGTTTTACATTTGCAGTGCAATATATATTTTGCTTTACTTACGGTTCCACTGGAATAATTATTGGAGATGAAATACTGAAATGTGAATAGAAATTGTGCTGTTTCTCTGACACTGCTGTGTCCCATTTGAGAAGGTTTGCTGTTGGTACAGTTACAGCCTGATGAATTTGACTTCCACTGGCAAATTAAATGATTTGTATCCCAAGAAAGAAAATTCCTGCATGTAAAATCTTAGTGTAACAAATGGGAGATGCAAATAGTAATAATAGAGAGGAGTATTTCTGGATATTATCTCACTGGGATTTAAAAATGGTACTTTGATAGTCTGCAAGCAGCACTTTTTAAATGAATGGTTGTAGATTTGTAAATATGTAATGTTTAAATTTTATTTACCAAAAACAAGTATGTTGGATGTTTGCTTTGGTTTGTAGTTCCTTAAAATATGCAAAGTCAATGTTCACAATGTTAAGGTTTTTTTTCTGTCTCATCCAAAAAAAAAAGAAGTTTTACAGTGAGTCAATAAAAAGCTTAAAATCTTTCTGCTTATTTTCATTAACATTTTATTAGCTTGATTAGAGTGACAGAAATGTCTGTAACTCTTAACCACATTGTGTGCTCCCATGAGGTGTTAACAATAAACCTCTCAGGTTTGGTGATGTCAGTGGCATTTTTTCACCTTGTCTATGTAGAAGTCAGTGTTAACAAGAAGAATTAGTGCTGATTAAATAATCTGTAGCTGTCAGAGATTAGTGTCAGGATGAAAACAAAGCCCCAGCATTCAACTCCTTGTTGTATTCGATTCCTGGCTTTAGTTTTGATCAGAGGTAATGTGCTGTTCTAACCCCTGAGCCTTTTAGTCTTGTTGCAGCAAGATGTAAACCCAGGTGACATCACACTTGTACTGGTGGCACTTTACAGAAATTTTAGGCACTGCATTGCAAGATCAGGTTCAGATCTGAAAGGAGCTCCGTGCAGTTTGAGGGAGTTCTCTGCTGAGCTGCAGCCTGTGTCCACACAGGAATTTTAGGCAGAGCAGTTCCATAAAGGCCCAGCCACATCTGTCTGATTCTCTTCCCACTGAAGTAAAATTCATTGATTTCAGGGAGTTTGAGCAGTTCACTGACTAATTTAGAGCATGTTCCTGAAAATTTCCTATAATGAGTAAATACTATGTGGTGAAAATCAGCTCCTTTAACTTGAGAGGATCAGCCATAGTGAAAATTTGATGCATCTAAATTGTATCAGCCTTTCCACAAGTGCCTAAGTGTGTGTTATTTAATATTGGTAATTTAATACTGTTCTGATCCTAAAGAAAAACATTAGAGGCTGACACACCAGTTAAGATAGATTGATTTATTTTTTTAGCATGTTAAAGATATCTTATTTTCAGTAAGTTTTTACAATTCTGGTTGCTTTTTTTCAGTAGAACTGCTACCTCAACCCCCTTTTGATGTTGCTGGATCCTCACACACATCTTGAAGTGTCCACATGTCATACAGATACTGGGCAGGATATTATCTTGTCCTCTAACATCACACTGATGATCAGAAACACAAAGTAAAGAGCAAACATGGTGAGCCCCAGTAATTTGTTCATTTTCCATTTACAGACAGCAATAGAGAGAATCACAAACAGGAGCATAAGGAAAAGAAGAACAATTGCACAAAACAAACCATTGCTGCTGACTGCCACAGGGCTGAGGCCATTGAAGATAGAAAAAAGGAACCAAGGAACTGGCAGGCTGCAAGGAAGGGAAAAGTAATTGAAATAAATGTTTTAAGGCAGTTCATTATCTGCATCATAACTAAGCAATTTTTTCCAAACTGTTACAGGGAAAAAAATGCATTATTCTATTCAATATAGCTCAGCATAAATCTAAACTTGATGTTTTTCCTGTCAAAACTGCATTTGGATAATGCTTGCACTATCATAATGCAATCCAAGAGTGAAATGGTTTGAAAATAATACCTAAGAATTAAGTGCCTTGGTGAGCTATAATAAAGAAATGTCCTGATGGTTTAGGATGGGAGATCCAGGCACTGATACTGACCTTCCCCAGGAGCTGAATGTCTCTGAGTGACCAGATAAGGCTCCTGCCTGTATAGCTTGGACATTAGCCAAAGATGCCTTGAAAAACTGGTAATTTTGTGTTGATTGGTGATTTTGTGAATTGGGTGAAGATAGTGGGCTGAGTTGTTAACAGTTTGTCTTTCCTGGCTGGGTTTGGATTTGGGTTGGGTTTCTTCAAAAGGAACTGGTTGCTGAGCTGTCCTTCACTTAACTACAGCTAAAATGAAATTAACTGAGGCATGTTTGGTTTCAAACCAGGTAACTTTGTGTTTCAGAAGAAATGCAGCTCTTAGCATGGCCCTGGTACTCACCCAACAGTGATGTCAAAGATGTTGCTGCCCACGGAGCTGGACACAGCCATGTCCCCCAAGCCCTTGCGGGCCACGATGACACTGGTGATGAGGTCAGGGATGGATGTACCTGCTGCCAGTATGGTTAACCCCATAATTTCCTCTGATATCCCAATTGTTTCACCAACCTAATCAACACAACATGGGGTAGGGCTGTTAGCAGTGGAACATGGAGCATAATTGCTCTGTGCAGTGCTAGGGTTTGTGTCATATTTGAGTTAAAATATTCCAAGTCCTATAAATGTGGCAGCATTTTCCTGCTTTATAGGATTAAAAAGTTCCATTTTACTGTGTCAGTTGATTCTGGATTTGCTCTGTAGTGTAAGAAATCTGACCACAGTGATGCCAGCACTGAGCCAAGGTCTAGTCAGCTACAGCACAGTTATCCTGTTCTCAGTCCTCCTCTTCTGGATGTTGTCTGCCTTTGCAAATTTAACATCAGCTGTGCAAGATGTAAGGGCCTGGAGATGATAGTCCTTGGATTTATGGCATGATCAGATCTACTGTGCATGTGCAGTATATCACTCAATACAGATTGGGGGACTGTTCCTACAAGATGGAAGTATTATGTCCCAGAATGCCAAGTGAACATTAGGATGGGGGAGTGGAGAACATTTAGCAGCTTCCAGAATCAGAACCTGTATTTTCCTAGAATTTTAATTAGATCATGGATAATTATGTTCTGCACAGAAACATAAATTAATGAAAAGTCAGAATTAAGATAAATCTTGATGGTGCTTTTCCTTTCACTGATGCACAGACTCCCTTGGAAGCTCTCAGAAATGAATGAATCTTTGTCAAATCAAAAAAAAAGGAAATCAAAAATTCCCTTTTGGGTTCTAACAAAACAAAGTTTCTACTGTTGTGATGGATGACTGCAGCTGTAATTTATCAGATAAAATGCCACAGTAACACTGTCCCCTCTCTCCATCTATTTGTTCTGAAATGGGGATTTGCAGAAAGAACAAAACCTCTCACCTGGTGAGCCCACCACACCATGAGATAAGAGAAGGCAGCAATCCAGAGGATGGAGCCAAAAAATGTGATAACGAAGAATTTTTTTGATTCCTGTTGCAATCAAGTTTGAAAAGAAAAAAGAGAAGTTTCAGGGAAGTTAATAGTCCCCATTGAAAACTATTCACCTGAAACACTTCACTGCAATTGATTGCTTCAACTTGGACCCTGGTCTCTGCTGTTTTTCAGCTTTATTAGGTGAGCTGTAGTTGCTAGAATTTGTGGTTTATTAAATTAAGTCTCTGGAATGACATTACACTGCAGCTGGGGCTCCTGTCCCACTCCCTGCAGCAGTAGCAGCCCTTCAACTATGCAAAGACTCCAGACATGGAAAAATGGACCCAGGGACTCTGGCCCAGAGGAAACCTACAGCTCAGTTAATGACTCCAGGAGCAGAAGGAAGGTGGATCCTTACCGAGTTTCTGACATCAGGCAGAGTGCTCCAGAGAGGAAAAACAATGGGAAAGAGGAAAAGGTAAATTGCTTGTTTTGTCCTTGATTCTGGCCATTCCAGAGATAAGGGCTCATCATTTTCATCACCCTCTGTGCTGTCACCATCACTGTCCTCCTGGCTCTCAGAGCTGCTGTCGTCTGAGGTGTCACTGCTTGACAGGGGCTGTACCTCAGGATAAAAAATCAAAAAGCCAATATATTTTCACACTAACAAGGAGCTGCAGTTACTCACTGTGGCCTCACCTGAGCAGAGCTCACATTTGTAACCTGCTAAGGGCAGCCACAGCTCTTGTGGGACAGGACCCAGGCATATCCCAACCCAGCACCTGTGTATTGTTAACTAATGGGCATCCATTAAATAGAACTGCCTTTCAGAAACAAATTAAATATTTCATGTCCTTGAAAAAAAACTTTTTTTCATTGGAACTGCCAAATAACATCACCCAAAAGAGATTTAGGGAGCAAAACAGAACAGGCTGCTGGTGAGCACAGGACAGGCAGGTGCTCTTATCTCCCCTTACCCTGGAGTACCCTCAGAAGAGTCACTTGAGGGGACAATACTATCCAGTATCACTTGGTGTCATAATTTGGACCCAATTTGTGTTTGTAAGCCAAAGTGTTTCAGCCAGCATCTTAGATTACTACACACAGAGCCTATTTATAGATGCCAGTGACATGGGTTGGGTCCTGTCCCAACAGTTATGGAGAGGGAAGAAGAAAAGTACATGGGAAGGTCAGCCAGGGTGGGCACTTAGTGCCTGTGCTCCTGATTTTGATACCTGTCCATCCTGTGGCACATCAGCCTTCTGTGTGGCTTTGCTGGGCTCAGAGTCACTGGCAGGAGTTACCTGGACGCTGCTTGGTGCTTTCTTTCCCTCTTCTGCAAAAGCAATAAGAAGGAATGCTGGCTTCAGTCATCCTGGATGGGTGGCCACCATATCAGGGCATCACCTCCCCTGTGACCAGCAGGAGCTGTGAGCTCCCTACCACAGTGGTGGCATTTCAGATAAAATACCCTCAGATTGCTTAGGTTTGTTGTGTGTCCTCCCTGACTGCTGTGATTGTGTTTGGTAAATCAGTCACTGGCAGGAGTTACCTGGACGCTGCTTGGTGCTTTCTTTCCCTCTTCTGCAAAAGCAATAAGAAGGAATGCTGGCTTCAGTCATCCTGGATGGGTGGCCACCATATCAGGGCATCACCTCCCCTGTGACCAGCAGGAGCTGTGAGCTCCCTACCACAGTGGTGGCATTTCAGATAAAATACCCTCAGATTGCTTAGGTTTGTTGTGTGTCCTCCCTGACTGCTGTGATTGTGTTTGGTAAATCTGGGCAGAATTTGGCCCACCTGGCCCACCTGGAGTAGAATGAGACCTTGGTGCTTCTCTTACCTTCCATGCAGAACTGCTGTAAGGGGCACATGGGTAACAGGAAAATGCTAATTACCTCATCTATAGCTGGTGAGAATTTCTTGGTTTCTTTCTGGATTCTGAAGATTGTATTAAAACCATCCTTAAAACCCAGAAAGGATGTAAAGCTTTGCTTCTCAGGTTTCTCCCCCAGCTCCCCCTCCCTCCGTAGAGCACAGCATTCTCCAGGGACCTGATACTCTTCAAGGCTTCTGAGAAATGATCAGGATGTGCTGCCAGACTTTAATCCCTGATCATTTGGTGAGTATTCAAAAGCAAATAGGAAAGTGCTGACACATACAAGGAAATAACTGCAATGTCCTGCTGTTCCTGCATTAACCTGCATAGCCAAGAGGAACATGGAAACCTCTGTGGGAACAGAGCAGAAATATGGATAACAGGGAGCAGGGATGAGGGAGTGAGGGCAGTGTGGTATTTATAGCACACACCAAGAATTTGCTTGGGTTTTAAACAGTTTTTCTCAAGTTTGGGCTCATTCACCTCTGTGAGGCCCTCTGTTGGGAGGTGCTCAGGTGCCTGGGTCGTGTGGAGCTGGGACCTTCCACGCCAAAGTTTCTTGGTATTCAAAATCTTCAGCCTTGCTGGCAGCACAAATTTGTGTTGTAGCACAGGTCAGCTCTGGCTCCAAGGCAGCCTTTGTGTCAGGAGTGACTGACAGAGGGCAGATCTAGGTTAAATATTAGATTAGAAATTCTTCCATGTGAGGGTGATGAGGCCCCAGCACAGGTTGCCCAGAGAAGCTGTGGCTGCTCCATCCCCAGAAGTGTCCAAGGCCAGGTTGGACAGGGCTTGGACCACCCTGGGATGGTGGAAGGTGTCCCTGCTCATGGCAGGGGGTGGAATGGGATGGTCTCTAAACTTCCTTCCAACCCAAACCATTATATGATTCTGTGATTCTAATAAAGGAAGGGTGCACAGGTCCTTGGAATTGATACAGACACAGAGTAGATTATTCCTTCTGGAGGAACCTTCTGTGCCCTTCTGCAAGCATGTGAAGGTACTTTCTTTTAACAAACACCTCATTTGCAGGGTCTACCAAAGACCAGCAGCACCCAGGTGCTGTCTGCAGTGCCCTGATTTCCCTCCTGCACAGTTCCATGGCCATTTCCAGTCCACCCTTGCAGCTCTCCCTGCCCTGCCTCGCTAACAGCTCCTCTGGGGATGGCTGCACTGTTACAGCAGCCATCTGTGCCCAGTAACAGCACAAAATTTGTGTTACACCCCAGGGTTTCCATGCCTGCCCTTGGGCTTTGTGTGCTGGGAAGGTGAGAGCTTGCAATGCAAAACAAGGCAAACAGTGCTGGCTCTTCCTGCACTCACCTGGCTGGGAGCCTTGTCCTTCCAGGGTCTCAGCCTTGACCTTGGCCATGTTGCTCAGGATGTCAACCCTGTCTTTAAATTTTGCTGTGGGTGAGAAGGACATGATCATCAGGGGCTGTCACTGCAAAGCCCCCCTGGACTGCCTCCCCCAACACACACATCCTCTTGCCCCCTTCCTCCTGCAGGTGCTGCAGCCAGCACTGCCCCAGGGGCTGTTCTAGCTGTGACCTCAGCTTTTGGCTGCTGCTAGTTGGTCATAGCTGTTGTATTTAACTGCTTAGTGCTACAGCAATTACAGCAGCAATTTGACATGGAACTATTTAAAGAGAATCTACAGTGATGCTTAAAGTTTTAGCTTTTATATTTTCCAGATTCTGTACTGCATTAGTGTGTAACTCTGAACCTCATATAGAGTGTTAGCAAGTTCTCCTCACAGTTCAGTCAGACAAAACAATCCTTTTCCAGCCTGAGAACCAAGGACAGCACTGCAGCTTCAGGCCCAAAAAGCATAAACAACAGAAAAATTGAGGAGAGCAAACTGGGAGTTTGGGACTGCATAACCTGAAGCTGTAATTGGACAATTAACCCCAATATGGAAATGGACCAAAACTTATAAAAGTGTGAAAATGTGTGACCTGCTGTCCATCTTGGGTGTAGCCACCACCGGGCTCTTGTACACCCAAGGTGTATCCTTTGAAGGCCTTTTCATAAATCCCTGCTTTATTCCTTTAACACTGTCTAGCCTCTGTTCCAGCTAGCCTCTCAAGGCATCAAGAGGAATGAGAAATCCTTTCCAGGTCAGTAATACAAAGGATATCTGTACTTTATAGGAAGAAAATGCTGACAGAACAGAGGGGGAGTTTTGGTGCAATATCATCTTGTTTGCAATGGACTATTGATTTTTTCTAGGCTAGATTATGAGCAAACTAAAAATGACACCTTCCTCCTGCCATGTGGCTGTTGAAGAGGCTTTAGGGTGCTGCTTACAGCCTGGAAACCTAATGGGAATGGAAAATAAACACCTTTTATGTTCCAGCTCCCTGGAAAATGATTGATTTTTCTAAGTATACACAAGTGTCTGCTACTGGAGCTGATCTAAATTCCTGGTATCCAGGTTCAGCATGGTTCAGGCTGTCTGAGAGATGTTCTTCACCAGCACAGGTCTGGTGTTCTATTTCTGTGACTGCTGAGAGCTTCTTTCACTGTGAACCAAGCTCTGCCTTACTCAGTTGAGCTGCTTTTTTACTGGTTTACAGTGAACTGTGGAACTGTGTGTCTCTATAGTTGTTTTTTGCTCAAATATCTTACTGCTGACTCTCAGTGAACGTGAGTGAGAATGGGCTCAAAGAAAAGCCCCAATTTGCTCTAATCTATGTCCTCTGTCGAGCTGCACACCCAATGACTGAGGGTCACTGGGTTTGCACATGGGCTGTAGCCATAAGAATTGGCCAATGCTGTGTTTGGCTTGTGTGCAGGGCTGTAAAATCATTTTCTCTGAAAGTTTTATCACACTGATTTAATTTACTGTGTTGTTGACTATGCACCCAGAAGGTGCAGTTGTCATATTGCCTCAAGGGCAGGGCCCTGCCATTTTATTAATCACAATGACATTGAGATAATAGAAATAGCTCGTCCAGCCATGTGGGCAGAACTATTGTTCTGAGCTGAACCTTGTGAAAATCAGTAAATTCTGCTGTATGTCCAATAACTGGGACATACAGCAGAATTCCTGCTACTATCTTACAGAAACATCTTTCACCAGCTGGGATTTCCACTGAGCACTGGAATGGTTGGACTGAGATGAAACCACCATGGAGTACCAGAATGGTTTGGGTTGGAAGGGACCTTAAAGGCCATCCAGTCCCACCCCCCTGCCATGAGCAAGGGCATCTTCCACAATCCCAGGCTGTTCCAAGCCCCATCCATCCTGGCCTTGGATGTTTCCAGGAATCCAGGAGCAGTCACAGCTTCTCAGGGCACCCTGTTCCAGGGCCTCACCACCCTTGCAGGTAAGAATTTCTAATCTAAATGATCATTTCTTCTCCTTTGAAAGGCTGGCTGGGACTCAAGAGCCTGACTCTTCATGCTCCCTGTCAATACTGAAGGTCAGGAGATGTGAAGTGTTGGCTTCCTTCCCGCTGTGCTCGTGCACAAGCACATCCCTCAGTGCAGGGGTGACCTTTTGCTCCCAGTCTCCTCTAAGCACTGGGCAATGCATCCTTCTGTTTGGCTTTTCCCTGAAGCTGCTGCAAAAGCCCTGTCAGCAGGGTCAGGGCGGTCAGGCTCAGCCTGAGATTATGGAAATTCAAGCTCCTGGCTCGCTGCCCTCAGCCAGGCCCCAGGCTGGAGCACCGGGTGGAGCCCGGGAGCATCTCTGTCAGGATAAACAGATTAGGCCCAGGCCCCTGTCCAGTTCTCATGAGATCAGCCTCGTTTAAAAGGGTGTTAATTCCTCTGACACACAATTCCTGCAGGAGGGGCTGAGATTGGAGGCAGAGCTGGCTCTAAGCTGGCCAGATCTGCAGGTCAGCACGGGGAGGAAGGATGTCCATGGGCTCAGCCCGGGCTGTGCAGGGCAGTGTCCCTCTCAGTCCCCTGGAGCATTCACTGCTGGCAACTCTGTCCCCAGGGCTGAGAGCCCATCACACAGGACATGTCTGTGTTCAGAGGCCCTGAGATACTCTCCAGGAGAATTCTTGTCCTATGAACTGACAGCATCCGGGATGGACTTCAGGTGGCAGCTGAGCTTCTACCTACCTTGAATTTGGCTCTTACATTTAATTCACTCTTTGGCTCTAATATTCAGTCTAACAGGACTAACAACACAATCAGCAGGGAGGATTTTTTCTTTACAATTTGGCATGAACCTGAAGGATTCGGAGATTCTGCTGTATAGAAGTGGAAATATAAAAAAAAGTCTTGTGATTCCTTTTTCCCCTCTGGATCTGGAATGCTAATGAAGCAAGGAGAAGCTGTAGCTGCCTTCAGCCTTCTCCAGCCTGCAACAGTGCCCACTGCTTTAGTCTAATTTCCAAAATCATTACCTTGTTAACTGGGGCATAGTGAGGGCAGACAGCTCTGACAACCTCTCTGCTGGAGCCTTTTGCTTCATTCAAAAAGAAATGTAGGCTTCTGCTTTGTTCCCTGTGTGACTAGAGTTTAAAGAGTCTGGTGGTAAGGCTAGAGGTTCAGAAATGAGAGGGTTTCTGGGCACTTCCAATATCCTCACTCCCTTTATTTCCCCAACAGTTCCCTCTGGAGTCTAATGGAATGATCTGGAAAAGATCTCACGCTCTTCTTCTACTCATTTTCACAGGAAATGGGGAAAAGGACAAAAGAACAAACTTGCTAGAAATTCCTAATTTAAAAAAAAGGCACATTGAAGGTTAAAAGTTCTATCAAAAATGTAATTCAGGATGTCATACAAATATTAGAATTTCTAAAGTAAACACGTAATCTCTCTGAGACAAAGACTTAAGTAATGATACCTTCCTAATACAAAAAGAAATAACCCCACATTCTGAACTCAATCCACTCTTCAAAAGAGAAATTTTGTTTCATACAAGGGGTGTTGCAGCTTTGCATTTCACACTTCTGCATTTCCAAGACCTCTGCCACTGAAATTTGGGATTGGAGGACCAGTGCTGGCAGCTTTTCTATGTTTTGGGCCTTGCTGCCCTGAAACCACTTCTGTGCTGCCCAAATAAAAAGCGAGGGCAGCCAAAAGAAGGAAACCCTACAGAATCCTGATTGCAGCAGGTTCAGTGAGGAACTGCTGAGCAACTGTTGGCAACCTTTTCCTTCTGTCAAGTGCTCATTTCCACAGCCTGTAAGTGCTGATGCTACAGGCCTTGGCAAGAAGGAACAAGGGCCCTTGAGGAAAGATAAATGGTTTTGGGATCATCTTTTATGTGGCAGCCTAATTACAGAAATGTGCCTGGTACAGAAAGAGCTGCACACACAGCAAAGGGAGAGACAGTGTTGGTGATCCATGGGAAGCAGGCACAGCTGTCCCCAGGGCCTCACAGGGCTGCAGGGCTGTTAACACAGGACTAGGAACTATTAACATATTAGAACATAAGTCCTCATATGCCTTGGCAGGTTCAAATCCTTTTCCAGATCCTTTCTTGGGACGTCATTCCATCTCTTTGGCCAAGCCTCTCAAGGCACTTAGGTTTCCCAGTCTGTGAATAAATTCCTTTTCTCCAAACTCTCTTTTCTTTAGGTAGGAAGTTATCAGATTAAGGAGTGTCTCCTACAAGACACACAGGATTTGGCACACTGGCTCCTTGATTTTTGAGTGCTGAGCTGTTGTAGTATCAGTAATTTTATTGTTATATTTTATAAGGTGGTGTCTCTTTTCTCACAGCCTTGAGTGGAGCAGGCACGTACCTCGGGCAGAGGTTTTGCCATTTACTCAGTGGCGTTATTGAAGTAAAGGCTCTGGGATGTAAACCCCTTCTGGAGAGGCTGTTGCAGCCCATCCCTCACGGTCCCTGCGCTGTCAGACGCAGATACACACGGTCACACTCCCATCTAGTGGCTGCCGCACACACGGGAACTCGCATCCTGCCGGGCCCCGGCGCAGGTTGGATAGCAGGAAAAATTTCTGCACCCAGAGGGTTCTCAAGCCCTGGCACAGGGAGTCACCATCCCCGGAGGGATTTAAAGGATGTGTAGGTGGGGCACTTGGGGACACGTGGCCTTGGCAGTGCTGGGGGAACAGTCGGACTTGATGATCTTAAAGGTCTTTTTCAACCTAAATGATTCTGTGATTCTGTGTATTGAGTAGGGAAGTTCTCTTTGAGAGAAAATCCAAACTGGTCCCCCGGTCCTGTTTATTCCATATTCACAAGGCCTGGGAAGAGCAGCCTCTTCAGCAAGGACTGTGGAAAGCTCCCAGCAGCCTGTTCTGGGCTGAACTGGCTGGGGCTCTCCTTGGCCTTGGCTGCCAACCTCAGCCCCCCACAGCTCTCCTGCTGAGGGGTTCCAGAGTTTCACCAGGGCACCAGCCTGGACCAGAAAGCCAAACTTGTGATGGCCTGGGGTGGGCAGATACTGCACAGAGACATTTAATGGTGTAGGAAGGATGAGAAGGTGCTGGGAGGTCTCTGAGTGGCAGCAGCCCCTCAATTCTGGCACTTTCTGATGCTCAAGGCAATGGCACATCCTCTTGGAAGGTTTTGTGTCTGTCCTGGTGCTGTTGATACAATCTTTAGGAGGCACAGGAGGCAAGGAACAAACCCTGATGAGTCTGGCTCTTGTTAGGCTACTGTTCATAACACATTGGCTGCCTTCACTGCAATCTGTCAAAGCAGACACTGATCTGCCTTGCTGTCCTCCTCCAGCCTCCTTTGTTCCCTCGATTGGTTTGTGCCTCTGGGATTCTGATCTGGAGAGTCCTCTTTGTAACCTCTGTGAGGGACACAAGAGGTGTTGATCTGCTTAGCTTCAATCTCTCTTTGAATGGGTAGCAGATAATCTCTTTAGAACAAGTAGGGCAGTGGAGGGGTGGAGCATGTGCTGAGCTAGGAAAGAAAATCTTAAACATTTTTTTTAATGTGTTTCACTATTTCTTTAAAAATAAACCTCCACAGTGCAATTGGATTAAAGTTAATATAAAGCAACACGTTAAAAGGCTGTGTACAAAGACCCTGGTCTGTATGGAGATGAGGCTTCTCTGCACCCTGGGCAGTTTAAAAGAGGTCTTGGACCTGAGCTGGTCATTCCCTGGCCCTGGGGAGCTGCCCATAGCCTGCACAGGGCTGTGGGCACACTTTGCCATGGCAGTGATGATAGGTGGGCTTCTAGAGGTGTCAGCCTGAATCACACAGAATTTGCCTCACCATCATGATTAGAATCTCAGCTGGGATTTTAACCACAGTCAAAAAGATTATTCTTCAAGGGTTTTAACCTCTTTTTGTGCTGCTGTTTCAGGGCTGGGATGAGATCTGAGCTAAGAAGAGGAAGATGGGATGTGCTATGGGACAAAGGAAGCCTGTAACTCACGTTTGCTGCCCCTGCAGTCACAGAGACAGCAGAGATGGGGAATGTCACCACATCCAGGGACACCAGCAGAGGCAGCAGCTGCTACCACAGCAGTAACCAGTTTGGCACAGGAAAAGTAGATATGGCAGGACCAAAACAAGAGGTGTTTGTCCTTGCCAGCCACGTGATCAGAAGGGGCACATCCCACTGTCACAGAGCTCCCCGCACCTGACACCAGCTGTGATACTCAGCTGCACCCCAAGGGTGAGTTGTTGATCCCAAAACACTGATTGTATTCCCTGAAACCACTCAGGGCTGTGAAGCCAAGGCCCTCTGGTGTGGAGCATCCACTCACCTTCTGCCAGGGGGTCCAGGGTGTGGATCATGAGCTGGACGATGGTGCCGCGCATCTGAGAGTTGTGCAGGGAGGCCGAGCTGCTGCCCCGCTGCAGGGCTGGCCCAGGCTGTGGGAAGGCACAAAGCCAGTCAGTTCCAGCTTCTTTGTCCTCTACATCAGACAAGGCCTCTCCAGGCCATGGGGCAGCAATTCAACAGCAGCAGAGGAATCAGTGTTCAGTGTTTGCTATGGGAAAGGACAGACCCCGCCAGCCTCTGATATGACAGCCCAGGAAGAAATTTAGCCACGAGACCAGGTAAGAATGTCTGAATTTCTATATGGCTGTTTTACAGCAGAGAATGAGCAGCACTCTTCTAGTTAAATCCACCTGGAAAGCCTGAGCTGTCTCTTAAATTTTATAAAAATTCCTTAAAGGACAGAACGCAGCCAGGCGTCCTCTTAAGCAAACTGTGGCCATTGTGCCTGACATGATAGAGGCTTTGGTCCAGGTTTCTTGACACAGGAGTTGACACTTTTATTTATGACCTGACATGGGGAGAGAATCAAAATACCATGACTTCAGATCCCTGTAAAGTTGCTTAGACCTACCTGCAGCTTCCTCACATCTGGTGGCTTCATTGTTCCATCATCTACATCTGCCCTGCTTGTCTGCAAGTAATGAAGAACAGAAATGACCAATCACCTCTGCTGCTTCAGGATCTAATGATCCTTCAGGCTGCTGCCTGTGGGGAAGTGGCACAGCTGACACAAATGTCCATGGATACTACTGAAAGAGCTGAAGCCATGAGCCTCCTTAAAACCATTGGCTTCTGAGAAAAACAGGATTCTACCTAAAGTCTCCCAGTGATGATGCAGGCACCTGGGGGCAGACTCACAACTGATTCCTGCAGCTACAGACAGACCCAGACTTCATTCCCAAACATCTGTATTCTTACTCATTTTCCAGCAGAGTGAAGGTTCAAAGGGGGATTTTTTAACAGTGATTAGCATGACTTTCCATCATTTATAATTTCTGTGATTAATTTTTCCTAATGGATAGGTTCAGCAGCTCTCTGTCATGCTACTAAACATTAGTGAGAGTTCTCTGTAAACTTCAAGTGCAGGCCCGGATCCAATTTGTGATGCTTGGTGATGTCCACAGTGATGTGTGTGTGTGTCACTGCAGTTTCTTGCACATGTATCTCACTGTAACCCAGGAGCTTTCAGGACTCCCAGCTGTGAGCACTGGCTGAACAACAAACCAGGAAAGAGAAGCAGTTTCTCAATTCTGCACCACTTGAACTATCCTCACTCTCCTTATCTGCTTCCTTCCTTTCCTTAAATTATGTGGAGTGCAAAGATCAAAGGCAAAGCATGCGTGAGGGCCAAGGACACATCTAACTAGCAGAGCATGCAGTGCCAGGTGACAGTTTGACATCTGCTGGCATGGAACTGGGTTTGGGCACTTCAATCTGTTGGCAAATGCTGCCCAGGAGAGCAGGCAGTGGTTGCTAAAGCTGCCAGATGCCTTTCTGTGCTGCTGATCCGGTAAGGAGTGATACCCCCAGCATCCCAGCAACACACCTGGCTTCAGAGAGGGAAAAGAGAATTTCCTCCAACATCTCTCAGCTGCAAGAGGCTGGGACAGAAGCCTTCTCTCCCCTGTTTATCAGAATTGTCCAATCTTATTCCCAGACCAAGAATGTGTTCCTGCAAGTGTTCTTTCTGAAACTTCTTTTGAACAACCAAGTAAGCAAAATCCCACACATCTTTGAAAGCAGCTAAGAGACATTTAGTAATTGCACAGGTAGAACTCCCTTTTAGTGATGCTCTCTAATTCCTTAGAATCTCTCTAGTTTGCATTTCCCCCATTTTAAAACCATCATTTTTGACTAGTAACTGTATTCTGAGGTTCAAATATGTGCTTTGTGAAGGAGATGCAGTTTTTCTTTGTGGTTTACACTAAAAGTTATTTCCAGCTTGCTCTCTGAACTCTAAGGACACCAACCTTCTGCATATGCTCTGCTGATGCTGCCTGCACAGCATTTAGCTTCTTTTTCAGCTCCTGCTTCACCCATTGCTCCAGGAACACGTTCTGTTTCATGGTGAACACGTATGTGGCATAGGCAGTCAGTAAAAGCAGGCTTTCCCACCAATCAATGACACTGTCTAGGAAAAACAGGATGAGCATCAGTAAGTCTACAATGTAGAATGTGATGTCTCTAAATAAGGGCCACCATGTCAGGTGGAGTATCTGCCTTGAGAAGAGGGCACAGGTGCCAATGACAAAGAGGATATTAAACACTGCTGAGCCCACAATGGTACCGATGCCGACATTGCTGTGTGAGATGAAGACACCTATGAGGGACGTGAAGAGTTCTGGTGCTGATCCACCTGCTGCCATGAAGGTGGCTCCAGCCACATCTTCAGAGATCTGCAACTTCTCAGTGATCACTCCCAAAGCAGGGACAAAATACTCATCACACACTATGGCCAAGGCCACAAACACATACATCATGCCAAAGATGTGAAGGACAACCCACCCTTGCCTGCGTTCTTCCACACTGAACAGGTCCTGGGGATATTCTCCTTTGGACTCATAGGGTGGCTTTTCATCTGGGGAGCTTTCACTGGCATTTTCTTGCTGTGGTGTTGTGCTCTCTGACGTGGTGACGGGCACGGCTGGCTCAAGATCCACATAGATGCAGTGCCTTATTTTGGGTGCTGTGGCATTGCCTGTTACAGCAGTCTTGTTGCTGGGGAGGTCCCTGGAGGTCACTTTGACAGGGTCTGTGGGTTGGGGGGCTCTGTGTGATGCTGGAAGGGCAGAGGGGCTGAACTGGAGCTGGCAGAAAGAGAGGACCAACACTGTGGCAAGCAAGAAAAGGATTCGGTTCCTCCGTAGCCGCCTCCTCCGTGGTAAATGCATTTCCTAAAGGTTCAAAACTCAGAGCCGTGTCCACAAGTCCTGAAGACTTCACTTGGTCAGCAGTTTGCTGATCTGGAGCATCAGGATTGGAACTGCACAGCACAATTTCTAGCTGATCTGGAGCATCAGGAGTGGAACTGCACGACACAAAATGGGGACTCCTGCAAGAGAAAATCTGGTGTAAAAAACAAAGTACGGCAGCTTTCCACCATTTGGGCAGCAACACTTCACTGACTGCTTGTCTGTTTTTCAATAAAAACAAATGGACTTAAATGAGTAGAAAGATTTAGATCCAGGTTTCAGTTTGTTTTCTTAACATGACTGTAGGCTGTGCTGATTAATAATCAAAGGTTTGGCTTAAGAGAGTGGAGTTGGCTGAGGCAGTCCAATCCAAGCTGAATTCTGGTTCCACCAAGTGCCCACATCCAGGAGCTGTTAAGGACTGCATTGACCAGAGTCCAGTTGTTATTCTGTAATGTTACCAAGTGGGCCAATGTTTTGCAGGAGGAGTGGATATAGCTTCTGTCAAGGAACCAACTTTAAATTGCTAAAAATGATGCTCTGAAGACAAGACCAAGCTGTTCAAACCTCCCTGCTAACCCAGTCATTCACCAAAATAACCTCAGGAGGATGGAAACTGGTTTAGATGTGGTGCTGCTCCATGGCTTTCCAGCCTTTCACTCCCCAGGAAACAATCCAAGGAAGGGTGAAATTTTTCCTTCAGTTTCAGCAGAGGGTGAGGAGAACGTGGTTCTAGTAAAACTGGGGGTTCTGAGCAGCCATTTGTTTCTATGACTACATCTTTTCAGGGCTTTCTTAGAAATCAGAACTGGCAAAGTGGAATTGTAATCATACCTTTTATTAGGGGGTAATTAGCATATCTTGCATAATTATGTGAACAGCATTTAGAAAGGGAGAGACATTGTAAATGCCAGAGTGACAGTGCCTGCAGCTGTGACAGCACGGGGACATGCCTGAAGCCCCAGGGATTTGGGGCTGGACAGAATTCACCCTTCAGCACTGCTTGAATGTTTTACCTTAGAATGACACTCTTCGTGGATTATTATTTTTCCCCAGAGTGGGCATGTTACTTTATTCTTTAGTTGTGAATTATTCTTTAGCTGTGAATCATAGTTTTCTAAGCCATTCTCAGATAAGCTCTTCATGCAAGTTATCACACATTTACCCTCTTGCATAACACCCAGGGAAGCTATCAGCCTAAATTTCTTGCAAAACAGGCAATGTTAATTTAAATAGTTGGGAGGATCACTAAGGCAACAGTAAGAGAGGGTCATGGGAGTACCTAGATAAATAGATGAAACAAGCTTTGCTTTTCATACATACAAAGAAAATAAACATACATGTGGCAGAACAGCACAAGAGATATAACAAATTGCACATTAAGACAAAATAACTCTCCCTAACAAAGGCAGGAGAGTTAAAAGGATGGCACAGAGAGAACACAGTTATGCACACACTCTTATTTAAAAACTGATTTTACTTCTCTCCAAACTGAGCTGCTTAAAAGATGTTTTGCGGGCAGACAGAAATCCAAAGCTAGGATCAATTCTAAGAGCTCTGCAGCCTTTCACAATTCCTGACCAGCAGAATACAGAAGAATTGTTTCTCTAGTCTTGTAAGTTTAGGTCAATTCCTGGTAAACTCCTTTTCTCACTTCCTGTCTCAGTAACACAAAATCCAAGCAATCAAACGAGCCTCCCCAGCCTACCTTCCAACAGTCTGTCCAGGAGGAAGGGGAGTTCCAGGGCTGGGTGCAGTGCTGGAAGCCTCCTTGGTGGGTAACAGCCAGATGGGAGATGCTGTTGCAGAGAGAGGCAGGTGAAAATGATCCCATTTTCAGGATGTCTCCTCTGCTGGCAGAGTCCTAAAACAAGAGCGGGTCAGGTGTGAAGGACATGTTAGTGGAGGAATTCCCAATCCAGTTTAATACCCACAGCCCCTAAGAAGATTAAATAGTATTGTATAGATTTGGGTCTATCTCTGAAGCCAATACCTTTGTCTGTTACCACAGGTTATTCTCAGTGTGAGGGCAGGTGATTATCCCCTTCACAAACTCCTGGACTGAAGCAGCAGCCATGGACACGGATCACCCTCACGGCACTGGCAGCGGGGAAATCACATTTATAAACAATTTTAAACAGGCACATGGAGCTGCATTTTGGGGCATCTCCTGTGGCTGACAGGCCAGGTGCCAGACAAGCAGCTCTGCTGGTCTTTGCCACAGTATGTGACCATTTTGCAATGCCAGAGCAAGGTTTAAAACTCGTCGGTTCCTAGAAAAATCCTTCAGGGCCTGTGCCAGGAGCACTGAGGCAGAGGGAGGGAGCAGGGACCTGGGGATGGTGTCCATGACTCTTCTGTGGCACTGATATGGTACAGCTCCACAGAGGAAGAAATAACAACATCCCTGGCCAAGGATTTAACAGCCACAACAATCTAATAGTCAGATTTATCACAGGAGAGTTCGAAATTTATTATTTTATTTTGGGTCCCTCATGCCAAGAAGGACATTGGGGTGCTGAAGCATGTCCAGGGAAGGGAATGGAGCTGTGGAAGGGTCTGGAGTGGCTGAGGGAGCTGGAAAGAGCTCAGCCTGGAGAAAAGGGGGCTCAGGGGGGACCTTCTGGCTCTGCACAGCTCCTGACAGGAGGGGACAGCCGGGGGGTCGGGCTGGGAACAGGGACAGGATGAGAGGAACGGCCTCAGGCTGGGCCACGGGAGATTTAGGTTGGATATTAGGGAAAATTTCTCTGCTGAAAGCGTTGTCCAGCATTGGAGCAGGCTGCCCAGGGCAGTGGTGGAGTCCCCATCCCTGGAGAGATTTAAAGCTGTATGGATGTGGCAACTGGGGACATGGCTTATGGTGGCCTTGGCAGTGCCGGGGCAATAGTGGGACTTGATGATCTTAGAGGCGTTTTCCCTCTAAGATCTAAACTAATAGCTAAACTCTTTGATAATTTTAAAGCAAACTGTTGTCCGAACACACCGTTTCAGGAGTACATCCCACTTTTGCACTGGAGTTTATTGCCTCCCGCTCCCCCCACTCCCACACGTACAGACGCGGGAGAAGGAGGCGCATTGCTCAGCCGGGATGCTTATCCATAAACCCTTCTCCCCACATGCCGGTCACTTGTGGTCCTATTTTACGTGGGCACCACCAGCACGGCCATTCCCCATCCCCCCAGCACGGCCATCCCCCATTCCGAGATCGGANCGGACGCATGGCGGCGCGGCGGGCCGGGGTGTGCAGCAGCGTTTCCCTTCCGCCGCCCCGCTCCGTGCCCGCCGCCGCCGCTCGGCCCGGGCGGTCCCGGGAGCGCTCCGGGGACAGCCCCGCTGAGGGCGAAGGCTCGTAGGGAGGGCTGGAGCCCTGCCTGACCGCCCTCGAGCGGCAGGGCTGCGCCCTTT
>VZRH01004991.1:109234-159193 GCA_013397555.1 Urocynchramus pylzowi | reverse complement strand
GCGAGGCTCAGCTCCTGCCGTGTCCAGGCCTTGCGCTGCAGCCGGCTGGAAATGCCGTGTGGGGTTCAGCGTGTGTTCACCTAATCTGTGCTCAGCCCCGCGTTTGGAGGGAAAAAGGGTAATTGTCGCTTCTCCCCGGGGTCAGCGTGTGTTCACCTAATCTGTGCTCAGCCCCACGTTTGGAGGGTGAAAAGGGTAATTGTCGCTTCTCCCCGGGGTCAGCGTGGGGGCGAGACGCGTGGCTCCACGCGTGCAGCTTTGGTGACGATCTGTGCCTTCCCTCCCGCTGCAGGCAGTGATCGCGGCTGAGCCCGTCCGTGAGGGCGGCGGAGGAGCAGCTCGCCATGCCCACGGTGGTGGTGATGGACGTGTCGCTGTCCATGACGCGGCCGGTGTCGGTGGAGGGCTCCGAGGAGTACCAGCGCAAGCACCTGGCTGCCCACGGGCTCACCATGCTCTTCGAGCACATGGCCACCAACTACAAGCTGGAGTTCACGGCCTTGGTGGTGTTTTCATCCCTCTGGGAGCTCATGGTGCCTTTCACAAGAGACTACAACACGCTCCAGGTAGGGGGTGTGAACACTAAAGCAATGAACCGTCGACATTTTTTAAAAATCAGCCAATTGTGCCACCAGAGCAGGGTGAAGTTGTGTGATTTGGTATCATCCTGTGCACAACAGAATTGAGTGGGTTTGTCCTTATTTTAAGGGCAGGTGAAATCAATGTGTGTGAAACATTGAACTTTGCCAGTTGCACCTTTGCAGGTGAGCACGGGGGTGTGGCTGATTGACTCTGAAATGGGATGGAGTCAAAAATGAGATGGAGGGAAGGGCTGCCTGATGAAGCTCTCTAAGTGGGTCTGTGTTGTCCCTGTTTTTATTTGTAATTGTTGGTTTGCTCTTGATAAACAGTGCAGCCAACAGGACCATTTAGAAAGGCTTTGAGTTGAGTGACTTAGTAGAGAGAAGCTGCTCTTGAGAGTGTGTAGAAGTCAAAACAGAGCAAGAGTGAGAATAAGTGATTTTAGGCCTCACAGATGTGCTGGGAAGTTGTGAGGAGGAAATGGAAAGGAGAAAGTCCAAGAGGGAAATTTCTCATGAATGCAGTAAGGCACTGGAGCCTCTGAATCCAGTAAAAATTGCACATTTATATCTGACCCTCACATGCAGGGGGAAATGACCCATTGCTGTCACAGGGCACCATGGTTAGGTTTGTCCATTGGGCAAAGGGATTTTAAAAGCTGCTCTCTGTTATGTTTGCAGTTTAGCAGGTGAGTGCCAGTGCATCCTCTCTGATTTATTTTCACTTCCCTAAGAGTTCATTTGAGGAATTTTGCAATCCAGGAGCCCAACCAGGCTCCTTTAGCAAGTTGATCTCACAGCTGCACCCTGGTGATGCTGTGTTAAGTGTGAGGTTTTTACTTCTAGGAAGAAAGCTGGTTTATGGATGCAGATGTGAGGTTTGAGTTTGTTACTCTCTCTCTCTGCCAAAGAATTTTTGTGAAACAAACTCCTTGTGCTCTCTGCTCTGACACCTGTGAGGATTTTCTCAGCTAATTGTTTCCTGTTAGATGTTGCCTCAGGTTTTCACTTTTCTAAGACATGCAAAGGTGTTTTTTCACTCTTAAAGAGCTGTGTTGATAATATTACAGTTCCTTCCAAGCCAGGAGTGACTGCTGTGGTGTTTGTCTTTGCAGGAAGCCCTGAGTAACATGGATGATTATGACAAAACCTGTTTGGAGTCAGCACTGCTGGGGGTTTGCAACATTGTCCAGCAGGAATGGGGGGCAGCAATTCCTTGCCAGGTATGGCTGATTGCACTGGTTTAAGTTCACTGCATGTTTAGTTATCCCTGGCAGGGAGATTGGAACTTGGTGATGTTTAAGACCCCTTCCAACCCAAACCATCCTGTGATTCTGTGATTGATTCTATTCCTGTGAGTTGCACATAGAAATGTAAATGTAATTTGAAAGTTTGGAATGCTTTCAGGCATGCTTTGTGCAAAACCACAAAGAATTAGTATTTTGGCTAAACCTGCAATATGAGCAGAAGGTGATCTTTATAAAAATATTCAGCAGCAAAAAAAAAAAAAAAAAAGAGACTGTTTCCTGCCCAATGTGTTCCTGTAGTGCAGGGGATTGTAAAATGTGGCTCAGGAGCACTGTTGGGCAGGCCTGGTGTTTGATCTGGATGCAATCTGCTGTGCCAGGAGCCTCACTCCATTTGGAAAGGGTGTAGTCACACATCAGGAGCCTCTCTAGTCCTTGGTGGTTTCCAGGGCTTGTAACAATCCCAGCTCTCAACCAACAGCGTGGGGCTGCTGCTGAGTGTGTTTTTATCTGACTTCTCTCCCAAATGAGTCATTTGCCATGCAGCTGCTCACACACCCCATTCAGCCCTCCAAGCTCTCAGCCTTCCAAATCTGCTGCCTCTTATGGCAGAGTTTGCTTTAACCCTCAGTTTTCTGAGACACTTGATTTAAGTTCAGCAATTTTGCAGCTCAGTGAGCTGGGAAGATGCCTGAAGCAATATTCCTTAAGGAGAAAAAGGATAGGGGTTTATTGGTTAGGCAGTGCTTCATCATCCCACATGGACAAAAGGCACCTTGGGACAGCAAAAAACATTCAAAGCAAAGAACAAGAAAGCTGTGAAAACCAAGCAGAGATTAGACCTCAACTGCTTTGTCTCTCATTTGTGTCATAGCTCATTTTACTGGCACTTGAGGTGCTGGTGTGGTGGAGGGCACTGAGGAGTGTACTGTGCAGCCTTGGAGTAGTGGAAACATCCCTGGTGAGCACCAGTTCTGAGGAGACTGAGGATGAAGGGAAAATGCAAATCTGGATGTAGCAATTGCACATGGAGCTTCAATTGGATTTGATTTTCCTTACCTAGCAGCCAGAAATCATGCCTACTGTTGCCATGCAGCGTTGAAGGAGCAGCTCTTTTACTCCTCTGGAAGTGAATGGGTCACAGCTGAGTGTAAATAATCCCATTATTCAATGCAATTAGTGCAGGTTTCCACAGGGATTGACTCTGGATGTGCAATTGAATGGAAAAGTGTGTGGTTTTGCTATAGTAGTTCTGCTGCAAAATGTGAGCATAATGCAGCTGTATTTGCAGAGAATTAAGATCACTAATACTACCCTTTTTTGAGGTTTCTGTGGCTTGCAGTGGAGGTTGAGTTGCTCTCCAGATTCTGCAGAAGAAATGGGCTTTATCATCCATCTGAAAATAAACCTGGAATCCTTGAGTCCAGCAGCAAGAGGCTGGTTTTTGGCTGTGTGGTCACTGTGCCTCTAGTGTACACTTACAAATGAAATGTATGAGATTCAAAGTTTGGTGCAATTACCTAATGCCAAGAAAGCATTTATTTACCATTCACACCGTGTAAACCACGAGGGTTCAGTCTTCAGTTTCTCCTTGATGTGGGGTTCTCTCTGGAAATTTTGCCAGCAGTTCTTTGCCCAGCCCGGTGGGGGAAACCCGGTGGGAGCACGTGCTGCGTGCAGTGTGCGGGCGTTGAGGTGCGCGCTGGGAGTGGCTCACGTGTCCGCGGTCCCCGCAGGTTGTCCTGGTCACCGACGGCTGCCTGGGCATCGGCAGGGGCTCCCTGCGCCACTCCCTGGCCACCCACAGCCAGCGCAGCGACAGCAACAGGTTCCCTCTGCCCTTCCCGTTCCCGTCCAAGCTCTATGTCATGTGCATGGCCAACCTGGAAGAGGTGATGCCTTATTCTTTCTTGCATTGGATAATTGTTGGTCTTCTCTGAACTAAGGGCCAGGTCAGCACAAAACATTCTGTTGATGTTCTTGTGCTTAAGGTTTAGTTGACTTTCTGGTGCTTAGTTAGTGGGTGAAAGAGGATTTAAGGTTTGTTATTGCACTATTATTATCCACTGCATTATTACCATAATCTTTATAAATCATGTCAGTTTGCCCCTGGAGAATATAATGGAATTTTAATGTCTCTGTTTATATTACTACTGCATTAATTACCTTGAATGCTTTTGGGGCTCGTCTTAATCTACAGTTAAATTCTTGAATAAATGATTTGTGTTTCAAAGATGCTCAACACTTAAAACACAGTAGCTGTATGTAGAAAAGTGAGAGGGGAAAACTGAAGTCTCCAAGCCAGTGTTCAAACCAGCTTCCCATAGTTTTGAAGGACAGGTGTCAATTTTCTTCCTCCTTTCTCCTTCTCTTGCAAATTTCAATCCCAGCGATAAAAATCTGCACAAGAGTTAGAATTCTACTGCATAAACACTGTTTAAAAAGAAACCCATTTGACTAATATTACTTAGATTAAGTTTTATTAATAGTATTGCTTTTGATTTGACACCTGTATTCTTGTGTCCTTCACAGAAAGGTTTTCTGCTTAGGCATCAGTTAGGTATCTCAGCTTCATGGTCTCTGTCAAGGATTATGCTTTTGATTAAACTGGTGGATTGAAGCACTGTTATCATCTCAAAATAACTGGGAAAATATTTAAGATAAATATTTAAAATAAATCATCTATTTCTGATAAGTAATAAGAGAACATTGCCTGGGAGACAAAGAATGTTGGTGTATTTGGAAAGGAGAGAACAAAAAATCATGGGAGCATCCAATCAGATGCTTTTTGCTGTGTTGTGTATATTTTCTTTCAAAATACTGCTTAGTACAAAAGAGAATAAAAAGAACACTCAACAAAAATATTTCCCTTTCTTTTTCTGCAGCTTCAAAGCACAGATTCCTTAGACTGCCTGGAACGGCTCATTGATTTAAACAATGGGGAAGGGCAGATTTTCACCATTGATGGCCCCCTGTGCCTGAAGAATGTGCAGTCCATGTTTGGGTGAGCACACTTGTAGATAACAGACCTTTGGGAAGGTCCCCAGTTGGTATCTCAAAAGGAAAACAAATACAAGAAGAAATCTGGTGATATGAGATGTCCTAATTAAACTCTTTTTTTTTTTTTTTTTATTTTATGGTCTTGTTAACTGTAATTTCATCTCAGCCTTCACTGGTTATGGTCAATATTTATTTTACAATATTTATTTGGTTATTGTACAGTTTGGTTACAATAACCAAACAGTAGCATCTGTTTATGCTTGGCAGATAGAAGACAGTAATTTCCATAATTATTGTTCATTTTCCATGAGTGGGATAATGCTGCTTTGTTTCATAATTTAGCAACCCTAGAACTATTGAATTAACTGTAGTTAAAAAAGGTTTGGGAGCTAAATTAGTGTGCTTTAGACAAACTATTTTCATTGAATATGTATTATGTTTTCCTTAATAACTGTGTTCTAGAAAGCTAATAGACCTGGCTTATACACCATTCCATGCTGTCCTCAAGTGTGGCCATTTAACATCTGATGTGCAAGTATTTCCCAGACCAGAGCCTTTCATTATAGATGAGGAAATAGACCCCATTCCTAAAGCAATTAATACAGGTAACAAATCTTTGATTGCCTTTTTTACTAAAATCCATTTGATTTCTGCCCTTTCACTACCACCTCTCATCCTGTGGAGTTACTGCTTCATCCACTTTGTTTCTGCAAGGATCATTCTCTGATTGTGTAATTTTTTGGTGTATGTGTGACACCAGGGAACAAAAATATCATCCCACTTCATCCATATGTACCTGGCTAAAGGGCTGGAGTAGGGTAGAGGCACTTTCAGAGCTCAGGGTGACAATTTCTAGGGGGGGAGACTGGAAGACAGCCACAGGCTGCTTTCCATGAAACACCCTCATAAGCTTCAGGGAGGAGAATTATTTTTAAAAACAACTGTGCAAAGAAAAACTTTCCCAGCCCTTCTGTTAGTGGACACAGCTCCCATGAGCAGCAGGTATTTGCTTTTTCTCTTTTGGAATTTGTAAGACAGCAATGGATTGTGTAAATATCAAGGTGCCCAGTTCTGTAACTGTCCAGCAGCACATCTCATGGGCAACAGTCTGTGTGTGCTGAAAGTCATCTTCAAAAGTTGTGTGTTTTCTGTATGTCTAACTTATTAACACCTTTAAACTCCAGTTCAGTTTGGGTTCTCTTGTGCTACCTTCAGTCATTGCTTCAGAAAACCTGGTGGTGTAAGAAGTGGTGATGTTAAATAGCCCCTGAATACATTTCAGTTATTTCCAAATATGACTTAAACTGTCTTAAATCTGATTTAAATCTGTTGTCTCCCTGCAGATCTAGAAATTGTTGGGTTTGTAGATATTGCAGACATTTCCAGCCCTCCTGTCTTGTCCAGACACTTGGTACTGCCCATTGCACTTAACAGAGGTGAGCAAGTTGGGTTTGTTTCAGCAAAAACTACTTTAAGCTTCCCTTGTAATGAGGTTTAGACTGGAAGCACAAGTTTTTTATACTTTATCAAAATACTAGATGTCACATTTGTGTGATTGCATTAAAATTAAAACCTCGACCACAAGCTCTGTTATTTTGCATACTGTGTTCTTTGTGAAGTTCACAGAGGGACCAGGGTCCTTACAACATCATTAATAGAACATGCTAAACTTACAGTGCAGAATAATAATGAGCCATGAAATATGTGGTGCAAGATGAATATTTAATGCCCTTGAGTACAATGCAGTGGAATATTTATGTATCATTATTGTGCCACTTCGCCCAAGCAGTTCACTCTGCAGCTGTTTGTTCTACAAAAGTATTAATTAACTCTTGCAGGCAGACAGTAAAGGGTGGTGTCATGGAAACAGAACTCTTGTGTTTGAATTTATTCTCATGTTTTCTCTTTGTTTGCTTTGATTCTTCCCCAGAGGGGGATGAGGTGGGACCTGGGATCACAGATGACACTGAAGATGAGAATTCAGCTAATCAGATTGCTGGAAAAATCCCCAACTTCTGTGTTTTATTACATGGCAGCCTGAAAGTGGAAGGCATGGTGGCTCTCGTCCAGTTGGGGTATGGAGCTGGATGTCTGCCTGAAAAATCTCTTACTTTGCTCATTTAGGCTTTATTTATAAATTATGTTTATTTATATCTGTATTCTGTGCAGAACTCTGCACTGCTAGACTAAGCTGTGGATTTTTAATTGCAGATTTGTTTCTGTCAGTACAAATTGCAAACATTGAGCCTCCACACAGTGAGAGGGAGGCACATTCTAGGCAGAGGGGTGGAAGATTTTCAGCCTTTGAGAGTTTGCTCTTTTCCACAGGCCAGAGTGGTATGGAATGCTTTATTCACAAGCTGATAGCAAGAAGAAATCAAACCTCATGATGTCACTGTTTGAGCCTGGTCCTGAGCCCCTCCCATGGCTGGGGAAGATGGCACAGCTTGGCCCCATTTCAGGTACTGGTCACTCCTCTGAATAACTCTTACACATTCAGTGCTTGGGAATGATCTTGACAATTCTTAGTTGCTTTTCTTTTTTCTCCCAGATGCAAAAGAAAATCCTTATGGGGAGGATGACAATAAGAGCCCTTTCCCTTTGCAGCCCAAGAACAAGCGCAGCTACGCTCAGAATGTCACTGTCTGGATCAAACCCAGTGGCCTCCAGGTAATGATCCAGGTTGTGCTGCTTTACCTGGAGCAGCAGGAGCCATCTCAGCAGGAGCTGCAGTCTGTGCATGTCTTGCCCATTTAATGTAATTGCTTTATTGCTTTTCTTTCATTTTTATAAACACTGCCTCTTTACAATGTCATGATTAAAATGCAATCAGAAAGCATAGCTTGTTTAATGAGAGCTGTGTCTCCAGTGGAGCATCTGGCTTGGTTTATTTGATTTAGTATAATTACCAGTTATGTTTCAGCCTTTGTGAGCTGCAGTCTTGTCAATGGTCAGGATAATTTATCCATAAAGAGTTGGGGGTTGTTCTGCAGCTTCCTCCAGAAGCTGCCAAGATTTTTGGATTTTTATTTTTCTCTTTTCTGCAGACAGATGTACAGAAGATCTTGAGAAATGCAAGGAAACTCCCTGAAAAAACACAAACCTTCTATAAAGTGAGTAACATTCCAGGCTGGCCAAGTTTGATCCATAGTGGTGCACTGGACACAGGAATGTGTGTTCTGTTCAGGCTTGCAGTGCTCTGTAAAAACTTAGACTGGTTAGGTGAGACAAGGGGGTCTCATTTCAATGGTCTGGCACTACATTTTCTGGCATAGATGTGTCGTGTCTACAAGTGCCTCTCATGACCTCTGCTACTTCCATAGTGAACTTCTGTGCTGTTGTCCAGGCAGAAATTAACTGAGGGATCAGAGGAATAGGAACACAGATGTCATTCTGAGTCTTGAAAATGTCTCCTCCATTTTATCTACAACTGAAGCAGAGAAAGACAAAGTTCCAGGCACATTTGGCCACAGCATAATGATCCATAACCAGACTGTAGCTAGAGGTAATTATTCCTCTTGCAAACTTAGTGCTGAAGCAGTTTGGTATTGCAGCCTCCAGAGACCTGAAGAATGAATACCCTGCCTAAGTGCACATAAGCACTGTTCAGTTTATAGGGAAGAAAAGTCAATGTATCTAGATTTTACTGGACACTGTGGTTAAAGGCAGCAGTCAGTCAGTGAAGCCTAAAGTGGAGCCCTGCTGGGACACAGACAAAGCAGGCAGGTACAATGGCTGAATGCACAAAAGGAAGGAAGTGGAGGTTTATAGGACAGAATCAAGGGAAGACCACTGTTATCATCTTCAGCCCTGATTTTCTATCCATGAGCAGCTGGGCAGTTTCCAGCAGCTGCACTGTGAGCAACATCACCTTTAAAAACAGGTACAAGAAACCCACGTTTGATGTCGAGGCTCGGAGCGGCTTTCAAAGGGGTTTTGTGTCTTTGCAGGAGCTGAACCGATTGCGAAAGGCAGCTCTGGCCTTCGGCTTCCTGGAGCTGCTGAAGGGCGTGGCAGACATGCTGGAGCGGGAGTGCACGCTGCTCCCCGACACCGCCCACCCCGACGCCGCCTTCCAGCTCACACACGCGGCCCAGCAGCTCAAAGTGGCAAGTACTGGAGCCTCGGAGTACGCTGCCTATGATCACAACATTGCTCCTCTGCAGACAGACTTTTCCAGCAGCAGCACTGAGAGAATGTGAAGTCTCCATTTTGGGAGCTTCTCTAGATTAAGGCTCAAGCGGTTCAGATTTTCTTCTGGCCTGTCCAATCACTGTTTGAAGAACTTCCTATCCAAACGGGGAAGCTCTGCATCAGTGCTCTCTAAACAAAGGTAGCTCGTTTGTGGTGGCTTTTAGTCAGACCTGGAAACTGTGGAAAATGTCCCTAACCCAGTGATGGTGTTGGATGATGGGTGGAAGTTAATTTAGTACATGTGAGGAGAGAAAAAAAATGCCATTGGCAGCTCTTGGGTTTTGGCCTCCCCAAAATGCAGTTACCACACAACTGAACTCGCTGGTGAAAGTATCCTAAAAGGCAGCTACTACACTTTAAACATCAACTTGGTTAGTCCAAAGAAAGGTGTGAGAAGCACCCTGCAAGATCAGATACAGAATTGATTTTGGGGTGCTGGCCCTGACTTTATGCCCAACTTGACAGACAGTTTGTACTAAGCATTATCACTTGCATTGCAGTGCTTATGCTTCTCAAAGTAACTTCATCTTGGGGCACATGTTTTTTTTATTTGCATAATACAAATAAAGAGTAATTCTTCATGAAAATTTAAGTTGGATTTGTTCCGTTTTCGTAGCAACCAGGCTGTGTGGCCCAAAACACTGACCTGGTGAAGGCTCAGGTCCCAGCTGCTTATCTCAAGTTAAATATCAAATTATACAACTTCTTAGGAAGTTGTATAATTTGAAAGAACAAACAACTGAACTAAAACAAAATTTGGTTGTAAATCTTTATTAATAGAAACACATTCTTTCTGAAGGACTAAAATTCAGTAGTGTAAGATCCATGACAGCTTGCACTGGGTACCACAATTTCACTGATGAATACATATGGATTTCATAACAGAGATTTAAATGCCCAGAGAAGAAATTAAAGTATGAAAGTGATCCTTGCTGTTCTGTTACTCAGCTAATTCAACCCTTTCACATACTTCAAACATAGGTACAGTGTGTGCTAAGTGAAATATTGTGTAAATAGTGCTCAACACTCCTGAGTAAAGTAGGCTGTGCTTCTCCCAAAGAGAAGTTGTATCACGCCTCTTGCTGACAGAACACAATTTGTGAAATGCAACGTGGAGCTTGTACTGCTTCTATGTTAGTCTCCTCATAACACTATTTCATTTACAGTAACAAGCACTGGGTCCATATCACAAACCTTCTGCTGTTTGTTACTTTTAATATATATAAAATAATTTTCTGGAGGGTTCATATTGTTTAACAATAGAAAAAGATAAATAGTAACATGGCACTAAGCTAATCTCAGCTTGTGTCTGTTCTGGATTGCTGGCATTGCTCTGCAGTGCCCTGGGGCAGTGGCAGTTGGGAAAGAACCTGTTCATAACCACAGTACACTTTAAAGTAAACTTTCTGTACATTTCTAAGTTGGGTTAAGGAGGCCAGAGGAATCTGGGATCAGCTACAGGAGGCTCGGTGTGAAGAAGGACGTGCTGAAATAAAGTCAGCTGAGCCAGAGGTTTCCAGGTGAGACAGCAGATGACCTGAAATGTGGGGGGAGCTTCACTTTGGTGGTGGTGGTTAAAGGAAGCAAAGAGAAAAGGGTCCTTCAAACCCTGTCTGGGACCTCCCTTACTTAGGTTTGATATGTGCTAAATACTACAGTTTATTTGAGCCCCTGTTCCATCTCCTCAGGAGCCAGTCAAACCATACACACCAACTTCTCTGCTGCACCCCTAAATGCAGGTAGAAGAATGACTTTGCTGCCTTGCTGAAGGCTGTAAATACAGGAGCCACAGCCCTGCCAGGATGGAGCAGAGGGGCCCCATCTCCCATGAGAATTCCACATTCTCCCTTTGCATGGGTTGGATGGAGTTCTGTTGGGGTTCACGTGCCAGGGGAAAGCTGGTACCTATGTTCCCTTATTTTGTTACATTTCAGTGCTTGCTCTACCAACCAGGAAAGCATTTCTGCCCTCAGTGGCAGCTTCCTTTCCCTAATGACTGGACAGGATGTGTTGCTACAGGAATACACATTGCTATGGTCCACACAGAGCTCCTATTCTGTTAAGGCTCTACTAGAAACAGACTAAGTTGGTAGCATTTAAATCAGCATTAGCTACTTCCAGTTTTAATTCTGCACCACCAATAATGCTGCAGAAGAAAAGGGGGGGTTTATACTGAGCAAGTTTATCCCAGTGATTGATAAACACCCAAACACTGCACAGTGGCCTCAGACTGTGCCTCCTCCTGCCATCAAGATGCCTCCCAGGAACAGCAGGGGCCAGCTAAGAGCATATCCCACATCAGAAGCCCTATCTGCATGCAATATTGAAAGAGCAAATCTCCAATTAAAAGATAAACACTATTTCTAGTTAGTGCTGCTCCACTGATTATAAGCATATCATATGCAGATAACAGGATTTCTTTCTAATATGCTGGTTGACAGGATACAGGTTTAAATGTTCAATGGTAAATGCCATGCATAGATGATGGAAAGGGAACAAAATCCAGTATAAGGGAATGTTACCTGAATTCACTATGAAATCATGAAATCTAGCCTGGTCATTTCATTTTACAAAATTCTTGCATTACAGTGGGTAAAACCGTAAGAATTAGAGGCTTATCTTGTCCCCAAGTGAGATAAGAAAGCATTGCAGTCCTGCTTCACTTCATCTTTCTCTTCTTTGGTCCAAGGTGCTGTTTCCTCTGCTTGTAGAGGTGACGGAAGTTTACAAATACCCCTGGAAAAGAATGAAGTGTTTAGGTAGGACATCATTGCATCTTTTCATGCTAAGTGGCTGTACCAAATCTAAAGGAAAAATAACAGAACCCAACTAACCCAACCACCTCACAACAAAATAAATTATTTAGGGATGTGTGTAGCAGTGAAAGCTAGTGCAAGTGTTTTCTTGCTGGCTGAGGCAGGAGTTGATGCACAGGCTGTTTGGTAAAGAGCTGCTTAGAAGGTTTGTTTGTCACCTTTAAGAAGTTGTGACACCAGCTGTGCAGAGCTAAAGAGGATCAACCAGGTATTTCAGAGTGAAATTCAACTGAAGGGTGGCTTTAAGCAAAGTCTCAGAGCAGGAGAAATCTAGTGGAAGTTCAGTTTCAAATTCTCAGTTAGATTGTGGTGAGTTGTGGATACCCAGCATCTATGTGGGAACAAGGAATTTAAATTGTGTTTACAAATGTAACATTTAACTAAATTACTTTAATTTGAAATTATGTTTAGATTGCCACTACATCATTCCAAAGCTCAAATACCCCCCTAAAAGGTAAAACTAATTATACTACGGTTATAAATACACATAAAAATTATTCCTTTAACCCAAGTTTACCCTGCTAATTTGTTACCAAGATCACCTTTTTGGAGGCTAATCAGAGCTCATTGGAGGTGTGTTTCCCTCCATCACTGACAAATTTACATGAACAATCCACAAGGATAACGCTTAACCTCAAGCAATTTTGTGTTGCCATGGTCCCCAAGATGCAGGAATTTCATTTTCTTTGAAAAATCAAGTTATTCAGGGAAAATTTTGTTTCAATTTTGAGAAATATAATTAAATACTTACCTAAAAACAAGGCTATAAGATATATTTGAAGCACAAATGGAAACTGGATTGTGACATTCAGTGGATTTGGCAATCCCAGGCTAAATTTCCCTGTTTCACTGAAGATTGGAATGGATTGAACAATACAGACAGCTGAAAGCAGAAGGTCACCATCATTACCAAGTACAGATAAAATATATAATTACCCAGCCCACACCAACTGTTTCAGCATAGTCCCTCCTTATTTGCCAGCACTGATTAATGACAGCAATTTTGAAGGTGTTGAACATGCAGTAGGGTGGGAAGCACCTTGCTGAGGGGGTGCAGCAGGGAACCTTCCTGGTGAGACTCTGTTCTCACGCACAGCTGCAGCCCCAGGGCCTGTGCCAGCAGGATTTGCCATCAGAAATACCCCCAGCAGCAAAACAGGCACACTCCTCCTCCTGCTGGGTGTTGGGCAATGCCCAAAGCTCCTCCTGGCTCCCAGATACAGGTTTGCAACACAGGAATAAGCCCCTGCCTGTCCTCTGCAGTCATTTACAAGATAATATCAAGACCTGGGAGCTGGTGTGAACCCAGGCCAGGCTGAGCAAGTCAGGCCCAGCAGACAAAGCTTTGGTTCAGCAGAGGGAAGTGAGCACTGGCATCCTGTGCAGCTTGTTCTTGTTCCATTTCTTCATGGAACCTGTCGTTGCCTTTACTTCCCCCTCCAGAAAGGGAGTCTTTCCTCCAAAAGGAAGATTTCACATCAAATTGAAAGTAATATTTGATTCAGTATGAAAGACAAAATGCTTATATTTGGTTCACCTCAAAGTAACTATATTTTTCTGTTGCTCTATTTTACTATTTTAAGTCCAGCTGCTGAAAAAAGAAATTGAGTCCTTTCCCCAGCCTTGAATTTCATTATTTAGTGAACTGTTTTAAGGAGATACCTTCTGCCAAGCCCCCTAAGGGGTAGAGAGGGATCCAGACAGTGTAACGGAGCCAGGTGAGTGGTTTCCATTCAATTCCAATGCAGGAAAGCATGTAATAGGGATACCTACAGTGTGAGGAGAAACAAACACTTCAAAATGGAAACTACTACTAGAATTAGTTATTACTAGAATTGTGTGCTCAACACAATTCCCAAATGACACAAGAACATTCAAGGCATTGTCCCTGTGGATGATGATGGACACATGGTTATTGGGCAGTTTACAGAGCTCAGGCCATTCTGAATACAGGGATGAAGGCAACTGCCTGGATGCCTAATAAGCCTTTCAAAATAACTTCTTTTCAAAGATAAAGGCCTCATTTAACAATGGAAATTCAAAGCACCAAAGAAATAAAGCAAAGAAATAAGGGCAGTATCACTTTCAGACTCCAGCCCTGCCTTAGCTTTTGGCAGATGAAGGAAGGCTGTGAACAGTCCATGACTCAAGGAGCTTTTCTCCTCTGGGGCCAACTCTTCCAAAAATACAAAGATCAAAATCTTCTTTCTTGGGAACAACCACTTTGTTCTGTGCACACTTGGTAGGAGGAAAATCCTACCAACCTGAACAGCTCAATGATACTCCAGATATAAAATATGAAGAACACCACAGGTTTGCTCTGCATTTCCTCCAAGCTTCCAAGGATAACAAACAAAACAAAGTTTCTTCCAAATACCTATTAAAGAAAAACATATTAAGGAACGTTCACTCTTCATCAAAAGGAAGGGCAAGTCCTTGCTGTCAGAAACACAAGATATCTACTCTTCACACGTCTGAGCACACAACTAACTCACAGCTGAGCTGTGACCTGCTTCTTACAAGTAGGCATCTTGCCCTCTATTTAGGTACAATCCAAAGGATCCAGTCTCAAATCATCCATCCTCATTTTTATGCACAACAACCACAACCAGGATAAAAAGGGCACTGGCACCAAATCAAAATCATGTATTTTTATCAGCTTCTTGCTTTTGCTGTCCTGCACTCCCTTACCCAGGTGATGGAAGGAGACAGACAGCCTGTTACAGCCAAGACTGGGAAGCATGGATTCCTGCCTCATGAATAAGAAATCCTCTAGTCCAGTGCCAGTGAGGTTGCATCACTTATTTTAGGATAAGAGTCTCAACACTTGTGTAATATAAACATTTACTTTAAACATAAGAGCAAGGAGAAGAATTTAAAAATACAACCTGCACTACAGAAGGTATCAGCGGTGATCTGACCAGTCCTATTAGGGAATTCATGATCTCCATTAATGCCAGGGTCTGACAGAAATACATCATATCAGAAATAGTGTGAAATGTGTCATAGAAGGAATCTGTAAGAACAGGAAACCAACCATTTTAGAGAACAAATGAATTTCCATGCTCAGGAAGCTGGTGCAGCAGCACAGCTTGTGATAGCAGGATTCTAGTTGTATTTGAGAAAAACATGATGCATAATTACATAAGTTCTTTATAGGCCTTATCTTGAACTCACAGCAGCTGGGGCAGAAACACTGCTCCATTTCACACACAGAAGGATCAGGAGCTATTTCAGTAATTGCTTTACAAAAATGGCAATAGTGCTGTACCTCAACAGAATGGATTGTTCTTGGTTCAAAAACAAAATATTCTGTCCAGATCATTTTCAAAAACATTAATATCGCAGTCAGCGAGACATTTTGCTTCAGCTGATTTTGTTAGAAGTGATCCTGGCAGAGCACAAGTATCATTCACAGAGTACACAGCTGTGACTTACAAGGGGACAGTATTTTCCTGCCCTTGACACTTTGATGACCTTTGAAAGGCTTTTGTTGTGCTCTTTGGCAATGCATTTGTGGTTTAGTTCCTAAATATATCTCCCTTTAGATTTTGCTATTTAAAAGGTCTTAAAAACAACACTGAAAATCAACTCAAATCCTCCAACAGAAATAAAATAGTGCTGTTACTTGCCTTTTCCTAAGATGAACAGTCGTACTGTCATGTTCACAAAAATCCAAGAGAATCCCAAAAACTGTACAAGATTATACATGATTAGGTATCCCTTCTTCAGGTGTTTGAAAGCTAAAATCAATAATAAATACATCACGTGAGCATAGTTCAATGGTAATAGAGCTGCAAACCAGGCTTTCTGAGAATAAAGCTTATAGGGAAAAGGGAAGTTATTGATTGTGATAAAAGCACTGTTGGGTGCACTGGGGGTTCTGCTTTTGCCATCATCTGCCAGAACTCAATACTTGCTAGTCAGATTTTTGACATTCCTTGGAAACTGCAGTCCATTTTATTAAATTTCTAATAGCTCACAATACAAAGATCCCCCTCCAAGACACACCAAGCCACTCAAAACTGCTTCTTAAGAATCAAGGTTCACAAAGTGTGAACAAACTTCCTAAATCCCACTTTACCCACTAAAAAGATGCAGTTACTTACGGTCTTTTGGGACTCTGGATTCTATTTTCATTTTGTTAATCTTTTCTTCTTCCTTAAGATGAAGGATAAGGTTTTAAAGACTTACTGTAATTAGCAAGTGATTTGTTAACTATACTACTGCAAAGCTGGTGGGTTTAAAACTCAGCCAAGCAGACAGTAGCTAGAAGGCTTAAATTTTCACCAGCATAAAACAGAACATTCATCATCCAGAAATTACAGTACAGTAAAAGTCAGAGGGTGTTAACCAGTTATCTTGCCCTCACTGTGTGGTTTGTTCTAATAATTAGATGCTTTTGCTGAAAAAGCTTCTGCTTTCTGTGTTAATTCTCAGTTATGACTGTGCTGTTTCTTACATGACTCACCAGCAACCTGAAGAGAACAGAGAACATCCAGCCCAGGTTCTCTGCCTGACTTTCCCAATGCTCCTGGGCCTTGGCACTGCAGTGCCCCTCTCTGCTCCCTGCTAAGCTCATGGCTGTAGAGGGGAACAGGGCAGTGTTTGTTGTAAAAGGGATTTGCAGGAATGTGGTCTGTTCAAGCCTTTTCCAAGTCCATCTTGCACCTCCCCACTGCAGTAAGCTGCTCAAGCTCACCAGATGGTGGGAATGCACCAGCAGGGCCAGCCAGGGGCTCAGGAAAGCCTCAGCAATCCCTGTTCCCAGACAATGTCCAGCACTCACTCCTTTGGGCTCCACATGGCAGAGTGACATGATCCTCTGTGGATCAGCACACCAGGCAAGGGGCACATGCAAGGAGCCAGCACACAGCCTTCAGTTCCAGTTCTAACCAGAAATGTGCCTATTTCCAAACTCCCACTTACAATTTGAACCACTTAACTAAAAACGCGGGTGTTGAATGGTGGGTGCTGCTGCCTATTATCTGTTCCCAACAAACCTCTCCTGTAGAAAGACAGGTTGGGTTAACATTCAGGCAGTGCAGTCAGATCCCCACACAACACTCACCACAGCTGGCTCAGTGAGAGAGGCAAGAAAGGCTCCTTTTTGCAAGGTTTTATTCCAGCAAAGTGTATCGCATGTGGCTGAAGGGAACCCAGCGAGAAAATGGGCAACCACGTAGTGCAGGCAGCTTAAGAAGGGGAAGGGGTGGGGGGTGGAGCTGAGGGCAGGGCAAAGGGGATTGTTCTCCTGGGGAGGGGGGGCAGCCACCTGGTACCAAGCCAGTGAGGGGACAGCCAAAGGGGAAACCAGGGGAAGTCCATGTGGGAGTCTGTCTTTTCCCCCCAGGAGGACTCAGGTAAGAGGAGAGAGTTCATGGAATGCTACACTTAACCAACTTGATATAGAACAGCAATAACAATCAGCATGCCAGGAACTCCTGGTAAATGAAGAATGCAGGTTCAGGCACAGGAGAACAGCTGTCCTTGCTTTGTAAGTGGCAGCACAAGCTCCAGGTGCCAACAGGACTCACCTTTTCCTTCAGCTCCATTTCAGCATCCGACTCGTCCAACCAGCGGTCGAAATCGGGCGCCAGGAAGAGCGGGCGCTTCTCCTGCTTGGTCAGCCTCTCCCACCAGTTACTCTCCTTCTTCTGCACCGTGATATTCAGCTGCCTTTGGGTCATCCTGCACACAGGCTGGGGGCAAACACATCAGCAAAAGTCCAGTGAAACAAGCTCTGAGGCTGAGTTGGTACCCAAGCTGCCCTTATCAAGGAGGCAGGGATCACACAACTGCTGCAGCTGTGTCACAAACGTCTCTCTGCCACCCAAGGCATGGAAGCAAAGGGCAGTCCACTTGAAGATGGCAGCTGTGATGGCTGCAGGACTTGATGAGCAGCTTGCCCGTATCACAGCACCACTGCATCCCACCACAGAGCCAGCCTTCTTAGACAGAACCCCTGATCTTGGCTTTACACCTTCTTGCACTTAGTGAGCCACCCACCTCCTCTAGCCAGCAGTAAAAATAACACTGCCAGCAGCCACAGGTACTTGTCTAAACAGGGGACCCCGTGTGACACCTGCTGCACTGAGAGAAGGAGCTAAGAGCCTTAGGGAATGCCTGGAGACAAGGTAAGCTGACAGAGCAGGCAGTGTGGTCACTGCCACCCCACAAGGCATAGTGGCATCCTTACAGTCCATCCTTACAGTCCACAGCATTGTCACCTTGGAGCCCATGGCATTGTCACTTTGGAGCCCTTCTGACCACCGAGGCTGCTCCACATGGCACTGCTCCTCAGGCCAGCTGAAACTGCTGCACAAGCTGCACTCCTAACTGAGCACGTTACAGCAGCTCTGCTCTGTCAAGGCTGGCTGGATGCTCCTCAGACATCTGAAGGCTGCAGCTGTAATTTACAACTACTACACCTCATCCTCACCTGCCACAGGCTCCGTTTCTCACTGCTGGCACCAGCAAGGGGAACTCATGCTACACATCAAAACTAAAGGAGAAAATCCTGGACTATGATACTGCCTGCTCCTGACCATCTGTAGTTACACAGAGTTCAGTCTGTTCTCCAGTCCCTCCACAGTGACTCAGAGTGACAACTTTTGGAAGGAGGCTGCTCTGCAGAGGCAATGACTTGCCTTCCAGGCCTGGCTCACAGCAGAGCCTGTGTCTGCCAGCACAGGAGACAGGCACAGGCAGAGACAGGCACCTCTCCCACACTGTGGGCCAGGCAGATGATAAGGCAGTGACCAGACCCTGGAACCAAGAGCTGTTTACTGTCTGCCACTCCACACCTGGCAGGAGCCACACCAGAAACATGCCTGCTGACAGAGCCTGGAAATTCCCCCTCCAATGGTCTCCTTCCCTTCTCCTTCCCTGCTGAAGAGCAGAGGTGAATGGTGGCTCCTGGTCTGACTGGAGCTATCCCAAACTCAGCCAGCAATAATCAGCACAAATCCTGCCCCAGGAGCAAAGCCCAAGTTCTCCTGTGCCCCAGGCTCTGAGAGGTGGTGACAGACCTCACAGCCTGTGAATAACACAGAGGGATGGCTCTCTGAGCCAAGCTCTTTCCACTCAGACTGCAAAAGGAATTAAGGAAAGACTTCTCCAACAGGAGCCACAGCATATCACAGCCTAAGAAATCTGCTCAAGCCAGAAATATGAATTCTCCTGACTCTCTTCTTTTGTCCAGCTACACAAGAAGCCATGAAACATCACACTAACTGCACACTGTTCTCCTGACCTCCAGTCAAGGTTGCATCAGACAACACATTGCCAGATTCTCCTGTTATTTTGCTGTTTTAAATCCTTTAAAAAACTTCAAACTGCTGTGTAACAAGTGACAAGCAAGTGCTTACTCAAGTAAGCTCCAGTGAGGTGATCTGCATTAAAACAAGACAAGGGCACACAGGACTGCCACAGAGCTGGCTGTTACAGAGTTACCAGAAAAACTTAAACAGTATACTGGGAACTTTATGCACAGCCATTTCCCTTTCAAGTTCTTCCAAATTTATTTTTTCTTTGCGAGAATTACAGAAGTAAAAATACCTACTTTAGGCTCAACTGGCTCGAGGAATTCGATCTCAAATTCGTATATGTTGTCTCCTTTGGCACCATGACCCTGGGCTAAAAGACAAGAATTGACAGTCAGTGTGAGGTCCTACACACTCCACCTGCAAAGGATGCTTTGTACACAGAAATATTCAGCAGTTATTCACAGCACTTTCTTTCTTCTTTCCTCAGAGGCAAGAGGAAACCACACAATTACAGGGAAGACACCAAAACGTTGCTTGGAGGGACAGATGCAGGAGTCAGCAGCTAAAGCTGCTGCAAGTCTACACCACTCTGGAAAAGGGTTCCTGCTGCAGGAAGGCAGCGTGTCAAATTCCCAAAAGAGGGGATCAAAAGGCTGCTCTTGGATAACTCAAATCCAGCAGGAAATCTCCTGCTGGGGGATCCAGCCTCTGCACAACTGAGCACCCAGGGAGATGGGTGCTGCTGGGTGTGTAGGAGAGTGATGTGGGGAGTCCCTCCCAGCAGCAGGGCACTTTGCAGGGTTCATCTCTCATCTCCCACATTGATCCTGTCCCCGGAAGGGCTCCAAAACTGCACACTGTATTTAATTCTCACCCTTCCACGCCGTAAACTGATCCCAAGGAGAACACAATGTGCAACACCCTCCTATCAAATGGCCTGTCTGTGGCTCACCAAGGAGGCAGCAGCTCCTAATGAGACATCTTAAAAAATTCCATGGTGCTGGAAGGTGCAGCTGTCCAGCTGCAAAAAGCCCATCTTTCAGGGCAAGATCTGCTTTAGTTTCCAAATGGAGCACTAGTTCCTGATGTGGAGGCTTGATAAGAATTGCACACAGGGTCTTTGTGAAAGGAAAAATTGCTGTGAGTTATCTCTGGGGTTTGGCTGGTCCGGGATGAGAAGGATATAAGGAAATTCCACTGGTATTTAAATATGGGGAGGTTGGGGTTTTCTTGTTAGATAAGATAGGGCCTGCTGCGGTTACCAGGGCTGGAACAGAGAGGGCTGTGGGTGGGAATGTGGCGGATCTGAACGTGCCCAGCACGGTGGCTCCTGCCACAGATGGGAACCAGGCACCCCGCGATGGGGACAACTGGGACAGCGGCAGCCCCGGGGTGGGGGCCAGGCTGAGACCCCCCGATGGAGCCCCTACCTCTGAAGTGCAGGACATTATCGGTGATGGTGATGTCCGGGTTCTGCGGAGGGAGAACACGCTTTAGTTGCAGCTCACGAACCCGCGGGGGTCAGTGCACCCACCCCGGGGGGTCAGTGCACCCACCCCGGGGGGTCAGTGCACCCACCCCGGGGGTCCCGCCGCCCCCACGCCTGCACAGCCCTCCCCGGACCGCCGAGCCCCGCTGCGAGCCCCCCCCGCTGCCGCTGTGCCCGGGGATCCGCAGGTGAGCCACCCCTGGGGTCCCGCAGGTGTTCGCCGCCCGCCGCCGAACCTCCCCCGAGGGTGTCCCGCAGGTGAGCCCCTGCAGGTGTCCCGCAGGTGATTTCCCCCCGGGGTCCCCCCGCTGAGTCTCCCCGCACACCCAACTCCCCACGGGTGTCCCCGCCCGGCGTTCCCCCGGCGTCACCCCCGGGGTCACCGCAGGTGTCCCCTCCCGGGTGTCCCCAGGTCGGTCTGACCCCCGCCCCCGCAGGTGAGTCCCCNCCCGCCGGGCGGGCCCCGCGCCTGCGCGCGCCGCGGGGGAAGGGCGGGGCGGCCATGGCGGGGCTCCCTCAGCGGCTCCGGGCCCGCCTCGGTGCGAGTCCTTGAGGCACAGCGCCGTCTGGGCGGGGAGAGCCCTCCCGGATCCCTTCTGCCCATTCCCCAGCGCTGCCGAAGCCACCGCTAAGCTATGCCCTCACACCCACTCGGCTTTGAAATCCGTCCAGGATAGGGACTCCACCGCTGCCCCGGGCAGCCTGTCCAATGTTCAACAACGCTTTCTGTGAAGAAATTTTCACTGGTATCCAAAGTAAACCTCTCCTGGCAAAACTTAAGCCTGTTTCCCTTGTCCTGCAGCGTGTTACCTGGTAGAAGAGACTGACACCCATCTCAGCCAAGACAGGAGAGGCTGATAAGAATTTAGCAAATAGCAATCCTGCAGCCGTGCAATCTGTTTAAACTCTGACACTGTCATTATTATGTGCCCCAGGACTTTCTGCTGGCCAAGCACTGGCACAGGTTGTCCAGAGAAGCTGTGGCTGCCTCATCCCTGGAAGTGTTTAAGGCCAGGTTGGACGAGGCTTGGAGCAACCTGCTTTAGGTGGCCCTGCCTATGATTGGAACTGGCTGAGCTTTATGGTCCTTTCCGACCCACACTATTCCATTATTCTATCATAATAAGGCTAAAAAAGGACAGCATTGACTTGTTCTTTCTAAAAATCTCATCACTCACTCCTCAGCAGCTCATGCAAGGGCCACTCGCCCACGGCCATCCTCATTCCAAGATCAAATCCATCCTCCTTCAGCCCCATCTTGGCATGGCCTCTCCCAGCCTCAGGGTTTTCTGTGTGGATCTCTGGTGTGGAGACAGCAGGTCCCCGGCCCTGCATGGAGGATTCCCACATTCTGCCAGCCCCTGGTGCTGTGAAGCTGCCGCAGAATGTGGGGTGAGCTGTAGCAGTGGTCCCAGGAGGCTTTATTTGGGAACACAAACCCCACTGACCCTTTGGGGCAGCGTGTGGGGAAAAACAGCCCTCAGCTCCTGGTGTGACCAGAGCTTCCACCTGCACGTGCATTTTGGAAAAAGCACCTGCAGAAAAGTTGCTTTTTCTGGTTTATAGGGGGTCAAAAAAGCATTTTGTTTTAAAAAGGGGACTGTGCTTTGCAAAGGGAAATTCAGGGGGATAGAAACGTTTGGCTTGAGGGCTTGGAGCCTGGGGTTGTTTTGGGGGGCTCACATTGCTGGACTCTGAGTGTGTTTTGGGGGTTCGCTGCCCTGGGTGTGCCCTGGGTGTACCCTGGGTTTAACACTCGTTATTACAGCTGGGAATTTCTTTCCCCTGTGGGAAGCATATCAGTGTGGAGATGGCAGCATTTTGGGGGAGGAAAAAAAAGCGATTTTTGAAACTGCAGGGTCCCTGTGCACTGGGGGTTTGCACGACCTGACCCCCGTGCATGGCGTAGTGTGTGTATTTGTGGCAGTCCCTGTGCAAGGGTCCCCGTGTCCCGTGTCCCGGTCCCCGTGCCCGGGGGGATGTCACATCCCCGCCCCTGGTCCTCCCGGCCGGCAGGCGGTGCCCTCGCCGGTACGGCGCGGTGCCGGTGGCCGCTCCTGGAAGCGGAAGCGGCAGCAGCGGCCCGGCGGGGCGGCTCGGCAGTAGCGCCGCCGCGGAGCTCCGTGAGTACCGGGGGGAACCTCGGGGGCCGGGCAGGAGGCTCCGTTCCGGGGAGGACACCTGGGGGCCTTGGGACTCCTGAGGTGGGCGAGAGGAGGGGGCTTGACCCGGCCTGGCCCGGCCTTCCGCCCCCGGCCAGGCCTGGCCGCCGCCCCAGCCGTGGAGGGACCCCCGGGTTTTGCCCGCCTCCACCCCGGGATCTGTCCGCGGCCTTGGAGGCGCTCCGGGATCTGCCCTGGCCGTGGAAGCTCCCCCGGGATCTGCCCCTGGCCGTGCAGGCTCCCCCGGGATATGCTCCTGGCCGGGGAGGGGCGCCCCGAGGTCCTCTCCGGGCTGTGCAGGGTCCCCCGGGCTCTGTCCCCTGCCGTGGAGGGACCCCCGCCGTCTGCCTGCCGCCTCCCCCGGGACCTGCCCCCGGCCATGGAGGAACCCCCGGGAGCATCCATCCCCCCGGGGTGACATTCCCGTCTGCATTTGGCTCGTTAACGTCTACTGCTCTTCGGTTTTCATCCCTTTTTCCACGAGAAGTTGGTCGGGTTAAGAAATAGCAGCATCTGGGGGTAGGTGGGGAAAGGAGGATTTTTCGTTGCTGGAATTCTTCAGATGAAATGAGATTTGCGATTTAGGTTTGAAGGTTTATTGTCAGTTCCTGAGGCTGTCTCGAGCACAGCACTGCTCGGTGCAAGCCTTGGATCCTCCTTCCATTTGGACGGGGCTCTTTTGTTCTGGATTTTTGTGCTGTAAATAGTGTGAGCAGAAGAAAGACCAGTGTTTGTTTGGTTTGTGTTGCCAAAGGTGAAACGAAGCTATTTGTGTTAAGATGGGTTTGTGTCAAGGTGCAGATCATATCTTTTTCACTCCTTTGAGGGGATGTCTCAGCTGCTCTGGAGAGCCCTGGGAGAGCCAGTCCATCAGAGAGCTCTGCCTGCTGCCCATGCCTGTGCCTTGAGCTCCAGTGATCCTTCAGTGCCTGTTTGCTCGAGGGAAATGCTTTATTTAGGCTCTGTTAGTGTTTTGTCAGGCCAACATGCTCTGCCCCAGCAGTGTACACGACACTTGTGCAGTCTTTCCATGCTATATATAGACACCCCCTCCCTGCCTCTGAGGATTGACAATCCTACACCTTGGGCTCTCCAGGAATCAACTATGTGACAGGAGTTCATTGCTTGGATCCTTCTGGAGCTGCCCTCAGCTCTGGAATTTACAGTGGGAGGACTTGGTTTCCTCATGGCAGACGTCTGGGCTGACAATTTCAGCTCAGATACACTTTGTAGAGCCCAGCTGACTGCAGGAAGAGATATCTGCTGAATTAACAGCCTGTTGGGCAGATAAGGCTTGTGTTGCAGATAAATCCATTTGGATTTAATTTGATTAATCACTGTGTCCCCTATACAATATGATAGTGTCCTATATAATGGTCCCCTATATAATATAATATAATAGGACAATATAATGGTGGTGATCACTGCTAGACCCGTCTGAACTTAGTTTGAAAAGAGATACAAACAAACCCAAGAAATTATGGGAGAATAATGGGAATAAGGACTTAGGAGCTGCCTAAGCCTGTTGTGTGGCCTGATGGTTCCAGATCAGGAAGCATCAGTGTTATTTCTTCTGAGCAGTTGTGTGTCCCAGCTCTTGCTCCCCTCCTAATCATCCCCTGTTCTGATATCAGTGTAGTGAGGTGATTTGTGGAGGTCTCAGAGGGAAAGAAGCAGGTGGGAGCTTAAAGGGGAAGAGTGTATCCACTTCGTGACCTAAAATGAGTGGTTGGTATATGTAGGCATGGGAAACACGAGAATAAATCTGTGGCTTCATGAAGTCTTTAGTCCCTGCTGAAAGGCTGAGTGGTGCCAGCCTGTTTTCCAGAGCAGAAAAATATTTCCTAGTTCTCTTCCTTCTGCTGTGGGTTTTGTTCCCCACGGGAAAGGATGGTTTTCTTCAAACATTTTTGCTGTGGGGTGTGCTGGGGGTGTGCAGAGAGGGTTTGCTGGAGCTGAAGCTCTGCTGTTCTGTTTTTTCCAGAAACATGCAACATGGCAGCAGCCATGGAAACTGAACAGCCGGGCCTGGAAATCTTTGAGACTGCGGGACGCGAGGAGCAGGTCCCGAGGGAGGAGCAGCCAAAACTGGAACCTTTCTATGTGGAGAGGCATTCCTGGAGCCAGCTTCGGAAACTGCTCACAGACACACGGAAGTATCATGGATACATGATGGCAAAAGCCCCTCATGACTTCACCTTTGTGAAGAAAAATGACCCCGAAGGCCCGCATTCCGATAGGATCTACTATCTGGGTGAGCTGGCTGTGACAGGGTCACTGCAGGGCTCCTTGGGATTGACTGTTCCTGACAGCTGGCTGTTCCTGGCAGTTAAATCTAAAGGGATTCCAGGCCACACTTGCTGGTCAAAAGTCATGATTGTGATCGTAATATCTCATTAAAACTTGTGAGGTAATCTCCTGTGGGAGTGGCACGATTGGAGGTGACCCATTAGGGCTGGAAAAGAGCTGGGAAATATCCTGTGGGGCATGTTCCCAAGCTGGAAGTCTGTTCAGTCCATTTTCTGTCACCCCAAAAGCTATGCAGGTTTATGTCCTTTCTCTTATTACAGCTGGGGGTGGAACCTTGTTCTCCTTCAGAGTTTCCTTCCAAAGGAGAGATTTTAAGTGTAATTTTGAAAGTCCTTTGTGCCTCAGCTACCGATGGAGCAGGTTTTCCAGGAATCCTGTGGGGAATAAATAGCAGCATAAGTCAGGGGCAGCTTAAAGAGTAAATACTTTTCTCAACATTTTTGGTCTTAATAATAAAAAACTTTATGTAGTTTATTGTTCTTGGATTCAGTGCCTCACTTGTGCATTGTTTCACTAATTAATGTTCACTTGATAGAAGTGATTTGGCACCATTAGTGATACTGTGAGCAACCCTCTGAGTGGCTTTTTGGAGCAGGCCTTGTGGTGGAGGAATGCTTTTGTCAGGAGCTGCAGTAGCTGAACATAAATCCATGAAAACCTGGATTAGGGAGAGAAGCAATGGCTGAAGCAGAGGCCTAGGAGTCAAAGCCATGTTCTAGCCCCACTGCTTGCCACTTAAGCTACTTGCTTAAGCTCAGGTTTGTGATTCACAGAGTCTTTGCATGTGCTGTGCAGGGACACAGTCAGAAAATTGCTGCTCTTTTTCTTCTTTTCACAAGATGGTGGTCATAATCCTTGGATGGTGCTGAGTTCAAGCACATCATGGGTGGGTTGAGGTTGATTCCCCTAGGACGAGCTCTGGTTTCCCAAGTGCCACTTCTTGAGCTGTAGATCTGGCTTGACCTTCCCTTGGAGCACACCTGGCTCTCTCTGGGCTGATCCCCATGTGCCTGGGCAGGAGCCTTCACAAATCTGAATATCACTGAGAGAGAGGAGCAGGACAGGGATGTTCAAACCTCCCTAAAGGTCAGTTACCTTTGAAACACAGGCTGTGTATCCCAGACAGGGGAATTGGCACAAAAGCCCTCCTTGATTTATAAAGCTTATGGAATAAAAGGGCAGTAAGAAGACACAGAGTGCTTCAAGCTGCATGGGGTAAGCCTGGGTGTCATTGTTCTCTGTGACTTGCACTTCTGTGAAGCAGAGAATTCCCAGAGCGAGGCTGCAGTGCAGAGACCATCAGTACTTCCACTGGTGGGAAGTGCCTGGGAAACTGTTCCTGGGCATCTTTGAGAGTGTTTGGATTATTAACAGAAAGCTAACATACTTTTTTTTTTCACCTCACTTTCACAATAGCAATGTCTGGGGAGAACAGGGAGAACACGCTCTTCTACTCTGAAATTCCCAAAACCATAAACAAAGCTGCCGTCCTGCTGCTTTCCTGGAAGCCTCTTCTGGATCTTTTTCCGGTGGGTCCTGATTTCTTTCTTGCTTCAAGCACATGGGATTTGGGGTTTTCATCGTGAGAATTTGAAGTTTATTGTCTTAAAAATGTAAGAATTCTCCTTGTACACGCCGACCCTGCAGCCATCCCAAAATGAAGCACAGCTTTCTCCTCGGTGTTTGGAGTTCCATCCTGTCTGTGTGCTGGATGATTCCTTTGCTGGCAGAGATGGCAAGTGCTAATTTGCATCAAGTTCTGTGCTGTGAGATCCTGGGGATTGCTGAAGGAGCCTGGAGTCTCCAATCACTTCCCTGCTGTCTTGCAGGGGAAGTGATGATTCCCCCGAGGATCAGTCAGTGGCTCCGTGACTCATGCTGGAGCAGAGGATCCCTTTCCCACTCTCTGGGATGTGGATTCCCTTTTCCCTGCTGCACATAGCAAGCCTGCACCATCCCATCCCATGCTCCATGGCAGGCTGGAGGACGTGGGACAAACCCCACATGGAATGAGGTGGATTTTTCCCCGTGTTATTTCCCGGGGCTGTCAGCCAGACATGAAACTCTGGCTGTGTTCTCCTCCCACCAGACCAGTCACTGCATGTCTGTGAAAGTGAGCAAAGCCTCTCCTGCTCATTCTAGAAATAACAGACCCTCAATTTGAGCTTTCTTATACCAGGGAGTGTTGGGAATAATGCTGGCCTTGCTATGGGAGGAGTGGCTGTCAGTTTACAGTTGTGTGGGATCTGATCACGGCCTGCACCTACGAGCGCTGATGGCAGAGGCAAAGCAGGAGTGGGTTTCCAGCCAGCAGCAGGATTCTGGAGGAGGAGGATGTCTGCTCAGCCATCTGCTCCTGGAAGCAGGGTAAGGCATGAGCAGAGGTGTTGATTGGGCTTCTCTGCCTGTTTTCAGGCCATCCTGGACTATGGGATGTACTCCCGGGAGGAGGAGCTGCTGCGGGAGAGGAAGCGCATCGGCACCGTTGGGATTGCCTCCTATGATTACCACAGAGAGAGCGGCACCTTCCTGTTCCAGGCTGGGAGTGGGATTTATCATGTGAAAGATGGAGGCCCCCATGGATTCACTGTGAGTTTGCTCATCTTCAAAGTTCTCTCTGCAGGACTTTGCTCTGGCAAGGACCTCCTTGGGCTTGGAGTGAGAGCTAAGAGTAGATCATCAGCAGTTATTGCACTGGCACAGGAAGTGACCTTGATAACCCTGGAAACAGGGTTATCCACAGGGGTGTGTTTCCATGATTGTAGAAACTCAGATGCAGGGCTATAAGAAGTAGTAAAATAGTGGCAGCAAGGCAGGACACCAGATTTGTTTGATTTTTCATGACTAGCAGTGTCCATAAAAAGCAACAAAAGGCTCCATGCTCTTTCATGGAGTCAGATGTCACGTCAGAGACAACTTTTGTCCCCGGGCTGCAGTTTCCAGGTCATTGTTCCATACATTCCCGTGGATGTTTTACACAGTTTTTACACCATTTAACTGTACAACTTGCAGAACAAGCAGCCTTCACTCTGCTGGTGCTGAAGCTGGCCTTCAAAGCTGAAATAATTTGTTATTACTGTAATAGATGCCTGGTGTTTGTCTAACCCTGTTGTTGGGGGTAATTTACTGTATCTTGAGTAGCTTTTGGAGGACAAGGTTGCACGTTCTGCCAGCCCCTTTTAGGGTGCTGTTTTTAAGAATGTGCCAGGCTTCTCTACACAAGCTGCCCTCTGATTTGAGGCTGATCCTCAGCTCTGGGGAAAGAGGCCTGGTGGGACCATGGTAGAGGCACAACTTCCCCTATAAAATATCTGCATAGTATTTTTCTGTGTATGAAATGGGTAGATGCCTCTCTAAACATGTATTTGAAGTCAGTGTCCACAATACTGTGTTCTTCTGAAATCCAGGTTACTCAGTGGATGTGTTCCCATGTTATCATATCTTACTGTGTTTCTTTTTCTTTTTAATTCCAAATAGCAACAGCCTTTAAGACCCATTCTGGTAGAGACCAGTTGTCCAAATATCCGGATGGATCCCAAGCTTTGTCCAGCTGATCCAAATTGGATTGCATTTATCCATTGCAATGACATCTGGATATCTAATATAGAATCCAGGGAAGAAAGGAGGCTGACGTTTGTGCACAATGGTAATGCATCCTGAATTAAATTCCTCTACCTCCTCTGCACTTGTTCTTGCTAGACTGCACTGAGCAATGGCACTAAAGGTTCTCCTGAAATGGGGGTAATGGCCACTGTTTTTTCCACCTTGTTTGTCACATTTATGGGCTTCCTGTAGTGCAGATACTGTGGGATGATTCTTTTCCCTGCACTGTGCAATCTGGCAGAATCAGTTGTTTGTTGGATACATATGGAAGGGCTCTTCTCCTGAAACACAGCACATTGCTTTTCACTGGAACAGCCTTTTTTGTGTGGAGGAGCTGTGGGTGGAATAGAGCTGAAGGAAAGTTTCTGTCAGTGAAATCAGGCTGCAGAGACTTTTAGGAACAATTTAGGCTGTTTCTGAATAGCACTGGGGCTTCTGCTGGCCCCTCATACTCAATACATTAGGTTCTCACTTCTTACCCTCTTCAACTCTGTTTTAGGCATCTATCCTGGAAGAAAGAAAATGGGAAATTGTGGATAAAACACTTCTAAAATCAATTTCATTTTGTATTTAAACAAAATTTTAAATTTTAGTCAATTGAAATTTCTGCCACTTCATAATAATGCTTTAGACTATTTAAATGCTTAATATTAAAATATTATATAAGTACAGTAAAAATAAACTGTAGCAGTGACTCCTTCTCAGATGATAATTATTTATGGAGTGCTGCTAAGTTACCTCCAGGGTAACAGGAAAAATATTGAAGCCCTATGGATATGTCATCATGTTGAGATGTTATGTAAGTCTGTTACTTTTGGTTCATACAATGAATGAAATACTGATGCTTTCATTTTTCTGAATGTTCGTGGTTTCAGTTGTTCAGAAAGGTTTGGGGTTTTGATTTTCTTTAAAAGTTGTAGTTCCAATTCACTGAACTTAAGTAGAGAGAACATTTTCTTTCCTTGACTAATTGAGAGCCTGATTATGTAGAAGTAAGAAGAGAGAATGGCTGCTTTCCTTTCCTAAAAGAAGCTGCCATGTCAGAGAGGATTAAATCCTCCCTAAATACATGAACAGAGAAGGCTGGAAGCAGAAAACAAATCTGCTGAGAAGTCAGATTTATTACCGTGTAATTGTTCCCTGGGGGTGAACTTGGGCTGTGTTTGGGATCATGCAGAACTGGTTTGGTTCTGCAGCACATCATGAACTAATTCTTTGGTGTCTTTTTTTAGAACTGGCCAACGTTGAGGAGGATCCAAAATCTGCTGGCGTGGCTACTTTTGTGCTGCAGGAGGAGTTTGACAGATACACTGGCTACTGGTGGTGCCCAAAGGCACAGCCCAGTAAGTGTGGGGGTCCAGGGTGTCTGACAGGCCCTGTCCAGTGCAGAGCTCTCTCTTGCTCTTGCTTATCTTTATGCAATTTGGAAATTGTCTCCTTTGGAGCTGTCTGCATCAGGGGGCAGGTTACAGGGGCCTTGTGAGCACTGTGGGGAGAGACCTCCGTTCTCACAACAGTGGTGGGAGTTGTAGGAGTCTCAGTGTTTTACTTAATGAAACATGAATCACAGGCTTCGTTGGATTTTTCTTCATTCTTCCAATCAGCTCAGGCTCCTGAGAGAGTATTGATGCCTGCAATAACTGATAATTCTGTTCTGTAATTCTGTAATGTTAATTCATTTACAGCACTGGATGGGGGTAAAGTTCTTCAAATTCTTTATGAAGAAAACGATGAGTCAGAGGTAGAAATTATCCATGTCACATCACCCATGCTGGAGACAAGAAGAACAGATTCCTTCCGGTACCCCAAAACTGGTGAGACCCTGAACTTCCATCCCTGTTTCTGGCAGACACCTCTTTCATTCCATGTGCCTGACAGCAGGGACTCTACAAGACTAGAGCAGAGAGGTGTTGAATGGTCTTTGAATTGGTGTCCAGGTGGTGCAAATGTGTTTGGGGAAGCTGCTCTGGAGGCTGGGTGAGTCACTGGTGACTGTGCTGACACTGCAGCCATGGGATTACTGAGGGCTCTGGGTGTCAGGAGTTGGCAGGAACCCTCTCTCATTGTCACTTTTTGAGCCACTCTCTGGGATCCTGGAAGACCTGAGTTGTTGAGGAGTTGATTCTCATTACAGACCTGTGTTTCTGAAGGAACAGCTCCAGAATTACAGCCTTTTGGGGTTTTGGGAGGGTTTCTGTTCAGCTGCTGGCAGTACCCTGGAAGTTCAAGTTCTGGAGGACTCTGATCTCCAGGACTGCTCTTGGACTTTGAACTGCAAACCCGTCCTGCTGCACTCTGCCAGAAAAACCACCTGTGGTCACATTTGCACACAGTGGATGATCTGGATGCTTCAGCAGTGAAGGGCTGAGGGGCAGGCTTGAAGTGGAGTGCCACTGGAAGCAGAAAAGTGGGATTTAAACAGACCTGCTGAGGGCTGGTTCACTGTCAGGTGTGAGGCAAGTTTGAACAATTCAACCCTTCTGAGATGTCCCTGCTGTCACAGCAGGGTAACAGTGGTTTGCTCTCTTTCCTCACTCCTGAAATCTTCATTTTTTTTGAGAAATATCTTCTGTTTGGCTGACCTTCTCAAGCTGCAGAATTGATTCAGATCTTGTAGATTCCCCAATTCACTGGGAAAGCTTTTCCTGATTTACTGCTTGTATCAAGGATAGAGGAAGGCTCTGTGTGAGGCAGGGAAGCAAGAGGTGACACCTTGTGGTTTTTTGGTGCTTGTGAACACTCAGATTTCTGAGAGTATTTTGCCATGTGTCTATTTAATGCAATGAAAACAAGCTAACAAAAGCCCAAATCCCCTAAACAATATGTAGCTTTATTATCATAATGGCACTAGTGATGGCAGTAGGTTTTTAGGTGTTTAATTTCACAGATGCTCTTTATCTGTGAAAAAGAGCATTTTTTTATCTGCTCCTTATCTCTTGCTCTGGATCACTTTTTAGGTACCACCTTGGAATAACAGCCAAACAGTGAACCAAAGCTTGCTTTGCTATCCCAGTCACTCCTTCAGCATTTACTTCCACCCTGTAAATGCATCCACTGACTGTGGGAGAGAAGACTGACTGGGACTGCAGCGTGGCTCTTGATCTGTTTGCAGGATTACATCCTCTAAATCTCCTCACATTGGCACTTTCATTTTTCCCTGCCTGGCTCTGTGCTGTCTCTCAGACATGCAGGGAAGCTATTTGATCAAAGAGCATTCTGCTGTTTGCCTTTTCCAGTCCTGTATGAATAACACCACAATAATGCACAGCAAACAATTGATGCCTGATTGTTAACATCTGTTTTTATAGGTACAGCAAATCCAAAGGTCACTTTCAAGATCTCTGAAGTGACAATCAATGCAGAAGGCAGAGTAAGTCTGTGTTCTGTTTGTTTGCCAAATACATTTAATTGCTGTGATTTTTTTTTTTAAAATTAATTTTCCACTTCTGTACAGAGAAACTTTCCTGGTTGTGATGGCTTCCTGGCTTCTCTGGGGGCAGTGCCCTTGGCTCATTCCTGTGCAGATACTCAGTGTGCAGCAGTATTTCTCAAGGCTGTGCTTTTCTTCGCTACCACTGGTGTGTGAACTCAGCTGCAGAGCAGAGTATTGTAGGTCTGGATGATTAGACCTTCTTATGTGACTGATCTCTTGATTGGCTGCAGATATTGGGGAAAATTGGATTGCAAATACAGTATATCACCTTACAAAAGCGTGAACATATGGAAAGAGATGAACTTTTGCTTTTGCCCTGGGATGTTTTAAACAGATGCAGAAATTTCCACAGCACAGATCTGTCCAAGATCTTTGGACAGATGGGAAATTAATCTTATCAAACAGATACATTAGCAGCCATAAATTATTGGAATTCTCCCAACTCTTGAGCTACTTCAGCCATCAGCAGTTACCTGCTGGGATAGTGATGCTGGTGTCAGCCAGCAAAGGCAGGGAAAGCCTTCAAGGACCCTTTGGGTACCACTGGGACTTGTTCCCAGTCCCAACAGGGACAGACTGCAGCACTGCATTTCTTGGATTGGACCCACATTGATAACTGGGTGTCATGCAGGATGTTCAGCACCTATCTATGAAAATCCTACAAAAGAGCTTGGTACAAATCACCTCCCCTTTACAGGGGGGAACTGAGAATTCAAATGAGTGGTGTGAGATGAATGATGGGTTTGTGAGCAGCATCCAGATTTCTCTGGTCCCAGCCCTGGCAGCGTGCAGCTCTCCTGCTGTGCTGGGGTCTGGCTACAGACAGGGTTCAGTCCCCTGTGTTGCAAAGGCTGAACAATCTAAATTGCATGAGCTGCACAGAGAAAGTCTTCTGTGTCCAGGCTCTCATCGTGCATGAAAAACTGGTTGTGGGGGTTCATCTCAGTGTCACTGAATTGCTGCTTTGTCAACAGATTGCAGATGTTGTGGATAAAGAGCTAGTTCAGCCCTTCGAGATCCTCTTTGAAGGAGTAGAGTACATTGCTAGAGCTGGGTGGACGCCAGAAGGAAAATAGTGCGTATGTTAATCCTGTCTCTGCTCAGAGGGTTTGGGGTCATGCAGTCAGAAGCAGATTGTAGTGGTCTCTGTCTTCTTCCAGCTTAAGCCTGCTTTCACTTTTACATTGCTACCAACTTGTTTGTGCAAAGGGGACCATTTTTCCAAAAGCCAAACCAGAGCCCTCCTTGTGTCTTTCTCTGCTCCCTGGCCCTACTGCTTTGGGTTTGGGCACTCGCAGCCTTTGATGTGTGTGTCCTCTCAGCATCCCTGTGAGAGAGAGTGCAGTGCTATTATCCCCATTTTACAGATGGGGAACTGAAGCCCAGAGAGGTTAAGTGCCTTGCCATGGTCACGCAGGAAGTCTGTGGCTGAGGAGAGAAATGAGCCCAGGTCCCCCAGGCCCTAGGCTAGCGCCCTAACCACTGGACCATCCTTGCTGACCAGACTTACTGATCAGAAAACCTGCTGTAAGTGCTACTTACATTTGCATGTCATTTTAACCCTGTAGATGATGTAGTACAGTGTTTCTAACTCACCAGAAGCTTCTCTGAAAGGATATTTCACTGAAAGGGTTGTCCAGCCCTGGCACAGGCAGCCCAGGGCAGTGGTGGAATCACCATCCCTGGAGGGTCTTTAAAGCTGTGTAGATGTGGCACTTGGGGACGTGGTTAGTGGTGGGCTTGGCAGTGCTGGAGGAATGGTTGGACTCAATGATCTTAAGGGTCTTTTCCAACCCAAGTGTTTCCATGGTTTTCCAGAAATGCGCTCCCTTCAGGTTTTGAATCTAAAGATGGCTTTCACCTTTTAATTTCTTTCCCATCCAAATATGGAAGAAATCCAGAGACATATTTGCTATATTATCCTGCTTTTTGCAGAATTATTGTTGGAGCTACATATAAAGCCATCAGAATATGGCAGGGGCTGCTGCTGGTCCCTTTAGGTGCCAGTGTTATTCTCTGCCAGGTGTAGATCTAACAATAGTATTTTCACAAACACCCTGAAATTTCAATTGAAATTTTTTTCTGCTTCATTATTCCCTCTGATTTTTCTTTTCTCTTTCTCCCTTGAAGCACAATTCAAATCGGGGAGAACAGAATGAGTTAAACTTTTGAACTTGCAGTGCTTATGCAATATTAAAATGAAGCAAAATAGGTTCTTGTATTATGGAAGAGATTTGTTTATGTGGGTGAAATTTTGCACGTGACTTAATCTGCAATTGATATTCTTGACTCCCTCAAAATGCCTAGTGCTACTGTCTGCTGAGATTTTCAGATGACACCTGAGTGTCATACTCATGGTTGATTGTTATTTTCTCTAATATCTGTGTCCTCAACAGCATCTGGTCCATCTTGCTGGATCGCTCCCAAACTCGGCTTCAGATAGTCCTGATCCCTCCTGCATTATTCATCCCCACAGAAGATGATGCAATGGAAAGACAGAAACTTATTGATGCTGTACCAGATTCTGTTACACCTTTCATTATTTATGAAGAAACGACAGACATCTGGATAAATGTAAGAATTTGAATTTCAGCCTTCTCTGACAGTTTGTAGCACTCAAGCAACGTTGATGTTACTGTGCTGCCAAGGGGAGTGATCCCATCTTGCAAGTTCTGTGCATATTCAGTGCTTCCTGCTGTAAAAAACAGGATGCAGAGAACGGATTTGGGATGTGAAAACAGACCTGCTGTGCTTGAGTTGATGCAGTACTCAGAGATAGGAGCAGAGCCCAGGGCTCTGGGTGTTCCCAGGTAGCCCCTTCCCCACAGTGTCACTGGCACTCTCCAGCTCCTTGGTGCCAATTGTTAGCACCAGCAGTGCCACCAGATGAAATATTCTCCAGGCAACAAAGATGGATCAAGATGGCACTGGGTGAGCAGTCAGAGAGTCAGCTAACAGGCACTGAACCCCTCCTGAACTACATCTGGTCTGGTGAAACAGATTAAGGGTGTGATGTTCTGGGAGGTGAGCTGCAGGGCCTGTGCTGAGAGCAGTCATGGGTGTGCCTGGTCACTGCTGTAAATTGTGCCTCTCCTCACACTGCTGCACATAAAGATCCCTGTCTCTGCAGTGACATCCCATTGGAGGTGTGCCTGGGAGCATCAATCACTGGCACATAGTTGCATCTTTCAGCAGAGAGCATTTGCACAAAGCCTTCCAGTGAATAGTCACTATACAACAAGTGCTCTCTTAGATACCACATTCTCTCCTTAGTGTTTGGTTTCAGGATGGTGCAGTGAGTTTCCCTTTCTCCATTATTTTCACTATCTGAAGTGGTTCTTGACTGGCAGTTCATACTGTGAAGAAAAATGCTCCCAAGTCCTCTAGAGATTGTCCCTTGAAGCAAGAGCTGGCATGTTGATGAGTGGGAAGATGATGTCAGCTCATCCTTGTTTGAATAATCCTTCACTTGGAGGCAGCACAGGACTGAGGTCTGCAGAACTGGACCCACCTCTGTGTCTAAGCTAGAAGGGCAGGTGCAGAAAAACTTAATTAGTTTGGTGACACTGGCAGAAGGCTGGAGCTGCAGGGATGTGGCACTGGCTGCAGACCCCCCTGGCTCCAGGTGTAACTGGTTCTCCCAGTAAAGGACAGTGCTGCACCCAGTTAGCCTGGACTGTGTGGTCTGTGTTGAGCAGCAGGAGGAACATATTTTGCGTGACTGCAATGCCAGAGTCCTGCTGATAACAATAATTCACTGCTCTGTCTCCTCAGATCCATGATATCTTCCATGTCTTCCCTCAAAGGCACGAAGATGAGATAGAGTTCATTTTTGCCTCCGAGTGCAAAACAGGCTTCCGGCACCTGTACAAGGTCACCTCGGTTCTGAAGGAGAGCAAGTACAAACGGTCCTGTGGAAGCCTCCCTGCTCCGAGTAAGGGGAACTGTGCTGGTGCTTTAATTGGGCATTTGTTGCTGACCAGTGAGGAAATAAATGTCCTTCCAGATGGCAGGAATTATTGTCTTATTGGAAACTTCTGCTATTGTCCACGAAAGCACTTCAGTGAACAGTCATTCCTCTGGAAATTGCACAGGGGTTATTCTGTTTTCAGCATGCCTTAATTTTAACCCCGATCCTGCCTTATGGACTAGAGGGAAAAGTTTCAAAAAACCAGATGGGAAACAAGCTCCCTGTGATACTGTGAGACATAGTTGGCTTTTCCTCTTCGTTGCTGGAACTGGGTCTTGCTCAGATGCAGGAAATTGCTGTGTGCAAAGCTCCCGGAGTGGTTTTTTCCACAGCATGTGTTCTTAAATTCACAGTTTCATGCTGTGATACCTAATTTACTTAGTGTGTGTTGAAGGCACCTACTGACCTCTGTGTGCACAAAAAATACACCTAATTTTACTAGAGGTCCTAGTTTCATGCAACTGTTGTGGGTCTTTTTCCCACATAGCATTATATCTTGGGCAGATTAGATTTCTCTGAATGCATCTGACTTTTTCTTGCTAAATCTCCCTCATTCTGAGGGAAATGAAATCATCTTATAAAAGGAGAGTTCTTGCAAAATTCTCCATTTTTGACACCTCATATTTCCTTTGCCTGCCTATTGTTCAATATAAAACCTTTATTTTTATGCAAGTGACAAAATATTTTTAGGAATAAAAATCTCTGTGCATTGGCTATTTGCAGGTGACTTCAAGTGCCTCATCAAAGAGGAGATAGCAATTACCAGTGGGGAATGGGAAGTGCTTGGCAGACATGGATCCAACGTAAGTCTTGCTTTTACTTCATGGATATCCTGCCACACACACTGTAGGGAGATGGTTCCTTGGAGGGATCAGCATAAATCTATTAATCCAGTATGGTTTTAGCCAAAATACACAATATTTCTATTCTGGGTAACTTGTGAGCTTGCACAAGGAGAGAAAGAATGGTCCCAAAACTGCTGCTCTTCTAGCTCTGAGCTGGATGAAATCTTTGATCATTTGAATCAAACTGACAGAGTTGTAGACAGTGAGAACAGTTGTTTGGTTTATCCCTTGCAGATTGCTGGGCTCCAACTCAGCATTATGGAAGTGGGACAGGAGGGACTGGGGGAGACTTTGGGCTGGTAGAACTGGATATTGAGGGATGTGCTGTTTGTTTTGTTCCTGACAGATCTACGTGGATGAAGCCAAAAAACTGGTGTACTTTCAAGGCACAAAAGACTCACCTCTGGAGCATCACTTGTACGTCGTTAACTACGAGAAGCCCGGGGAGGTGAAGCGCCTGACGGAGCGCGGTTACTCGCACGCCTGCTGTGTCAGCCAGGTACTGTGCCTGCCAGGGCTGGCTGGGCTGCTCTGCCTTAGCCCAGCCTTATCCTGTCACTCAGCAGACAGGGCAGTGTTGATATATAACAAAAGCAGATTTTAGGCTGTGTTGTGCCCTCCTTGTACGGTCAGTGTGTAATACCACCCTGGAAACCAGACTTGACCTCCCGGTTCCGTTGCTCTCCAGTTCACTTCAGGCAAAAGGAGCTGGGATGAATTGTTTGAAACTCTTTGAGCCTGACTCCCTGCCTGCAGTGGACTAGAGAGCAATCACCAGAGGAGATGAGCCTGAGCAGCACTGGGTGGAGTTCCAGGAATCCAGCTGGGAATTCATGGCCCAGAAGAAGGTGTGTGACAAGCTCCTCATGCCACTCTTTGATTTTCAGGTTTATCTTTGGGTTTAGAGTGTTAAGGACTGTAGTGTTTCAGAGGCAAAAGTGCTCAGATTTCTGGTTTAACTTGGTCCTTAAGCATCTTCTGAAAGATCTAAATGCAGAAGAAGTGATCACTTGCTTGTGGCTATGCACTGAGGAGTTCAAGGCATGTTCTTTTTCTCCCCAGGACTGTGACATGTTTATCAGCAAGTACAGTAATCAGAAGAACCCCCACTGTGTGTCACTGTACCGGCTGACAGGATCAGAAGATGATGCAGCTCATAGGACTAAGGAATTCTGGGCTACCATTTTAGATTCAGCAGGTAATGGCATGGGTGAGGAACAGGAAAAGGACAAGCAGGATCACAGAATAAAAGATATCCCAGCATATGCTTGCTTGAGATTTGCTGTTGTGGCTGACCAGACTTGTCTCTGAAACTCAGGCTTTGAGGAGTTCTGTGAAGTACAGGAGAGACATTTTCAGCTCAGCAACAAATGGATATAAACAGACCATGAAGGAATTTAGAGTGGAAATTACCAATTTTCTCCTGCCAGTTTTAGCTCAGGGAGGGATTTAAGTACACTCACTTGCTCTGTGTGCCTGCTAAAGAGTGTGTTCCTGGGGAGGGAGGTGCACTTCTTAAATAATGTGTGCTGCTGCCTACTCTTGTCTTCATGAGACAGCTCTTGGGCTATAATTTTCCACTGGATTTCTGTTGCCTTTCATTTCTCCTTGCCGGAGGCATACTCCATGTCCTGTGCTTTCTATGTGTTAATATAGGGAGTCCTATAAGTGGGATTAGGAAGAGATGGGACATCTGTAATGGCTGTGTCAGGGGAGAAGAGTTACTGTCATTCACAGGAGAGCAGGGATGGGAATGTGATAGGGCTCAGAAAGCTCACCTAGGGCTGGGGCATTGCCAGTCTCTGCCTGGTTCCAGCCACACCCACTGGAGAGTGTGGGAGAGCTCCACTGGGATTGCAGTGAGACTGGTGACAGGACAGTGGTGCAGCAGGGCTGTGTTACTCATCCATTCCTGTTAAAACCAGGCTCTCTGTTCCCTCCCATGGCAGGTCCTCTTCCAGATTACATTCCCCCTGAAGTGTTCTCCTTTGAAAGCTCCACGGGGTTCACACTGTATGGAATGATGTACAAACCCCACAACCTGCAGCCTGGGAAGAAGTACCCCACTGTGCTCTTCATCTATGGAGGCCCTCAGGTGAGTTGGTGAGCAGTGGGATGGGCTGGCAGGGATCACTCCACTGCTCTCCTGCAGGAACTCTTCCTGCTCTGTGCTGAGGGCAGCAGGTGACATTTTGCCTGTTCAGTGAGTAGGTGCTTGGCCAGAGGTGCTGTAAGGATTCATCGTTCCTAGGTCATGGATCCAGGCACTGCCACGTGTCTGAGGACAGGCATGGAGTAGCAGAGCTGGAACTGGGAGAAAAGGGAATCAGGTAGTCCTTGTTCCCAGTTCTGTCTCCTCCTCCTCTCCAGTTGCCTCACTGGACCTCAGTTCAGCTCTTCATACCTGTGACACAGAATGGCTTGTTTTACTGGGAGAAGAGTTTATTGCATAGCAGGGAGAGGGAATCCTGCAGCAGGGAGTAGGGATCTTGAAAACTTGACATTATAAAATTGTTTAAAGCATTTAAAGGAAGGTAAATATAAATAAAATCTGAAATTGTATTAAGAGGTGACCTCTGGATTCTATGCTGCTCTTGTGTTCCAGGTACAGCTGGTGAACAACAGGTTTAAAGGAATCAAGTACTTCCGACTGAACACTTTGGCCTCTTTAGGCTATGTTGTGGTTGTCATTGACAACAGGGGCTCCTGCCACCGAGGGCTGAAGTTTGAAGGAGCCTTTAAATACAAAATGGTAAGTGGGCTCTGAGTGGCTCTGTTCTCAGCCAGAGATGGGTTTGAGTGCCAGTGTTACCAGCGCTGAAGGTGCCCAGCACTGCCTGTGTGACACTCCTGGGTTTGGGGACAGGAAGTGTGTATAGGTGAGAGTTGAAGGAGGAGAGATGCTTGATGTGGGAAAGATAAAATGTCATGGTTTGAGGTTGGGAACCAGCTGCAACCTAACACAGGGTGATTCATAACGAGGATGTGGCTCCTCAGATACAGTTTGAGGCTCACATGAAGCAGGACATTTGCATTCTGAGCATGGATCACTCCTGAGTGCCAAAGCTCTGATGGTGGTTACCTTGGGCAATCCTGAGAATGTAACTTCTGCCTGTAACTAGCAGAACTTTGTCTCTGCCCTGCCAGGGACAGATAGAAATCGATGACCAGGTGGAAGGGCTGCAGTATTTGGCGTCGCAGTACGACTTCATCGACTTGGAGCGCGTGGGCATTCACGGCTGGTCCTACGGGGGCTACCTCTCCCTAATGGCTTTAACACAGAGGTCAGATATCTTCAGGGTATGTTCATGCATTGAGTACTTACTCTGGTGGTGCAGACAGAATTTTTCCTTTGATAGTGTGACTTCCATGGGTGGTGACAGCACAAAAACCTTGGAGTTTGCTCTAGACAAGTTAGGACACAGTGCAATGGCTGTTTCTTCAACACTCTTCTGTTTGGCTGACTTCAGAGGGAAGTTGCTTTTCTAGCAGCTGTTGGACTGTTGAGCTTACAATGACTTAGCTGTGCTCCTGTACCTCTACCTATCTCAGGTCACCTGTGCTGAAGGTACCTTAGGTAGTGTCAGCTGCTGCCCACTTTGTGCCAGCTGAGCTCTTAGTGTTGTGAACTAGGTAAGGGAAACGATCCTGGTGAAAAACAACACCTCCTTCTCATCCTCTCTTTTTGGCCCTGAGAGTAGTTCCTTTGCAGACTGATCTACTCCCAGATCAAATTGCCCATGCTGCTGCATAGCTGTGTGCTCTGAAGCAGACAGGAGGACAGCCTGGGGATGGGGAGAGGTATTGGAAAGAGGTTCTTGTGCCTGCCTGATTTTAGACCACTATAATAAATAGCCAGACTGCCTTTGGGTAGAGATGTGGGAAGAGCTGGTTATTGCCCTTGAGATGTGTTTTGTTCTTTGTGACTACTTGTGCTTTCTTTAAGTCCAACCTTAATATTTCTGGGATGGTTGATAATTATTTGTCTCAATCCTTAACAATTGTTGTATTTTTACCTTTACAAACACCTGCCTTGCAAAGGGGTTTTAGGTGGTTTTGTGATGGTGTTTTTTTTTTTCTGAGTATTTTTTTACACAGCCCTCTCTGCAAGCTGGTGGTAGCTGTGCAGGGTAGTTTGTGGAGTCCTTGGGACTGTTTCTGTTAGACATGCAAATGGACCCAAACCCACAAAACCTCACAGAATGCACTTCCCTCAGCATCCCTTGCATGGGGTATCTTTAGAGTTGCTTCCAATTTACCTGTAGGCTCTTCCTGGTTTCCAGCACACCTGGATCATAGCTGAGCTGTGCTGTGTGTGAACTGGGGCAGGGACAGCGAGCATTGCTTTGCTCCTTCCACAGTTACAGTGGGATGAAGCCGTGGGAGGGAAGGACGTGGCCAGGTCAGGGGACAGTGCTGTCACTCATTCCCAGGTCAGGGGGCAGTGCTGTCATTCCCCTCTCCCTGGCACTGGCAGGTGGCCATAGCTGGAGCCCCCGTCACGCTGTGGATTTTCTACGACACGGGGTACACGGAGCGCTACATGGGCCACCCGGAGCACAACGAGCAGGGCTACTACCTGGGATCCGTGGCCATGCAGGCTGAGAAGTTTCCTTCTGAGTGAGTTTGCTTCTGGCTCTTGTCTTCTTTTTCCTACCTGGAAAGTTCAAGCCCCATAAACACATTTTTATCTCCCTGTCCTTGGTATTTCTCTAATCACAAATGCTCACATTAAATAATATTTTAAAAAAACCAAATCAAACAATACCCAACACTGATAAATGTAATACTCAAATGAACATTTACATAATTACAGACCATTTCATGTAAGCCCTTTTATACTATATTTTGTGTCTAAAGAAATGACAAACATTTCTTCAATTTGATTAGCACTTCAGAGCTACGTTAAGCTAAATAAAAATTAGTTAATTGGGATGTTTATGTATGTTCTGAGGCTGTCACAGCAGAGCATATTGTCCAAGCTAGGAAGCATTGCTGAGAAATAAATAAGAATTCAGATAAAATGTCTGACTGTAAATGTCTATCTGCATGTGCAGGAAGAGCTTTCAGAGGAGGAAGGAACAGGTTCACAGAAATGTGTCTATCCAAAGCAGTTTACAACTGTGAAATTACTGCTTTCAATGCAAATACTCTTTTCTGGGGAGTGTTTTTGTAGGGGTGTGTGTGGACTGTGAAATGAGTGGGATGCTGTCTAGAACTGTTTGTCTCTTGCTTTTCCCAGACCAAACCGTTTGCTGCTGCTACACGGATTCTTGGATGAGAACGTTCACTTTGCACACACCAGTATTTTGCTCAGCTTTTTGGTGAGAGCTGGGAAACCCTATGACCTACAGGTAAGGCCAGAACCAGGGTGTAAAGGTAATAATGTCTATGTCTATGTCTATGCTGGAGGATCACAGCATTGGAACTTGTACCATGGCTGTGCTGGACACCTTGGAATTGTAGGATAAAATTGTAGCATTTGAGCTAAACATTTTTTTAAATGTTAATATTTTATGAATTAACAAAAAGAAAAAAATGGGCAAATAAGCAGTTAAGGCTGTTCCTGAGGAGATCTGCAGCTGGAAGGCAGTGCAGCAGTGTTCATGCAGCATGGAACAGGGTTCTGCATTCAATTAAACCCTGCTGGCTCAGTGCAGGTGGAGCCCAGGGATCCCACACCACACTTTAGAAGTGGGAATGTGCTCTGGCCAGGAGCTGCCTCTGCTCAGCCAGGCTGATCCCCTCCAGCACAGCTGGATCCCAGTGGGTTCTCCTGAGTTCAGGCTGTGGAGGATGAGGTGTGTCAGTTCAGGTGCAGAGTTAATGCAGGGACATTCCGTGGACATTTGCAATGTGGCTCTGGGACTGATTTAGATATTGGTGCCTTCAACTCCTGTGGATATTGATGACTTTGTTTCACATTTCAGATCTACCCTCAGGAGAGACACAGCATCAGGGTCCCTGAGTCGGGGGAGCACTATGAACTGCACCTGCTCTATTACCTGCAGGAGAACCTGGGCTCTCGCATTGCTGCCATGAAGGCCATGTGACTGACCTCAGAGCTCTGCTCCACAGCTGCTCTCCGGACAGGGAGGTGTAGGGAACTAGAGAAAATAGAATGGAACGTTGCTTTCTGGTGCCTGCCACACATACACACCCTCACAGACACTTTTTTAAAAGTAAATTTGGTGCCATATGGGAAATTAAAGTACGGTGATCTAATAACTTTAGTTATTAAACTTTGAGCTGTAAATAAAATCTAATGTCTGTGGTATAATACAGTACCATGGGTGTTCTCTTGGGAGACGATCTGAAACTGACAATAACGTACTTCTACAGCACCAGATCTTCACTTTTTAGAAGAATTATGGCATAATTGATGTATTTTTACAGTGTGTTCCTTGGTATCTTATTACATTATACTGGATGATTTACTCACTACACAGCAAGAGTTTACCTGAATGGTTACAACTTTTATTAATTTTAAATGCTATCATATAGCTTTTATGCTTTGTGAAAGGGATGTGTCTCACTCCTTAGAAGGTGGTCACAAGTTGGACACATCTCCTATCTAGATGTTAATTGTTTTTTAAGAAGAAAGACTTTTAAGCTGCCTCTTAACATATTTAAAGTTTGGATCAGATCAGTTGATGCCAGGTTCTTTGATTCCTTCTCCCCTAGGATAAATCATTCTCTTTTCTTCCAGCAGCTTGAGAACCTATCCTGATTGTACTTGATTTCAGCGGAGAAGTGAATTGATACTTTACTGTGATATGGGCATAAGAATATTTTATTCTGTGGTGCAAACTAACTTAAGTTAAAAATCAGAAACTGTAAACTTTCAAAAAAGCTTCAAAGTGCATCCTGTTGAGATTTTTCCCTGATGTTCACTCTGGAGCTGGGTTTGCAATACTCCTTCCTCACCCTCACTCACATCAGCATGATATTGGCATATGCATCCTGTTACAGTGTAGAAATTCAATACTCTAATTCCAAGGTCTGCAGAGTATGTGTGGGGAGACCTTACATGTGAGGCAATATGAGCTGTTCTGTTGAATTTCCTCATGTATGAGGAGCCATTTCCCAGGCTCATGCCCTGTCCAGTCCCCTGTTCCTGGGTCCTTTCTAGCACTACTGTGCATGATGATGATGCTGTCTTTGAGAACCCTTTTCTGTACAGCTTCAGGTAACCCTCAATTCCTCAAGGAATTGCAGTCCCAGTTGTGTTTTTCCTACTGAGGTTTTAACTAAGCAGCAGGCTTGGCTGAAAAGCATAAGTGTGTGAAGGCAATTTTAACTGGCAACAGGTAATTTAGGATAGAAACCCACAGAAAATTGTTCTCTTCAATCCAGAAAATTCTCCTTTTGGGACTTGCCTCTGAAACTTTGATAAGTTTTAATGGTTTTCTTAGAAACCCAAGAACTTCCTTTTCTTTCTGTTTTGGTACTAGAGAGAAGCAGAGCATGATTTTCTTTTCATTGGATGAAAATCTGGAATCACTCTCAGTCTTTACGCTCTTAGAACTCCACGTGTTGTAACCTCGTACTTTCCTTACTTTGTACTGTTCAGCTTGATCCCAGAACTCTGGGATTTAACAGAGTCTGGCTGTATCAGATCAAACTGCATCGTTTTCCAGTAAAACCGCTGGGCGTGTGCACCCGAGCGAGGGGAGCTGGGGCTGTTACAAGGTTGTAAAAGCCGTGTGTGAGAACAGGATCTGGTTTTTGAGATACACAAAAGAGCCAAAGCCCACAGGCAGGGAGCCTTGGTTGGGGCTGTTTGCTGGTTTCAGATCGCAGTGATTACAAGTGGATCGGTTACAACACCATTAGCAGGTCAATAACGGTTGATTTTGGGAAGGGCGTGGCAGAGAAGGAGCCCAGCTCCAGGAATGTCTTCTCTTTGGTTAATTGTGGCTGAAGCAAGGGCAGCATCCCTGGGGAGTGTGTTACAATCAGCACCGAGAGAGGAGCACAGGTGCAGCACAACTGTGGGTAGAGACAAAAATAAGCTGTTCCTCTGGAATTCCATTGTGTTCCCAACGTGTTTATGCTGTATTATATATACATATATCTATATCTGTTCATATATACATATATGTATAAAATTACCCATGGATAGTATTCACCTTTTCCAAGGTTGTTTCTATTTTGTTCAATATTAAATTAACTTGCTTTTTTGGGGTGTTTTTGTTCTTTTTCTAGAGGTAATTACCCTTGAATGTAAATGTATATGATTTTTAAGATGAAATTGATCCTTTTGTTTAAAAAACAGAACAAAAATGGCCTTCATCAGACAGTGCTTTTTTGGGGGGACTGAAGAACTAAACATTATGTGAGTAAACTAGGCTGGGTTTGGATTTGAGGCAGGATGTGATTATAAGTGCTGACATAGAATTTTTAATAATGCATCCTTCCACTGTTTAAAATATACACATCAAAAAGCTATTAAAGTACAATATACTGTAACTGCTCTGTTTTGCAACATAAATTATGGATTCTTTTTTTCCTACAATTTTCTTTTCTTTTTACTGTAGTTAAGCACTTTAAGACCCCGTGCTCTCTTATCCTGTGGAAGTGCTGGGAGGATTTATCACCAGAGTTTTGTAGTTCTTGCAAAAGAGATGCCTTAGATGAAGTCTGATTCCAGCTAAATTCCCAGTGAAGAAAGGCCCTGTTGTGATCGAGTCTGCAGAGGTAGGAAGTGTTAGTGCTGAGGGACTTTGCATTCTTATTTTTGTGGGGAGTGGTATTCCTGCACCTCATGTGGTGAAGTGTTGGCCTGGCTAAGGACCAGGACAAGGCTGTACCTTAGTCCTGGAGATGAGAATGTCACTCAAGGAGGTTTCCAGCCTGTTTGATATTTGGGATTGTACTTTGTCATTTCCTGCATGATAAAAAATCTCTTGGTTAACGTGAATTATAAGCAGAACTGGTGAGGTCCTGGGGGAGCACATGCAAGGGAGGTTGTGGAGCAAAAAGGTGTGAGGAGGAGCCTTTGCTGTGGCTCCCAAACCAGAGGTTGGTGTGTCCCTGTGGAGGCCCCTCTGCCTTCCAGAAGCTCTGTGTCTGCCCTGCTCTGAGCAGAAGCAGGACTGAGCCTTCCTTGCATGGTGGATATTTAGTTGCACAGGTGTTTTTGAGATGAATGTTTTCGTATGTTTAAGAACATATATGAAAGATGGGGATCTGAGTGCTGAGATACTGAAGTTGTTGCGTGTTGGTGCAGGCAGTTTCCTGTCTTTTGAGGTGCTTGGGTTTGGTTGTGTTCATTCCTGGTGAAAGCACGTTCTTTCACCCCATTTTAGTGCAGTTTCCAGTGATGCCTTGTCAGTGTGGGATGTGCAAAGCTGTTGGGTTTCACCCCCACCTCCTTTTGTTCTCAATGATCTCTTTTTATTCAGAACACAGTAAAATTAATATCTACCCAGAACTGCCTAATTTTTACAAATTCAATGGAAAAATGAGCTCAAAGCACCAAGTAAAGCTTTGAAAATAACTAACTTCATTATATTAGAATGGAAAATGCATTCCCTACTTACTAGTGGCATTTGGAAATAGGCTATGGAAAAACTTTCGGAGTGGGATAGTGTAGCAATGCTTTAACCCTGGAGAACCCGTGCCTGAACCTGGGTAGGAAATTATGGAGAATTCTCACACTTCAAGTTCCAACCCATATTCCCTGCCAGGAGAAGTGGGCTGTGCTCCTGCTGTGTGTGTCTGGCTGTCCTGCTGCTGCCGTGACACCCGACCCCTGCCCAGGCAATAACAGAGGCTGAGTAAGGGACACACGGGGCAGGTGAGGGCCCTGCCTGTTTCCTTTGGTCAGAACCCAACAGAGACTCTCCACGTGCCCCGGTGGAAGGGGCAGGGAGCTCTTCCTGCGGTTTTTCCTTGGCTGTTCTGCGCAGTAGAAGTTCAGGTGTTTAATTTGAGAACATGAAGTGCCTGCTGTTTGCGTTAACAAAATTGCATGTCTCACTCCAGTGGGTTTATTGGGCTCCCTCCCTCCCCCTCCCGAGCTCCATGGCTTTTAATCATGTAAAGTGGAGACATTAGTTTTGCTGCGTTTTATTACAAAACCTTTGTTGCAATAAAGATGCTGCTAAATAAATTGAATTAAATGTTGGGTTTTTTTCCACCCTATTTTCAACTGTCTCTCTCCTTGATTTAGGAGAGCTTGTGTGTAATTAAATCTGTGCCCTCCTTGCGCTGTGGAAAGCAGCAGTGATGTGTGTTTGATGCACGTCGGGTGTTCCACAAAAGCATCTGCCACGTTTCCTGTCCCTTGTGCTTCGGGAGATGGATACCATCAGGAAGATCAGGCATTTCCTTGGCACAGCCATGTTCCCTCTCCTGAGTGTTTCCCTGTGAATGCTGGTGGCAGCCACCAGCCGGAGCTGTCGCACCGGGGACTGCGGGACACAGCCTCGCCGAGGTGGGACAAGTGCCACGGGGGAGGAGGTGGCCCTGGTGCCCCGGTGGAGGAACCTGTGTGAATGGAACGAGCAGTGCAAGAGAAGAGATGTCCCTTCCTACAGTCACCTTGTGCTCAGCCTCCTGTTTGTCTCTCTGAGCAGAACGGGCTTTGCAGGCACCCCAGTTCCATGTAGTGCTGTCCCAGAAGGTCTGGGGGGTGGCTCAAGGCAGATCAAATTCATGTTTTCATTCGTTCCTGGTTTTTCACCCACAGAGAAGCACCCCCTGTTCAGGAGGGAGGGCAGCACTGGCCTGTGCTCTGCCCCATTCCTATACAAAGTTCCCAGTTTGCAATCCTTAGTGTGCATCTGTGGAGGCTTCTGAAGTGTGAGGGGAAGGAGTGAAGATTCAGCAAAGTCCTTTCATGCTAAAGGTATGGTATATTTTTAGTGTTTGGGGTCACAGTGCTGGTCTGGGACAGGATAACAGGAAAATCTTTCCTGGAAGAACTTAGGGCCTGAGCACAATTAGCCCTCTTGTCATCTTACGGGATTAATAACAAAACTGCAGATGGCAGCTGGGAGTAAAAGGCTGTGTTTTCCTCCCCAGCATCAAGTCTTTTCTCAGGATAATCATTTTCCAGACTGTTCCTGCCAAGCAGACCTATGGAGAACCAGTGCTGGTTCAGTTGAGTTCCTTGGCACAGGCACGCAACACCACTGGACTGGCCCTACAGGGCTGCATGTTTCCCAGAGAATTCCCAAAATCAGGATTTCCTCTTGTAAAAGCAAACCACAAGAGACTGCTCCAAGGTGAAAATCAGCACCAGGAAATGATGACCCAAAAGCAGCAAGGTAGGGACCTGTGGGAGGAAGGAGAGGTGGTACAGGGCTGGGACTGCATTCCCTCCCTCAGCTCTTGGAGCCATGCTGTTTGCTTCCTGCTGGAAGAAAAGCCCTTTTGCTTTTCCAACAAAGATAGTTTGAACAATTTGCTTTCACCATTGCCCTCCCTCTTTTCCTTTCTATTCTACTTGCAATTTCGTTAGAAATAGATGAGTAAATACCGTGTACGTTTGTGTGGGAGCTGCGGTGGCTTGTGGTTTTATGATTTTCCCCCCAGCTGTGATTCATTGCTTTTTACATTTTTTAATCTATTCCCCCACACCCCCTCCTGCTCTCCCTGTCTCCTTGCAGCCCAGCAGCTGTCGTTATCAGTGAAATGACTTGACATTATTTTGCTGTACTTTGTTTCTATTCATTGATTTGTTGAATGAAAACTATTTATCTGGCACTGACACGCGAGATTGGAGCCTTTCAAGAAGAGGCAACTCTGCAGTATAATTTTGCTCCAAAATGAGCAGAGCAAGAGCTCTGTGTTAAACCAGCCCAGCTGAAATCCCTGGCCCCATGACGGAGCACAAGCAGTGGCTGCACAGCCTGCAGAGGTGGTGTATAGGAAAAGCAGCTTTCCTTATCCTGCCTGCCCCTGGGAAGCCCTGCTGGGCTCTTGCCAGAGGCAAATGAGGGTTTTCTCTAGAACTGGGGTTGCAGGGAGGTGCAGGAAGGGAGGCAGGTGCTGGGCAGCAGGTGTGCAGTGTCTGATTGGGGTTCCCAACATCAGGAGGATGTAGAGCAAGTCCAGAGGAGGCCATGGAAATGCTCAGAGAAGCTGTGGCTGCCCCATCCCTGGAAGTGTTCAAGGCCAGGTTGGGTGGGCTTGGAGCAACCTGGGATAGTGGAAAGCGTTCCTATCTATGGCAGGGGGTGGAATGAGAGGATGTCTACAGTTCCTTCCAAATGAAACAGTCTCTGATTCTCTGTGATCCCCTGATTTTGTCTGGGTGTAGATGAGTTGTTCCCTCAGCATGATGAGCACTGCAGTGCTGGAGCACACCCCAGGCATGCTCCTTTGCCTCCTGTCTTCTCTACCTGCTGTGAGTTCCTCCCCATTTCAGTATCAGGCATCCAGGGAAAGCCACCTTCTGGATCCCTCCTGTGATCCGATAAGCCCGGAGAGAAGGTTGCACATCTCCAAAAACAGGTGCCAGTGGCTGCTGTGATTTTAGTTTAAAAAAACCTGGGCACTGTTACCTCAAATGCCAGAAGCTGGTTCCCTGCCAGCGCTGCTCAGAAAAATCCCACCTCCTTGGCTCCATCAGTACCATCCCACAGCTTGAAGGACAGGTTTTGCCTAGGGAATACGCTCTTGTTTGAGGGATTCAGGATCCCTTTTTCCCACAGAGCCCTGGCTCCTTTCTTCCCGGCACAATCAGCCCTCTTGCCGCTTTTCTTGCCTTTTCTTCCACCGCTTTCCCACATTTTGTTCACACCTTCATGAATATTCAGAGGCCATTGGCCATATGAAGCTATTGAGAGCTCTTGTTAACACTCCTCCTAATGACATGCACCTTCAATAGAAAACAAAAACACAGATAAGAGCTTGTTAGCGCAGACCCTTGTTCCCCACCTAACAAGGTTTCCATTGACTCGGACACTTGTGGTGACACATTGCTTGCTCTCACTGTTGCCTCTTTTGATTTGCGACTGGCTTTTACCGAGGGGGTTTTTTCCTTCTATTTTTTTTTCCCTTCCTTTTTTTCCCTTTTAGATTTTTTTT
>VZRH01004991.1:92163-107656 GCA_013397555.1 Urocynchramus pylzowi | reverse complement strand
CCTTTTTAATTTTTTTTTTTTTTTTTTTTTTTAATTGTGCGGTTTTAAGCTAATTAAGAAAAAGGTCAGGCTCCCCGAACAATGAGGAGCGGCGGTACAATGCGCCCCGGGAGCGGCGTGCGCGCAGCCCCGAGCGGCGGGCGAGGGCCGGGCTGCGGCGCCGCGCGCCTGGGAAAGTTGTGCCGCGAGTGGCACAGGAAGAGCCGAGCTTGGGTCAAGAGGTGATTAAAGCTCGGCGAGAGGCTCTGAAAAGGGGCTGAGACCACCCGCCGCGGTTCCCAAGGGCTCCCCGGGCCCCAGCCTGACTGGACATCCGCGGTGCCCGAAACACCGCCCCCAAGGCCAGGCAATGGGGTGACTCTTGCAAAACACGACATCATCTGTGAGATGCTCGCAGTGATGCTGCTCCCAATTTATGGCCGATGTACACGGAGAGCAGAGCCCCACAGCCACATCCCCAGTGGCCCCGTCTGCCGCGGGGCTGTTCCCTGGGACTGGAATCCCATCCGGCTTTGACGACTCTTTTCTTCCCTCCTCCGGTCGTGCTTTGCCTCCCTCCTGCCGTCACGGAGATCTGCCAGGCTTTCATTAGCTGGGCCCACCCATTCGATGCCATGAGATGCCTGGCTTCTTGTTGTTGTTGTTGGGTTTTTTTGACCACACCTCATTATTCCTCCTATTATTAGGCTCTCGCGGTGTTGTTTGTCATCTTGTCAAGGCCCTGGAGTTTCTATGGATACTGGTCCCCTAAGTGGCCATGCTATCAATTAAGACAGCTCCACGTCTGAACTCTTCCAGGGGACTTTGTGAAGGTCCACAGATAATTTCCCTGATTTCCCTGCAGTTCCTTATGTAGCTGCTTTTTCCGTTACCACCGCTTGGTCAGAGCTCAGCGTATTCAGGATTCAGGTTTTTCAAGCATCAGGAGGCAGGATTACCTGCTTGGCTAATAGAATTAGCTAGAGGGTGATGGGGTCAATAATAAATCACCAGATTACATATATATATATATTTATGACAGCATGTCATAAATAAGCTATAATGAGATAATCATCATAGTGATGTAAGTAAAAGCACCAGCAACAAAACCTGCCATGGAATAAAAAGATATATGCTTTATTATGCTTTTTTTGGACTCCTTGGGAAGAGGACAAAGCCTCTTTTTCTTCCTCTTCGTGCTCAGCTTAAAGACTGACAACTGTGCAAAGCTGAGAGGATGCTGAGTATTTCTTCTGAAAATAAGACTGCTGAAAGTTTCCATATAGAGCAATTTTAAATTGTTTTCCTTATGAAAGCAGCATAAGCAAGCAAAATAAAAAGCATAGCATTTCCAGTGGGAAAATTAGACANTTTTGGGCTTGGTTTTTCCGAGGGGGTTTTTTTCTTTTTTTTTTTTTTTCCCTTCTTTTTTTTCCTTTTTAATTTTTTTTTTTTTTTTTTTTTTTAATTGTGCGGTTTTAAGCTAATTAAGAAAAAGGTCAGGCTCCCCGAACAATGAGGAGCGGCGGTACAATGCGCCCCGGGAGCGGCGTGCGCGCAGCCCCGAGCGGCGGGCGAGGGCCGGGCTGCGGCGCCGCGCGCCTGGGAAAGTTGTGCCGCGAGTGGCACAGGAAGAGCCGAGCTTGGGTCAAGAGGTGATTAAAGCTCGGCGAGAGGCTCTGAAAAGGGGCTGAGACCACCCGCCGCGGTTCCCAAGGGCTCCCCGGGCCCCAGCCTGACTGGACATCCGCGGTGCCCGAAACAACGCCCCCAAGGCCAGGCAATGGGGTGACTCTTGCAAAACACGACATCATCTGTGAGATGCTCGCAGTGATGCTGCTCCCAATTTATGGCCGATGTACACGGAGAGCAGAGCCCCACAGCCACATCCCCAGTGGCCCCGTCTGCCGCGGGGCTGTTCCCTGGGACTGGAATCCCATCCGGCTTTGACGACTCTTTTCTTCCCTCCTCCGGTCGTGCTTTGCCTCCCTCCTGCCGTCACGGAGATCTGCCAGGCTTTCATTAGCTGGGCCCACCCATTCGATGCCATGAGATGCCTGGCTTCTTGTTGTTGTTGTTGGGTTTTTTTGACCACACCTCATTATTCCTCCTATTATTAGGCTCTCGCGGTGTTGTTTGTCATCTTGTCAAGGCCCTGGAGTTTCTATGGATACTGGTCCCCTAAGTGGCCATGCTATCAATTAAGACAGCTCCACGTCTGAACTCTTCCAGGGGACTTTGTGAAGGTCCACAGATAATTTCCCTGATTTCCCTGCAGTTCCTTATGTAGCTGCTTTTTCCGTTACCACCGCTTGGTCAGAGCTCAGCGTATTCAGGATTCAGGTTTTTCAAGCATCAGGAGGCAGGATTACCTGCTTGGCTAATAGAATTAGCTAGAGGGTGATGGGGTCAATAATAAATCACCAGATTACATATATATATATATTTATGACAGCATGTCATAAATAAGCTATAATGAGATAATCATCATAGTGATGTAAGTAAAAGCACCAGCAACAAAACCTGCCATGGAATAAAAAGATATATGCTTTATTATGCTTTTTTTGGACTCCTTGGGAAGAGGACAAAGCCTCTTTTTCTTCCTCTTCGTGCTCAGCTTAAAGACTGACAACTGTGCAAAGCTGAGAGGATGCTGAGTATTTCTTCTGAAAATAAGACTGCTGAAAGTTTCCATATAGAGCAATTTTAAATTGTTTTCCTTATGAAAGCAGCATAAGCAAGCAAAATAAAAAGCATAGCATTTCCAGTGGGAAAATTAGACAGAAGAAGATCGTGCTGGGTTGATCAGGACTTTATTGGGAACAGGCTGAGCACAAGGAGCAGCTTTGCTGAGCACCTGGCAGTTTCTCACTCTCCTCTCGCTGTTCTTTGAACACCCAGTATGTTTCCTTGGATAAATTTGCTTCACCTACTGATTTTCTTTCATGGGCATTCTGCCTCCGTGCCTGTACCAGCTCATTTTTGCTCTCCCTGTGCAGGTGAGCAGGACAGGGGCGTGTTGCTGGAGCTCTCCCGCTCTCAGTCAGTCACTTCATTTTTCTGTATCTGTAACCATAAAATGGAGGTATTTAATGATTTCTCAGAAGTATCAGGAGGTTTTCAGCCTTTCAGCCAGAGAGGCTGAGCACTGTTTGCATTTACTCTCTGGTGAGAATTAGTATCTGGGGGCAGGAGGCAGCAGGGAAAAAGTCTTAGATTTGGATTTGAGTTTTGGCTGGTGATTATGATTCTTTATATGCTCTAAACCAGTTTATCTCTCCCTAGGTGGATGTGTGCTGGCAGCAGTGTGATAATATCCATCGAGGGCCGCCCAGAGGTACAAGGAATAAACTCATCTGTTATTAGCTAATACAGGAAAGCGATTCGATATGGGTCTCAGAAGCTGGAGTAGATAAATAGGATGATAAATGTTGGCATTAGCAGACGTGACTGACTCCTCTGTCTCTGTGATTTGGTAGTGCCCAGTAATTAAATAGTTGGAGTTTAATGTATTTTAAACTAGAGCTGCAGCCTGTAAATCACGGAGATTATGCTCTTCCCTGCTGTGCACTCTCTGGGTCGGGAGGAATTCCCATTCCTGTGCCGCAGCTGTCCACGGCTCCGGCTGGGACCCGGAAAGGCAGCACCAGCCCTGCTGCTGGCCTTGGGCAGTAAACACATTCCCAGAGCCTTTCCAGCCCAGCAGGGCATGTTCTCCAGCCCTGGAAGGATCCCAGCCCATGTCCTCTCCATCCTGGCTTGTCTCTTCTGTTCTGGCTGGAGCACCTTCATGCCCACGTACACATGCAAACACACCCCAGGCCACTGCAGAGCTTAAATTCCAGAGGGCAGAGCATCCCAGAGGGGTCATTTCCTCCCAAAACCTGTGCTGTGTCACTGTGGGAGAATCAGCCCCTTGGGCTGCTTTTGCTTTCACACATGATTTTCAGGATTATTGTTTTCAGTTATCCCAATTTCATCATTCCATTTCATACCAAAGTTGACTTTTCTTTGCAGCCAGACTATGACCTTGTACTAAATTAAAGTGGTTGTCTTTTTTTATATACAGGCTGTCCAAGAAAGAAACCCAACCCTTTCCAATGCAGCTTGAAACTGTGCTGAACTAAAAGTTACTTTTTCTATATATACACAACTATTTTTGTTTCCCATCCTTTATTGGCCAGACCTGACTCTTCTGCTGGAGGTCGGTTGTATTATGCACAGTTTCCCCATTAGCAAAGGACATATTTAAACAAATTTCCATGCAACTCAGCCATTTTATACCTTTTAGCACCATTTCTGGATTAGTTCAGGCTTTTACTCAGAAATTTCTCTGTGATAACTGGCCCCACATCCAGACATGGCTTTACCAGAGCCCTGCTATGATGACCCTGAAATGCTGTCTGGAACCACAGCTGGGATAAAACCTGTCCCTGCTCTTCCTGCATATAATTATTTCTAATAAAATCTACTTGTACCTCAAATTATTTCCTCTTCCAAGCATTTTATAATTAAACAATTAATTTTGCTGTATTATTGCAAGTTACAGTCTCTGAGATTTGCCTGCTGCTCTGCATGGAGTGGTGGTGAGTAACTTTCCTCTGGGGGAAGGATAAAACTGAGTTCTGCTTTAGCTAAAATAGATGTTTCTTTACTCTTTTGATGAGCAGAAGCTGAAGATTGTCAACCACCAGCCTGAACTGAACAACTACTACTGCTTTCAGCAGGATCAGCAGCAGTTGTGTTTTGGAAAGCATAAGGTACCTTCCCCACTGGCCTTTGCAGGGAACTGGATCATCTGTAAATCATCCTGTGGTTTGGTTTTTTTTTCCATACACTGTTGTTGTTTTCCTTCCAGATCACTTTTAGCCTGCCTGTTCTAGGTACTTTGTGATACACAACCCACACAAACCCAGGGGACTTCACCCTGTGAAGGGTGGTGTGGGAGCTGCCATCAGAAGCTGGATGTCATGGGGACCTTCAGACTGTCCTGGCTCCATGGTGAGCTGTGGTAGGATTAAGGATCATGCCCCTTTTCCAGGTCCCACTGCAACCCCCTTCTTTCTATGCTGTTGTGCCTCACTGTGCCCCATCCTTTGAACAGAGGCTGCTCTTTAGTTGCACAAGGGGCTGTGGAAGTGGAATATAATGCAGGTTGCCCATGGACCAAAGAGATCAACTTTTACAAGCTCTTGCTGAGATTTAGAATGAAGAAATATGTGAGCTTGTAGCTGTTGGACCAGAGAGGCTGTTTGGGTACGAGCATGGAGCCATGGAAAAAAGATATTGGTAAGTGTTGGTATAGAGTTGACAGAGCTGCCCAACAGCAGCTGGAAGCTTTTCCCATGATGAAACATCTCTGGAAGAATGAATTCCCAGCCCTGGGTGACCTGCAGTCTTAAGTGTTGAGGAGGAATGAAAATGCCCAAATCCCTCATCCTTGCAGCTGGAAGTTAAATTTCCTCCTGTCTGGTCCTCTATGAAGCAGAGTCCCTGCCTTTGCAGCTAATGGCACCTCTGGTTGCTAAAATTGTGTTAGCATAAATAGAAGTGACTCAAAGGAGAGTGGTGTGTGGAAAGCAATAGAAGCCACCTGGTCTGATACAAAAGGGATCTGGATTTTTTTAGCCAAGTGAAGTGGTAAATGGAAAATGCAGCTGGATGTAGACAAATGCAAAGGGATAATTATGGGTAGGGAATGGAAAGGGTGGAAAACAGCAGGATCACATCAAAGGTGGAACAGCCAGAGAGGAGGCAAGAGGTACTGCAAAAATCCCTCAGCATGATCCAGATAACCCTGGATGGAATGGAACAAGGTGCCCCCAGACCCTGCTGTACATCAACAGAGGAGCCAGGGGGGCTGCAGAGGTTTCCCATGTCGACAGCCAGCCCATGGCTTTGCAGCAGGGACAGCGCATGTGGCTGTGTCTGAGGAACTGCTCCACACAGCACTTCTGCCCTGGCACCTCTTTTAAAATAGAAATGTTGGGTCGTTACTGCAAATTTGCTGAGTTAATTCATTGGGTTTGTGTGTGTGGAGTGGCAAAGAGGAAAGCTAAGGGGTCCATGTTTGCCTGCAGCCATCTTTTATGGTCCAAGCAGCCAATTTTCTGTGTAACTATAATAAATCACAGCGACAGACACACAGGATGCTGCTGTCTTTATATAATTATTCCATAAATTGCCCCATTTTCTCCCCCAGAAAGGCCTCCCAGTCCCTTCTCTTTGCTGGAGCATGTTGTTATCCTGAACACAATACGACAAATGCATTTGAAGAACTTAGTTTGTAAGCAAAGGGTAAAGAGAGGGAGCCTGCTCCTGTTTCCATCGAGTGGCTGTTTGCTCCAAGGGGATTTGCAAAACAAGGGCAACAACCTTTTTCAGCTCAGAAAATCGAGCATGAACTCCAGGACTGAAGGGAAAGCACGGCTGAAAAGCCAATCCACACAGAGCCCAGCTGCCAAGGGAGTGGTGGGCAAGGGCACGGCCGAGCAGGGCCCTGCTCATCCTTTACTCCACTCTTCCTTCCACTGGGCTGTGGCTTGGAGGTGCCTCCTGCATTCCTTGATGAATTTTGAAGTCCCTCGCTGCAGTGACAAAGGGAAGCTGTGGCATCTCTAAGTTGTCTCTGTGCAAGTGGCATTTTAGTCACTGCTGCAGACAGTGCAAGGTCAGCCCAGCAAAGTCACCTTGATGACCAGTGCCTTCTAAAGCATCCCAGCTCATCCTGCTCAGATTTGCTTCTGAGAAGCTTTTAGTTCTCTTCTTATTCCTTTTGCATCCTCATTCCCTGCCTAACTGCAGTTTCAGGCTGCTTAGCTGGAAGGCACAGACCAGGGCAGGTTCTGCCTGCAACAAGTCAGATAAACTGTTCTCCTGTGGGCACTCACTGGTGTAAAACCCCCACAATTTGTGTACAGCGGGACTTTGGGGACCTCTTGGCTTGGCTGGTGTTTTGATAACTGAGCTTGTGTTGTTTGTCTTTCCTCCTGCCTGTAGAAGATACTTCTTAAAAATACAGCATGTGGAAAGGAAGGAAAAAAATAAGACCTTTTTCCAACAAGGATATAAAACTTCCGTTAAATTGGCTGTGTCACTAGAGACCCAAAGCTAATAAGTTGATCTTACAGATGTATAATAAACTCATTTATTAGGTTTTTATTTTAGGAGTTGGTGGTATTAATTATATTGATATGGCCCATAAATCACTTGATTTGGCTGAGCCCTCAGATACTTGTAATTTAAATTAATACAAGTGCAGCTTAATTAATCTGATTAAATCCTGGGACAAGCAAGGCAGTGTTTGCAGTATCCAGGAGTACATCACAAGGAAAAGGAGTATTTTAAGGTAAAGCAGCTTCTTCATGGCAGGATCAGTTTTGTTCAGCTGGTGAATCAAGGGACAAGAATGGAACTACAGAAGATGCAACCCAAAAAGCCAGACACTCTGGCTTTGCCCTGAGACCTGTAAGCTGGGCAGAGCTCATCTCAGCTTCTGGACCAGGTGAGGGGCTGACCTTCACAAATTCATGGCAACTGCTCTGGTTTTGAGGAGTCCTGATCTTTTTTCATCCTTTGGCAGCAATAAATGAATTCTCAGAAGGTGAGTTTAAGACATTAGTGAGCATAAGCCACAGGCTGATCTCTGTTCTGGTCACAATCTTGATGTTTTACTCCCTTCAATGCTACTGAGAAGAGATAACATTTCTTTCCAGGAGGGAATAATCCATTAATTGGTTCTTCTTTGCTCAAGGGACTGAGCTGCTGTGTTCCCCAGGCCAGGAGCAGACCCAAACTGGGAACGGAGCAGGCAGAGGTGCAGATGAGCTGAGTGTCTCACCTGAGACTTACCTGCTCTGCATTCCCTTCCCATCCTGAGTATTCCTCCTCAGGTACTTTTCTGGGTAGTGGATGATGATTTTATTGTGACTTGCCTGTAGTGAGGATGGAATGCACCCTCCTGTGGGGACACACTTTGCAGGGTGCTCTCACAGGGGTGCACCCATCTGCTCCCCAGCATTGACGCTTCCTAAACCTTTTCCAGGTGGATAACACCAGACACTCAGTGTTTCCATCTATTTTTTCCCCCAGAATGCTCTGTGCTTACAGCTCTCAAAATTGATGTTCCAAGTCTGTAGAGCCCATGCATTTGCAGTGTAGCCTTTTCCCTGCACTCCTGCTAATTTGCCTTAGTCTAAGTGAGCTCCTCTATGGATAGGAGTGGAATTCAGACCCTGTGGTGCACCCTAGCCTTGGTTCCTCTGTTGTCCACAAGCTGTCCATGTGGGATGGAGATACAAGTTTGGTGTTTACAGCAGCTCCCCAGAATCTGGATGAAAACCCCTTCCAAGGCTCCCATGGTATGTCCAGCAGCAAAGCACCAGCCCAGGGCTCGTGCAGCTGCAGGTTGTTTCCGTTATAGTGTGGACGCCATAAAATATGTTTTCTTTAAAAGCAGGAGATAATGCTGTTACAGCAGTTGGATTAATCTAATATTCTCCTTCATCTTCAAAAGAGAATTGCCTAAATAGCCAGAGAGGCACATTTTATGAGTCCTTCTTAAGGGCTATCAATCAAACCTTCCAAGAAAGGCACTGATGCCCTTTTGCTCACAGGAGGGAAATTGGATTCCCCACGGCTTTGCTTTCAGTCTGCTGTAGCCTTGCCGTGTAATCGCTGCATCGCAAAGGGTCTGGCCATCATTTTCTTCTACTGGTCTGAAGAAAAAACCCACATGGAGGAAACCTGTAAGAAGAGAGGGAAAACAGCCCAATTAAAGGCAATGATCTCTTAGCTCTCTGCCCTCTCTCCTGCCTGGATGAGGCAGATGTAAAACAATAGCTTTATTTGTGCAAGTTTTAATTGGGTAGTTCAAAGGAAGCAGCGGAGGCTCTTTTGATCTCTTGGTGTGTTTGAATGCCACGTTGCAACGGTGCCTGCTGGCCACGGCAGTGACCTCTTGTGTTAATTAGTGTTTATCTGAAATCGAATTAGCTCACAATTGGGAGAAAGCATAGTGAAAAGCAGGGGATAAGCAGAGATTTGTGCCGTTCCCAGTTAGAGGTAAAAGCAGGTCTGTTGAAGTTGAGGTTAAAATAACTCAGAGAACATTACATTTTTGCTTTGTTTTTCTAACACTCTTGCTCAGATGGTCCCATTTCTCTTCCTAATACCCTGTGCTGCCTTCATCTTTGCTGAGTCTGCTGGTCCGCGCCGCTCATTGGAACTTAAACCATAAACCAACACCGAACAATGATGCATTATTTATAGGAGACCGAAGGCTGCAAGGTTGACAATAGTGCAAAGCTTCTCTTTCTTGTGGTCAGTAATCCATAAATAAATACATCATCTATTTAGGTTTGCAGAACTGTCTGATGGATGGGAATAGGCTGCATTATACAACGAGGGCACCAAGGACCTTGTGAAAGCCACCACCTGCTTTTGGGGCAGATTGGCCATTTCTGAGTAAACTCTGGATGGAGACAGGGGGTGTGAGAGCTGCCCAGTCACCTTTCTGGTGCTCATCTGGGGAGCTCTCTGGAAGGTAAAAGGAAATAGGGTTTAGAAATGCATAAAAGCATCAAGTTCTCTGTGTGAAATATTAGCAAGGACAGAATTTTATAGCTAAAAGTACCTTACTGGACAGGTATACAGTCCCAATTTCTGAACAGAGGATAGCCAGGGTTGTGGTAATCAAACATCTGTCCAAACATCCATGAACATCTGCAGGCCTTCAGCATGTTGGACTGGCTGAAATCTCATCCTCAGATCAGATCCAGATCTCAAGGTTTTTTAAGTGCAGGAATGGTTTTATTTCAGCCTTGCTTTTCACTCCTAAGCTGGTTTCAAGTGTCACTGGTGTGGATTTTCCTGCTTGTCCCCGTAATGAGCCCATCAGTGGGGGGAAAGGCATCCCTAAAATGCCATGGTGGCACTTACTCCGTGTCCTTGGGTGTACAGCACTATATTTTCTGGGATTAGCCACAAGAGGGTGGCATGAGGATGTGCACCAGGCAGCCTCCCTGCTTTGCTGCATGGCATTTTATAGCCAGCTCTGTAGATCCAATAAAACTTTGGAACAGATCCTTATTTTTGGCACATGAGCACGTTTCCCCCTACAAATGAGCCTGCCGGGTGTTTCTGATGGCAGCCCTGATGGAGCATATTCCTTGATGTTACACATGTTCTTTATGCCTAAACCCAGCCTCAGTTAGTGGGTACTGTAGCAGCATATAAAATTTAGACTATTTAGGATCAAAACTTTTATTGGTCCTTGGTAACTGCTCTAGGGAGAAGTCCACAGGTGTTGTTTATGAGCAAATATTATTTTTCCTAGTCCTGTATGTTTACAAGACAGTGATGTTCCACACGACTGCTTTATGGCTTACTGGGATGGTTTTTATTTGGTTGTAGCTGACAGTGAATGAGCTGGTTAATAAATACACACAAAAAAAAGTCTGTGACAGCAAGGGAGAATAACTGAAATGAAACAGATTCATTTAATCTAAAATCTCAGCCTGGATTGTCTTGATACGTTTTTTTTCTGAAGCGGACTGTTGGCAATCCAACCCAAGTCACTCATCTTGAAAGATCACAGAATCCCAGAATGGTTTGGGTTGGAAAGGACCTTAAAGATCATCTCATTCCAACCCCTGCCATGGGCAGGAACACCTTCCACTAGACCAGGTTGCTCAAATCTCCATCCACCCTGGTCCTGGGCATTTCCAGGGATGGGGCAGCCACAGCTTCTCTGGATAACCTATGTCAGGGCCTCACCACCCTCATAGGGAAGATTTTTTTCTAAATATCTAATCCAAACCTACTCTCTTTTAGTATGAAGCCATTCTCCCTTGTCCTCTCACTCTATGCTCTTGTTAAAAGTCCCTCTCCATCTTTCTTGTTGGCTCCCTCCAGAATCAGTCAATGTGTCTCTGTGTAAGGCAAATTTGCATTTGATTTAGCTAAGCCTCACCCAGGTTGTAAGTCCCAGGAAGAGCAAGAAACAGGGCACTGGGACATCCCAGCAGCAATACAAATCAAAGAGGCATAAAAACCCACTTCAAGCTCAATCTGCTAAGCTTTGTAAATGTTGGAGGTTTTGTACCTTACTTTAATATGATATTTTTCCATGTGCAGGCAGAGGGATGATGTTGGTACTTAGAATCCACCCTACTTTCATTCCTGCTCCATAGCCTGGCACTGTCTACATCATAACTCCCCCATCCTGGATCTGTGCAGGTTTTTTCAGGGTGTGAGTGCCTCCTCACCCATGGCTCTGGCTGTTGGACCAGGGCCCTTGCACGCAGAAATCCCTTTTGCCATGAACACATTTTAAATACAAGCTTCCGAATCTCATTACGTGCTGCCTTTTCCATTCTATTTTTCCATTCATTGTTTTCCATTCCATTTTTCCATTCATTGTTTTCCTCCTAACAATGCACCTGCCAATATCTGCCCCTGAGCTCCATTTTAAGCAGCATTTTCCATAGTTAATGTCACACTCTTGCTCCCAATCTATCTTTGGCAACTGCTGACTGCCTGCAGCAGGACCAGAGGAAGAAGGAAAGCCCTCCCTGGGTATAACAATAACACAACACCCATTCCTGGAAGAATGATGAGATAGGCTGGGTAATAAATATTTATAAGAGCAAGCGTAATGAAATGGATGTGTAGGATGCTGAGTCTCCCTTAGGGTTTGGTCATCACATGTTTTTTTCCTCTTTTCTTTCTTCCCTGTGATACAGAATTGTCCTGATGTCCCTGGGTTGTTGAGCAAATTGCTCATTGTGTTGCTCACTTACACCATGCATGTTATTATGTGCAACCAGCTGCTCCTGTTTGGCATTGCTCACGCATACGGAACAGGAGGCTACCGTCACTTTCCTCCTCTGGAAGTCAACGTTCCCTCCAGTGCTGAAGTTGCTGCCAGACCAGAAGAAGTCTGGGAACAAAGTGAGTCCTGGTGGTAAAGGTCCCCAAGAGACTCCTTTTCTGGGAAGACCAAGGGTGAAGTCTTGCAGTGAGTTTGAGCTGATCCAGCTTTGTACTGCTGTTGAAAACTTCCTCATGTCTCTGTCTGTCTATTCCCATTGCTTTCCTTGTGCTGGCACTAACTCCTGAGTGATTGCACAGGGAGCTGGAGCAGGGCCCCGATTTTGTTGTTAATGTTGTCGCCAATTAAGTTTTCAGCACCATCCTTTCCTCTGTCCAGCTCCAGGCTCATTCAAGCACTAATGCCGTCACAAAGGAAAGAGCAGCCAACTCTTCTGGTAATTAGAGCTGCTTAAATCCATCATAAAATGTTAACCTCAGCACTGCAGACACGTCTGGAGTCAGGGATGGTCAGAATATGGAGCAAGGCTGTATTTGAGACTGGGAAGTTTAATCCTGCTTGGGAGAGAAAGGATCTAGGCTGTGAATCTTCTTGCTCCTCACTGCTTTCTCTCTGAAATACCTTCTCCTTGTTGTTCAGGTTTCTTTTATTCTAGGGTGTCTTTTATGGAGAAGGTGTTGTTCTTTACCTGCATTTGTTTAGTAACTCATACAACTAGATCCTGGTAGTCTGAAGCCCACAGGTGCCAGCTGGAAATGGACATGGGCTTCTTCATGTGGGTGTGGATTCAGAGGCCGGAGAAGTTCCGATTCAGAACCCTCTGTAATGTGTTGCTGTGCTCCAAGGTCTCTTGCACTACTACAGCCTTACAAGAAGCATGGATCCCCCTTGGCTGCAGGCTGCCTGTATGGGAAAAACCCTAAAAAAATGAGGTTTTTGACCCTTAAAATGGGACTTCACACCCTAAAAACTGTGTATTTGGATGTTCAAAATTACTGCTGAGCTAGATAAATTTATAGCACCTTTTGCTGGATTTCCCTAGTGGGCTGTTATTCCTGGGATCTTATACAAACCAAGACAAGTGTATGATACACTGTCCATACACCTGACTCACCAAAAATTTTTTGTAGTACAGAAATAATGTCTCTCAAAGGAGGAACAAAAAGCTGAACTACAAACACTTGCCACTTACTGCTGCTGCTTCACCTGTCACACTTTCTTCTCTCAAAGTATGGAAGGTTTGCAGCTATCGAAAGGCAGAAATGCCTCGGCAACAGGAACGGGAATGTCTGTAGCACATAAATGGGGGATTTGCTGCCCTGAGTATTGGGGCACAAGTGCCATTGTCTGGGAAGGAATGTCCCTTCCGTTGGCATGGCTGCTGTCACTTTGTTCTTTACGGACTGACAGCCAGTGAGTTATCTGATCCTTCCCAAATCTACTAAGTGGCTCTTTAGCCGGGTTCTCCCTCTGTAAGTGCCACAGGGCATCATGTCACCTCTGTGAGCAGATGCTGAGATTTGGTGTTGCTCTTGCAGAGCACAGGTGTTGTCAGTGTGAAGGAGCTGGTGCTCCGGGTGATGTTTCTGCTGCTCTCTCAGTTCAGGGGCTGTTTGCCAAGTCGCTGTTTTTTTCTTTTCCCAAGGGACAGATATTCAAGGAATATATGTTGCAAGCTTGGGTTTGTCAAAATACTGGTTTCATTCCTGTTTCCACAGACATGCAGGAAGATGAAGAGGTGCCAGAGAGGAATCAAGTAACACTAAGATCAGGTAGAGAGCTAAGACAGGGGTTAAACCTGGGTTTTTCAAAGCCTGGTCTAACCCTGGTCTGTTGACATGGAGCTCAGTCAACGCCTTAACACAGGCATGTGCTTTTAGCCAGAATTTGCAGTGTTTTGTAGACCTCTAGTAATTTTTCATCTTTATATTAATGTCAGACTTGCCTCACTGCAAGGTAAAGTTTTTTCTTGCTTAAAGGAAGGGAGAAATGTCTGGGATTTTAAGAAAAATGGGCAGGGGTGTGTCTGAAAGAAACCACTGGCAGACAGAAGTAGATATTTCTTTACAGCCTAGTTAAAGCAATTTGACAGCACCCTTAAAACCACCTCACACATAAAGGAGCAGGTGGGAAGGACTCAGAGAGAAAGAAGGGTTTGTGGATGTTAGTCTTTACCTCCATGCCGGACTGGTGCAGAAAAAGATGTGGATATTACTATCCACTTTTCTTTCCATAGGGAGGTGAGATGGTGCAGGAATGGGACCAGTAGAATGCTGTGGCCTTATTATGCACTCCTTCCCAGCAAGGCGCACAGTGAGTGCACACCTGATGTTGGGCAAAGCCCCTCTGCACATCCCTTCAGAGTAGGGGGCTGCTGCTTCTCAGGGCCTGTCTGTATCAGCAGTGCTAAGCATGAACTTAGAGGTGCATAACTCACACTCCCGGGAAACCTGCTTCCCACCACACAGCCTTTCTGGTTTAATTTAAGTTTTTATAGTTCATTATACAAGCTAATAAATAGGAGGGTCTGGATTAAAACAGTTTCTTTTTTCATATTCTGCATAGCAGAAGCCCCCTCCACATTCCACATTGCTGTGATAAAACATGCCTGTGTGCTGGGCAGATTCATATCCTTTTGGAGGGCAAAGCAGACCCACTCTGGATGCAACTGCCCTTGTGTTTGGTGCCAGGTACCACTGCCTAAAGTACTTGGTGTCATTTGCCCTCAGGATTAAACCTGCACCTGTGGCTTTACACACACACATGTGGTGCGAGTTTGTGTCTGGGACCCAGCCAAGCCAAACTGGGAGGCAACTTTGGGCTCCATCTCTCATCTCCTTGCTTCATTTCCACTGCTTGGCTCAGCTGATGGATAGGTCCTGCCTCTCTCCTCAGCGATGGGGTGCAGACATGCCACACCATGTATTTTATTTGCTTTATTTTTACAGTCGGCTGAGAAGCACAGGCAAGGCTTTGATGACCAATGAACGATATACACCTGAAGGAGTGTGCCTCGAAACTGAACCCCAACAAAGCCATGGCGATGCGGTCACTGCTGTCCGTTTGCCTCCGCTGCCAGCTGGGCTCGGCGCGCCGAGCTCCGGCAGCCCCGACGGGCAGCGGGGCCGGGGAGGCGTCCCCGGCAGCACCGTGAGGGGAGCGCGGCGGCAGGTGCCCTCCGCGCTCACCCGTGGCAAAAGGGGGAAAAAACCCTAAAGACGTGGGGGGTGAAATTTTAATTTAAAAAGCCACATAAAGTGTTACAAATGTTGGTGGCTCGTGGAGCTGCTGGCGGGAGGAAGAGTCCCGCACCTGCCGTCTACCCCCTCAGGGAGCGGGGCCACTCCCGGGGCCGGCTGAGGCATCCCCGGGAAGCACCGTGAGGGGAGCGCGGCTGCTGAAGGCGGCCCGGTACCCTCCACGCTTACTCGTGGGAAAACCGGAATAAAATACTAAAGAGATTGAAGAAAGAAATTATTTTAAAAGCCCGCATAAAATGTTATAAATGTTTGTGGCTTGTGAAGCCACCGGCGGGCGGAGGAGCTCCGCACCTGCCGTCCCCCACCCTGAGGGAACGCGGCCGCTCCCCCCGCCGCGGGCTGGCAGCAACCTGTTGGTGCGGGCGCTGCCGGGCGGCGGGAGGAGCCCCTCGGAGGGGCGGCCGGGCCGCTGACAAAGGCG